>JAVDOI010000004.1:21958442-22448442 GCA_032191485.1 Leptoclinus maculatus
CCAACATGAACCGGTAGCTGGCAGGAAGGATGGATACGCAGCGAGTGAAAACCCAGCAGGAGTTCCTGGTGGTTTCCACCAAAACACCCAACTGACCCCCCCGAACACAAAACACGTCCACGAAGAAGAAAAAGAACATCTCACAGTAAGTTACGTGTTTACACTCGCTATGCAAACAGTCCTTTCAAAATAAACTTCTGTCTTCACAGGAAACAACTTCGTTAGGTTTAGAAAAAGATCCAGAAATACCTAGAACTTAAGTCTGTAGAACTTAAGTCTGTAGAACTTAAGTCTGTAGAACTTAAGTCTGTAGAACTTAAGTCCGCTGTTTGAGTATCGATTCTGACAAACCAACCTACAACAACCAGACATGTAACGGTGTAGTTTCGATGTTTAACTCTTGCTAACTTGTCTGGATGGATGAGAGAAAAAAACTAAATTTCTGTTGACAACATATTACTGCTGTGAAAGTGTTTTTAAACTGGAGCGTCTAAGACGAGCGAATCACAGCGACTCAACACCGGCAGCTCACGTCAAAGACGCCGTCGTCCGCGTTGGTTTAAAGTCACCTCCATGGAAACGGGCACATGTGCACGGAGACGAGAGAGTTCACCGAACATCAGCTGTGAACCGGGAGTGTCTGCACACGTGTGTCTGCACACGAGTGTCTGCACACGTGTGTCTGCACACGAGTGTCTGCACACGAGTGTCTGCACACGTGTGTCTGCACACGAGTGTCTGCACACGAGTGTCTGCACACGAGTGTCTGCACACGAGTGTCTGCACAACACCAATGTACAAAAAATAAAAAAATGAAATGTTTATATTCAGAGACAGATATAAATGTGTACTTAAGTGAGAAAAGAAAGAAAACACATTATTAATTGATTGCAGAAAAACATCTTGTTGAGATTTAATTCTGTGTTTTCATTGCTTTCACTAGAGAGGAGGGTTTGTTTGTTTCTTATTACATGAGGAACAATTCTGCTTCACTGCTCCTCAGAGAGCATCTCTCTGATCCTGTGAGAGAAACCAAACATCTTCCCCTCGAGGGTAAAATAAAGAAAGTGCTGCCTCTGGAGGTTCCTCTCATGGAAGTGCTTCATGAATGGTTATTATGCTGCGAGGGACGGACGCCGTGGAGCTGAAAGAAGCTCTGAAACTCTCTTTGTGGCCGTAAAGCTGCAGCTGAAGAGCAGCTTTCACTTCTAGATGAACTCTGTTTCTCTAAAAATCCCCCAGCTGTGTTTCTCTTTGCCCGTCTTACGTCCCGACTCCGTGTTCCCACCGCTGAACTGCAGCGTTTCGGTAATGACGGGTCCCGTTGTTATGTCATGATGTCAAATTAGTGGGTGCAGCCAAAACGACACGACATCAACGACGCGCTCGGTTTTGGGTTGTGTGGCGACAGTTTTACGCAAGTCTGAGCCCACAGGAATGTAGGCCAGTCCTCCTCTCTGTCTGTGTGACGAGAAAAACATTATTCACCAAACATCTCACAGTGCACAGTGTGTCTGTATGAGGTTCTCCTCCACAGTCAGGGTTCTACTACAGTAGATGAGTTTATAGAAACAGACAGGAGAACCAGCACGGGAGCAAAGTAATGTTCTGCTGTGGACGTATTTTAGACTCCTAAAAGAATCTCTATCAGTTTAAGTGAACGCTATATTTAGAATGTTTCCACCTCTTTACCTTGCTGTCAGACAGACCTTTCTGAGGGGAACTGAAGCTGTTATCTATGATCTCTACAAAGACACCAAACTCTTTAAAATACCAAAATAATACAATAATACAAACTTAAGAAAACTGTTATTATTAGTAGCATTGTTTATGTATATTCAAGCTTACAAACTCATTTTCTTTACCAGTTTTGACATTTTAAAAAGGGATGTTTGGTCAAAACTGAAGTTGTTATCCAGCTGCTTTAAAAAAGAGAGGCGTGTAAAAACAACGTGTTCTGTTCATTTGTGCCTCGTTCCTGTTAATAAACTCAGACTGGACATTAATGATATTCAGAAGCCTCCTCAGCCTTCAGAGGCTTCAGCCAACGGTCTGAGAGACTGAAATGAAAATAGCTCCAGATCAGTGTAGAAGTCCACTTTGAGTGACATGAGAAAACAGACCACTTAAACCAAAGCTCACATCAGGAAACAGGCTGCAGCACTTCATTAAACCTACAGAGCTCATCGGTCACCAGAGAATATTAAACACACTGACAGGACACTGACTTATGACCCTGACGCTGTCATTTAATGCACTACCAACCACTTTGCAGACTTTTCTTTTCTGCTCTAGCCGCCATGTTTCTAACCAATCATTAACCCTCTGAACCCCAAAACCCACCGGCGGGATGGAAAAGCATGTTTTCTTTGAACAATCGCCAAATCTACATCGTTCATCAGCCAGAAGCTGTAAAAAAGTTATTATCATCAGATTTTCGACGATCCTTGAACACACGTCAGAAAAAGAAACAAAAACAAAGCTTAAAATTGTGATATTTCATCAAAAACATTTTATTCTTCATGTTCTCGTTATAAATCTCTCCTCTAATAAAGAGTTCACTTTAACATGATTGTGTAAAAACATTAAACTGTGAGCTCCTCAGTGAAACTATGACGTCATGATTGATTCATCTGAGACCAACAGTCATGTGACAAGAAATCAGAGAAACTTTGACTGAACTTCAGGAAGTGAACACAGAGGAGAGGAGAGGAGAGGAGAGGAGGGGAGAGGAGGGGAGAGGAGGAGAGGGGAGAGAGGACAGGAGAGGAGAGGAGAGGAGAGGAGAGGAGAGGAGAGGGGAGGAGGAGAGGGGAGAGAGGACAGGAGAGGAGAGGAGAGGAGAGGAGAGGAGAGAGGAGGAGAGGGGAGGAGGAGAGGAGAGGGGAGAGGGGAGAGGGGAGGAGAGGGGAGGAGGAGAGGAGAGTAGAGGAGAGGGGAGAGGAGAGGAGAGGAGAGGAGAGGAGAGGAGAGGAGAGAGGAGGAGAGGAGAGAGGAGGAGAGGGGAGGAGGAGAGGAGAGGGGAGAGGGGAGAGGGGAGAGGGGAGGAGAGGAGAGGAGAGGAGAGAGGAGGAGAGGGGAGGAGGAGAGGAGAGGGGAGAGGGGAGAGGGGAGGAGGAGAGGAGAGTAGAGGAGAGGGGAGAGGAGAGGAGAGGAGAGGAGAGGAGAGGAGAGGAGAGGAGAGGAGAGGAGAGGAGAGGAGAGGAGAGGAGAGGAGAGGAGAGAGGGGAGAGGAGAGGGGAGGAGAGGGGAGGAGGAGAGGAGAGGAGAGGGGAGAGAGGACAGGAGAGTAGAGGAGAGGGGAGAGGGGAGAGGGGAGAGGGGAGAGGGGAGAGGGGAGAGGGGAGAGGGGAGAGGGGAGAGGGGAGAGGGGAGGAGGAGAGAGGGTGGAGGAGAGAGGAGAGGCTGGAACATGTTAATAGTTCAATATTTATAACATGTGGAGACATTGGTAAAACACTACAACATGTTGGATTTATAGATTCCATTCTTTGCCAATTTTTGTAAAATAGATTATCAAAGAAATTCAACTTGTGTTTTTCTTTTTTAATGATTGATGTCATTGTAACTGTTATTGTGCACTAAAGACATGTTCTAGTTCTCTCTACTTCTAGTCATGATGGTTCTGTTTCCATAGAGGAGCAGAACTTTAGATTACAGTGAAAATCAAAACCACAGAGAGAAAAACGCCCCAAAACTGCTCTGAGGGTGAAACAGCTGACAGAAGAGTAAACGGTCACGTCTGTATTTATGATACAAAACACGCATCGAGGAGCGTTTTCCTCCCACAGCTCACAGCTTTGGGTGTGTGCTCTGCAGTCACTTTGGGTGGTTGCATACTTCAGACCACCGGCGAGCAGCAGAGGAGGTGGAGGGACTCAAGCTGTTTCTAATGGAGGCCAAACTCCACCACATGGATTTAGTTTCTTCTCAGCAGATTGCAGTCAGGAGGCCGAAAACCAACTTTACAAATCCTCAAAACTTCACTTTCATATCTACATCAGTCAGCAGGAAGGCCGAGCTACACGCTACATTCAGAAATAACTGAAGCAGAGTGTTTGTGGTAAAAGATAAGTTATCGCTCGTCCTCTCAGTGGAAACTCTTCAGGATATTTACGCAGTCGTAGCGTCACCAAAGAAAATGAACTTTTTCAGGAAGAGTCGAGCCGTAATAATAATAACAAGCGAGTCGGGCTCTTTCTCCCTAAAAAGCACCTGTGGGAGCTTCAGCCAAGTCATAAAAACACACAAGCCCTTAAATCTGCTCGGCGAGGTCTCGACCCTCGAAGAGTGAAAATCTAAAATAAAATACAACATCTGTTTGCTGTGCTGTTGCCATCGAAGCCCCGGAGAGGTTTCTGTGAAACTATGGAATCTGACTTCCCTCCGCTGGAGGAGGAGGAGGAGGAGGAGGAGGAGGAGGAGGAGGAGGAGGAGGAGGAGGAGGAGGAGGAGGAGGAGGAGGATCTCCTCTACAGCTGAACAAACAAGCTCCTGCAGCATATAGGTGTGTGTGTGTGTGTGTGTGTGTGTGTGTGTGTGTGTGTGTGTGTGTGTGTGTAGGTGTGTGTGTGCCTCAACCTGACCTTCTGCACTTCAACATACCAGAAGCACTGATAACACACTTTATTATCAAATAGAATACACTATATTCTCTTTTGTCAATTCAATTACATATATATATATATGTATATATGCAGACTAGGCACTTCCTGGGCTTCGTCTGCAGGAAATTAAGAAGAAGAAATCAAAACAATAGACGGGTTCCATATGTTTTGATAATTTATCTCTATATTTATGGGTTTGATGCAGAGGTCAAAGTTCATGTACTTGTACGTATGAAACGCTTGAAATAACCAACTGGAGAAGAACTTTGTGAGGACCAAAGCGTGAGGAACCAATCCGACGCTAAAGCGCCAGAAACTGCAGTTCCTCAAACGGCCACTTGAGGCTCCACAGTGTTTACAGACGGGTGCAAAAATAGGTTGAATTTTTATATAAATCACTCGATTCAATCGACGGACCAACAACGTGTCTAAATGTCCACATTTGGTGCTCCAGTATTTGTATGTGGTATTGGGTCAGAATACACTAGAGTGTGTTCACGGTGATGAAGGAACAACAGGGAGGCTCTTCTTGTTAAAAAAGAAGAAGAAAAAAGAAAGTAAAACGACATTGACTGTCGGCCCCTCGAGGAACGTGACGGTAAATACTTCTCATACGTATCAGAGGCCGAACGTGCTACACGGTCGACCGTCATTAAATCTCTGAATCCCATCAGAAGGGAAACGCTCCCGTTACGCTCGGCTACGATCACGTGTTTCAGCTGTGGACATTTTCCACGAAGCTGCTGAGGCAGCGACTCTGGATCTGGATCCGTTAAGGCCTCCGGTGTGTTTGAGGGCGACGCCGTCATATACAAGGAAACTCAACCCTCACACAAACAACCACGGCCCCTGGCGTCCCGGCTGCCTCGCCTTTCCTAAATATCAGAAGTCACCAAGAAGCCTCCCGGCGGGGCAGCGAACCTGATCCGAGCAGCTGCATTGTACTTTATAGAGCGAGCATATAGAGTTTCCAGAGGTGGACATTCCCATCGGGGTCGTGTTTCATCTGGAGTCAGATGTTCCTGAGCTCCAGCTAATCAAATGTAGGTTTAAAGGAACACGCCCGCCATCCTCACTGAAAAAAGAGAAAGAGTTCACGCTCAACGACAGGCAGCATTCGGTTTCTAGATCCTTCAGCTTCAGTGGAAAGTCCTTTCTCACGCTCCGTTAGTCTCAGATTATAAACCACGATTGTTGATCACGTGGAGTTCAAGTGAAGACATTCGCTGCTTTAAAGAAGCATTTTTTAGGCCACTTCCCAGCGGCAGAACAACCCTTAAACCAGTGGTTGGGTTAGACTTTCTCGTTGTAACAGTTCTGTCTTAATCTATCGTAAACCGTCATAATAAGACTTATGCTGAAGACGTATTTAAAGGTGGAGTGTGTGATTATAATCCAATACACTTTTTGTTTAAATTCAGCAAATATCTCTTCACGGTCCGCTGACACTTTACTAATTATTTTTTTTTACATTTCTTTTGAATTTTGGACTGAGACAGCGGCCCACACGGCGGCAACGCCGAACAAGATTATAGATTGTTTATTCATAAGGGGAAATATGAACAGATCAACACACAAGAATGGCCTTCAGATTTTTCCGACGTTGTTAAAAAAAGTCTGTCAATCGACGGAAAAATATTCGGTTGTTAACTCATGTGTTAATTGCAATAGTCAATACACAATAATACCATTTGGTTTGTTAACTGATGTTTAGAAGCCTTGAGTTCGGCATTTCGGCCATCGTCATCTTTTTTTTTTGCAACCAGAAGTGACACAAGAGGGTGGAGCAAAAATTTTCCATTTAACTTTCATGATGAGAAAACACACTGAAAGAGTTAAAGTTCTGAGACGAAAACACGGACAACGGCATGGTAGTGACCTGTCAATCACTGTGTAGCCCCGCCCTAAAGCATACCCTGCTTTATGGTCTGTTTGACTCTAAATGGACCATAATTTACTGAATGAACATCATGCTGTATTGAAGAAGACTTGAAACTAGAGATTGAGACCATAAACTCATGTTTACAATGTTTACTGAGGTAATAAATCAAGAGAGAAGTAGAGTCATTTTCTCATAGACTTCTATACAACCAGAGGAGTCGCCCCTGATGGGCACACAACCTTCGTGGATGGACGCAAACACTTATTCGCATTTTCTTTTTGGCAGATTTCTTTTTTATAATGTGCAAATTTGGCTACTGCTAATTACTCCACACATTACAGCACTACAGTGGGACTAAAACACATCACAATGGAGATGACCACATTTCATTGGACATTGTGTGTGTGTGAATTAAATGTGTGGGAGTTTGAGTAGCTGTGTATAAGGAGCAGGGTTTTAGAGAGATTCCTCCTCATGCAGGATTCTTCATGGATCAGTGGACGTGCACATCAAAAGGTGGGCGTCAGGACTCCTGTTTTTGATGCGTATGCCCCCCCCCCCTCTCTATGATCTGAGGCTCTTTTCTTTTACCTTATATAGATAACACTCCGGTCAGAGCACGCCTTCACGTAAGCTGAGGCTTGGAGGACTCCCAGGAATACTGCCCGTCCCTCCCCATAACATCAGGATAAACTAGGCACAGGAGGCCAGTAAAAAAGGGGGAGGAGGGCATCTACAAAGAGGCGAAGAACGGGGGAGGGAGGGAGGACCAGCGGGGGAGGGAGAGGAATTTCTTCATTACTTTCTCCAACTTCTGAAGCTCTGCTCCGCATTATCTGTTTCCCCCCTTTAAAGAAAGTCGTCACACTTGTCTGACCTCTTTCTGAGCGTGTTGTGCTGCTTACAGTTCACACATTAACTCACACTTGTAAAGTCACATCTCTCGGCCGTACCACATCTTGTTGACGAACCGGCTGAATCCTCGTTAAAAAAACACACAAACTGTGTTTTTAATGGGTTCTTTGGCTCGGGATTTAAACGCCGACTGGGCAGAGCCGGCAAAGCTCAGCGCCAAGTCCGACCGCAGATTCCTGCAGTACGATCACAGCCAAAGGGCAAGCCGTCACTGAGAGGAGCCGAGTCACAACCAGGCAGCGACCTCCGGGTCTGAAAAGTGAAGTCAAAGCTTCATGTGTTAAAGCTGCATTCTCTCTAGTGTCCACCAGGGGGCGACTCCTCTGGTTGTATAGAAGTCTATGAGAAAATGACTCTACTTCTCTCTTGATTTATTACCTCAGTAAACATTGTAAACATGAGTTTATGGTCTCAATCTCTAGTTTCAAGTCTTCTTCAATACAGCATGATGTTCATTTAGTAAATGATGGTCCATTTAGAGTCAAACAGACCATAAAGCAGGGTATGCTTTAGGGCGGGGCTACACGGTGATTGACAGGTCTCTACCACGCCGTGTTTTCGTCTCACAACTTTAACCCTTTCAGTGTGTTTTCACCTCAGAAAAGTTAACATTTTACGGGGATTTTAGATCATTAATTCTTGTATTTGAACAGAGTTCGACATCCCCACTGATTTGTCCAATTAAGATGAAGAGTTGCCCAACAATGAGTTGCATCCCAGTCTAAGTCCCGGTCTCTCTGTGAGACGGGGATGAGCAGAGTTTAGCCTCCAGCTTTGGTTCAGGTCGAAGCGTGTTCACCTTTCTCCAGATGGTTTCTGTTTTTACCCAGAGAGCTCCGTGTCCGACCAAGGGAACAAAGATCTGACCTCAACCCCATTGATCTCTTTGATCACAGACTACACACTGGGACACAGTCCATGTCTCACAATCCATTTAAGTTAATAACCAAATAATCAATGGTAAAATCCCCAAAATAGCAGCATTTAAAGACCTTTACAACCAGTTAATGTTTTGACCCTATTCACCTGTAGTGTCTTCTAAATGTCTGTCATTGAACTAAACATCTCTTTAAAGGACGTTTTCTCTAAATGAGTTTGTTCTCAGACTCTGATCCAGAAATCTCCACTTCAGTAGCTCTTACATACACCAAACTTTACACTTTCATTCCTCTCTATGTTCTGAAGGTTAACACAGAGGGGTTTGTTCACACATCATTCAGAGACTCATTTATACTACATTTAATAATAAAACATGGAGAAAACTGATGTTTTTATGTCTGTTGACAGTATTTTCTGATTTATGGAGTGATATAAAGAGATATCATAAATGTCTACAACATGAAACAATAATTTGAACCTGACTTTATCCTGTTTCTTCTTCACCCTATTCTCTTGTAGTGTGTTCTGCACCGCTCTACCTCACAGTTTTAAGGATTAGGAGAATTCCTCGACACTCTGAGGTCACTAAAGAAACGTTTTTAGGGTTTTTCTCGTTAATTATGGGGATATTTTCTCTACAAGCTCTCACGTTTCAAACACACATCCAACTTCCCAGAAAGTTCCTCAGAAGTGGACTCGCTCTGCCAAGAGACGATGAGGTCACCGCGGGCTCCTCCCCCCCCCCCCCCCTGCCTCCCCCGACTTCTCTCAAGTTATGTAACCGAAAGTAAAACTCACATGACAGGACTTTAGACATCCTCCTCTGATCTCACTGACATCAATAAGCCGCTGATTGATTAGTCTGATTATTTTCTTGCATTTAAAAAAAAAGAAGTCCCATTTCACTGAGAGGAGAATGGTTCAGATTTAGTTATTTAAACAAAACCACGTTGATTATATTTGGAAAAAAAGTGAGGCTTCACATTTTAAAGTCGTGTGCTGCTATTGGCCGGGAGTGCGTGGTCTGTTAGCCAATGGCGTCGCTCTGCATTGTTACTGTGTGTGTGTGTGTGTGTGTGTGTGTGTGGTCATCCTCGTCCCTCTGCTGTGCGATGTGTGTGTGTGTGTGTGTGTGTGTGTGTGTGTGTGTCTTTAGGGGGGTTTGCGACCTCCATACCGAAGCCAACCAAGCAAGATGATTTCATTGTTTCCTCCTCTAATTGCTCATTTCACGATCATAATGACTTAAATAAACATCTTCTTCAGTCTCTTTCTGCACAAACTGAAGGACGCAAACACAAGAACAAATAACAACACAGTGAATCATTTTATTTTTGTTTGCTCTCATTCTCTCACGAACACCGGGGCAGTAACAAAATACAAGCAGCTCGACTGCCGACTCCGGTCCGGATTATCACACAGATCCTGAACCGGAGATTCCTTCTCTCCGCTCCCTCATGAAATCCCCTGAAATTTGTGTGAGTGAGTGAGTGAGTGAGTGAGAGAGAGAGAGAGACAGAGACAGAGAGAGAGACAGAGAGAGAGAGACAGACAGACAGACAGACAGACAGACAGACAGAGACAGACAGACAGACAGACAGACAGACAGAGAGACAGAGAGAGACAGAGACAGAGAGAGAGAGACAGAGAGAGAGAGTGAGAGAGAGACACAGAGACCTCACAGACTAAACTAAAGGTAAAGTATATCTGGGTACAATTACAGCCCTCCTTCATCTTCCATGTATTTTAACGGTCAGCTGTAATTTGACCCTGCAGCTCTGTGTGATTGCAGACGTCTGCTAAACGTCGTGTGTTTGAACTCATCTGGATGGATCACGTTACAGCTGCAACGCCCTCCAGTTCAAATACAACTCAATGTCACGTGTTGATGACCAAATGCAAAATACTCCTCGCATCAAAACTACAGAGATGCAAATACGCAACTCTTATTTCACAGTAAAAGCTTTGAAAATATGTATTCAGGCAGAGGACCAACTACCAGGATGTTATTGACTCAGAGCAAATACTTTATCGAGTTTCCCGTTTGCGAAATTCTCTGAGTGAATTTGAGTCAACAGTTGTATGTCCAGAGATTTTATTGTGAAAGGTAAGAACAGAAGGAGTGGATCTGGTCTGCGCTGCTTTTGTTAATGTTGAAAGGAGTAATAAATTGGCATCAACCAATCACGTTGTGCAGAATGACTAATTTTATCTAACAACAACCCGTAGTTCTGACATCGTGACGTCACTCGATGGTTTGTAGACGTTTTGAAGCCTCGAGTTCAGCATTTGGCCATTTTTGCAACCAGTGAACAGGAAGTGACCATATCTGGACTGAGGAGGAGTGACGTAGAGACGCCGTATACGTCTCTGGTAGAGACCTGTCAATCACTGTGTAGCCCCGCCCTAAAGCATACCCTGCTTTATGGTCTGTTTGACTCTAAATGGACCATAATGTACTAAATGAACATCATGCTGTATTGAAGAAGACTTGAAACTAGAGATTGAGACCATAAACTCATGTTTACAATGTTTACTGAGGTAATAAATCAAGAGAGAAGTAGAGTCATTTTCTCATAGACTTCTATACAACCAGAGGAGTCGCCCCCTGATGGTCATTAGAGAGAATGCAGCTTTAACACATGAAGCTTTGACTTCACTACACTCTCTTATATTGGTAATTAAAGTGTAATATTCAAACTGTGTGCTTCATTAGGAAAACTATCTACTTTCATCTTTCATGTCAAAACCAATTTTGGGGTTTTTTTGTGGGCAGAATTTCCCATTTAATCTGTAACTGCAGTCTTGGTTCAAAGAGTGATTTAAGGTTGATTTAAGAAGAAGGATCTACCAAACCCCCAGCTTCTTTCACAAGTAGTAAAGGGGAAGAGATGTGTGTGTAAACGGGGGAGGGTGATGGGTGGAGGGGTAAAATATGTCCTTTCTCCACATGTGAGAGACCTCAGACTCAGTTATGCGTGACCAGCAGCCCCTCTCATTAAACGGGCTTCTATCACGTGAAAGGACTCGGTTGGTTTCGTCATCTACGAGCTCCAAACTTCACCGATTCGGTTACTGTTGATCAAACTCAGAGAGCCGAACAGACCGTCAGACATTCGTTAATCTGCCTCCTGATGTCGCAGATCTTCACGCTCAAACATGAGAAAATTTACCGAGCAAATATTTGATGACTCCTCCGTCTCTCCTCCCTTCTTGTGTGGTCAGAGCTGCAAGAATGCGAGAGGAGAGCCAACAATGCTTTTAGAGACGCCGAACTCTTGTACACAAGCCAGTCGAATAGTTCCTGTGTGCAGAAATTAACTTCCTTTGAAGACACAATGAGATTTTTAGGGTTTTTAATTGGCATCTTCACAAAGCCGGGTCAAGAAACGATGGACTGCACTGAAGAAGAAACCAATGCTTGACGTACCAAAAGACGTATCTTTGATGCTGTGTTCACAGCGAACACAAAGCGAATTATTCGTGCGAAGCGATAACATACAAAGTCAATGCTAAGACGCGAATAGACGCAAATTTCCTGCTGGGCGGTTGGTTTACTACAGCTGTATAAACATAAAATAGACAATTCTGCTGTGATTTAACTGCAATAAACGGATAAAAATGCTGCCGAAAAAACGACATAATGATGATGATTTATAAAAAAGTCTGAATTCATGTTTTGTTAGTTCTCTCCTCAAGGCGAGGAGCAAACAACTTTTAAAATGCTCGTTTTCTGAATGGAGGTCGGATTGATCGGTGCTAGGCTATACTAACATGCTTGTGTATTCGCTCGAGAAATTCGTGTGGCGCTGTGTCGTTAAAGCCTTTCAGCGTTGAGATTCTCCTCCTGTCAGACCAGAAACTATGTGTATAAATGTAGGAGTACAAACCACATGGTACAAACAACCACTCTGCTGTTTTTATGCCTAGATGACGTTATTTTGAGTGTTGATGGAGCTGCTACAATGTTAGCTTAGCATAGCACCGATCAAACAGAACTCCATTCAGAAAACAAGTATTTTAAAAGTTGTTTGCTTGTTGTCTTGCGGAGAGAACTAACTAAACATGAATTCACACTATTTACAAATCAGCATCATTATGTAGATATTTCAGCATCATTTTTATCAGTTTATTGCAATTAAATTAAATTGAAAATGTAATAAAAAAAGAGCAGAATGAAGGAAGCATACACAGATGATCCCGCCATCAAACTACCGTGAGTAGCTCAATGCGGAAATTTGCTTCACGTTCGTTGTGAACATCATTCTTCTTCTTCTTCTTCTGTGACTAAGCAGTAGAAGACGTCTAGAGGCTGAATGAATAACACGGTGTGGGAAAGTTCCTGGGAAGTGATTAGTCCGGCTCCACTGGGCGTGACACCACAGCAGGGTGAACCCTGGATCAACAGGAACACCGAGGACGGAGAATTTGGTAATTTGGTCCCGACAGTGACTTCACATCAACTTCGTTGCCGAGGCAAAGTGACATCACTGCGAGTTCATCCCGCCCCGACGGAAATTAACTTCACAGAAGCTCCACAGACCTTCTCATCGTGAACAAGAGGATTGGGAGGTTTGAAGTAATAAACAGCAGCCAGATGAGCGGCAACATTCACAACATTCACTGCTCATATCCACAGCAACTTTTAAAAGTGGTCATCAGGCAACCAGACATCCGCTGGAGGCCGACACTAAATATAGTTTCCTTGTATTTAGACAAATTAAGACACTGTGCAGTTATACGTCACCGTAATAATGAAGGTGCAACATGTTTAAATGTTTATGTTGTAGATGTTTTGCAGTATAATTTTCGAGAGATTTCGGGATTCTTTTCCTCCCAGGACTTTCAGGTGCATCTGGTTCTTTGTCAGTTTAATCAATTTTAACATTTGTTTGTGACGTTAACAACACTACTAATTCCAATCAAATCAAGGCAAATGTTTAAGAATAAAATGCTTCATTTCATAATCATTTGAACTGTTTTTCTGTGAAAACTGTATCGTTTGTACAGTGTGCACCAAGTGACTCTGAGAACAAAGAACTTGAGTTTTCAGTTTAAATAAAATGATGTTTTCATTCTGTTAATGTCACAGTCAAGGAGGCTGTGTTAGAGTGTGTTAGATGCACATATTCACTTTCTTCATAGTAGTTTGTTACCTTTGGACAGAGCTAGGCTTGACATTTATAGTTTTTATGCTAAGCTAAGGCTACGAGATGTAGCTTCATATCAACTGTGCAAACATGAGAACGCTAACAATCTCCTCCTCTAACTCGCGACAAGAAACCAAGTGAATATCTTTCACAAAATGTTGAAACAGTCCTTCCCTCAGTTCGTCCACCTATTTGAAAGATTGCTTAAAGCTGCTCGGCTCAGAAATAAATATGCAGTTGAGTCTTTGAAATTAATCAAAGTACAAACAGGCCTGTGTCTGAGTGCAAGTTGGCTTATATTTGAATAAAACATGTGATTATAAGGTCGACCCACAACACACCAGATGTCACTCTTGCTGGTTTTTGGGGGCGGAGCTTGTGATTGAATATTAATTAAGGGGACAGATGCTTTGTCTTTGCCTCGATAACGGGTCACCGGCAGTGACACCCGACTTCACAGGGACAGAAGTGTGTCACCTAACAGGAGAGATTAGGGCCGGCCAGATTAAAGTGTCTGAGGTCAGGTAAATAAATACACCCCAGCTTTTATAGAAACAGACTGTTGTTTGTCCAAAATGTTGGACACGGTGTCTCAATATATATATCTATATATATATAAATAAATATATTTATATAAATAAATAAATGTAATATATTTTAATGTAAAATAAAAATATATTTAAGAAATATATATTTGATTATAAAATTAAAATGATAGCGAGAGTAGTATCAGAAATGACAGAAATTCTGGATCAGGTTTCTGAGAGTTAATTCACGCTACACAGGAACAACACTGGTCACTAGATACCGGGTCCGTACTGAGCATGTGCAGACTACAAGTTTCAAACCGCGACACTGGACGTAAACATAGAATAAGATATGCGTTGTAAAACGAAAACGTAGCAGTGTGGAGTTAGCCTTAAACTAGCCTTAAACCAGCAATCATCTGATGTGTGTTTGACAAACATGAGTCATGGTGATGGAGCCAGGAGACCCTCTTCATGTTTGTTTGTGGAGGGAAACCAGGTCTCAGCTGATCCTGGGTTTCAGGCTCGTGTAAAAAACGTTGTGTTTGTGTCGTGAAACGTGTCAGGAAACAAAAATGACCAGAGCGACACCTCTGACGGCTCTGTGACCTTACAAGGAGAGTAAAAGTCCAGATGCACGGGTCACATCTACCCCCCCCCCCTGTACTCCTTCACCCCGAGGGCTTCGGGAATGTCAGGACTGCAGAGGTTATATTCCTCGACTCACAGCGACGAGTGTGACCAACGTGAGCCGTGTGGCGTGACGGGAACACAACAAAAACAACTTTGCAGAGGTTAAAAAAAACAGCAGGCTCAAACAGGCCTGAAGCGACTCATTAGGATAAATCCCACAGCGTCATGAAGGACAGATTAAATAAAACATCATAATCCAGAGCATCAGGGGAATATACTTATTCACTGCACTGCAGCTTCATAAATGAGGATTCACTCTGTTCTTTAAAACATCTTCACATTCTGAGATTCCAGCGACTGACCCTTGACCTCCTCTGTGACATCATAAAACACGTCTCTTCTGAAGGCTGCGTGCTGAAAAGCTTCTTTGTGTCAAGAGATCAACGCCGCTGACATCCGTCCATGTCAACATATGAGCAACACCGTCGCAACAATCCAGTCCGTCACCGAGAACCAATTAAATCCACCGGTCATAAGTCTATTCACACGCCGCCAACAGACGTCGGAAAATGTGAATGTCAATAAAAGGAGGAAAAAAAAGAGTTGTGCTGCATCTGACCAACATTAATTTATATTTAATGTAAATATAAAAGTGTATTTCTCCACATTGTGATGCAGCGAATGAGGCGATAAAAGCTGCTGTGAAGCTCGAAACATTCCGTCAGCGTCAGTGTAACCATTACGTCATCTTTACGTCAACTTTACGCCATCTTTACGTCATCTTTACGTCATCTTTACGTCAACTTTACGTCAACTTTACGTCAACTTTACGTCAACTTTACGCCATCTTTACGCCATCTTTACGTCATCTTTACGTCAACTTTACGTCAACTTTACTTTACGTCAAACTTACGTCAGTGCCATGTCAACATCATGTCAATGTCAGCGTAGAAGCGACGGTCTTTACCGGTTCCATCTTGTCCTCGAATTTCAAAACGTAGAGCTGCCAAACTTTCTGTGCATTTTTCCTGTAATTTGAATATAGATGAATATATGATTCATATTTTACACTAAACCGGACGGCAAAGAAGGATATTTTTAGTTTTTCTTAATTGTGGTGTCAACTTTTGTGATAAACGCTTTTTTTGAGTTATTCAAGAGAGCATCAGGAGAAAACTGCACTGTAGAATATTCAATTTGTTCAATGAAAGAATGTGGGAAATGATTTCTTAATTAATTTCTTTCAATTAAACAAGCAATTTGTTGTATTCTAGCGGCAGAAAGGCATAACTGTATCATACACTATCTAATAGAGTTATAGCTATATTCAACAATGTCATCACATATATAACTCATATTCAAACCTACATTACATCAGAAACAATACAACCAAAGAACAACGTCCGATAATATGAAAATAAAATAAAAATAAATTAAACTGATGAAACCCTAGAATATGTAGTAAAGTAATGATATTTTATTGGCCATCGACCTCGTGTTTACCCACATATTGTCTGTATAAAAATAGACTTGAAGAGTAAATAACGGCTTCAGGACGCAGCTGAGACGTGAGTCTGTGCAGACAGCTGCATAGATTAACATGAGAGCAGATCACATGAGAAGTGTAAAAACTTCCTCCAGTAGTTCTACAAACATGTGAAGACAAACTGATGAGTAGAGATCGATCACAGTCTCCTGCAGCCACATGCAGCTAAATACCATCTTTACAAATCATGAATGAGTCCAACTACTCACTCAACGGAACACATCTATTTTTAATTTTGCATTCATCACTCAGGTCCTTCAGCTGTGAAACACAGATTGTCGAGATCAAATGTTTTTTTTTAAACGTGCTCAACCGGCTTTTCTGCAGGAGACGGACGTCATTTTGTTCACAAAGTAAATAAAGTTTCTCAGGCTGCAGCGACAACAAACCTCGACCTCCACTTCACCTCCGCTCACTTGTGGATGACACCTGGTCCACAATTAAATGAGAAGAGACTGTGTTATATTTTCACAATGGGTCTATCCAACAGTGGGATTCCAACCACTGACTCCCCCGGGGTCAGTGCCATCGCCGGCGAGCAACAAAAGGCCCGCGTTGAACGTCTACATTTCACAGATGGAGGACGAGGAAGCAGCTGCTAGGAGACCTTTTCACAGAAGAAGCTGCACATGACTTCATCAGACAGCCATGTTTCTCTCTGTGATGCCTCCAGTCGTTCATATAATAGAAGCTCTGAGAGGAGGAATGAATGACACCACAGTCAGAAACACTTATTCATGCTCAAGCCAAAAGTTACCATTAGATAATGCCTCATTTGCATATTTAAACATAACATTTGAGAAAACTTGTATTACATTAAATACTTGTCTTAATGTCAGTAATGAACTGGGGAAGTTTCATAATAATATGTAGTAGTTTAATTTTTCCCATGTTGTGTTTGTAAATGATGTCTTTCATCGTCTGTTCAGCATGAAATGTGATTATTATCATGAGGAGCAATCTGATATGATCAAAAGGTTTTAAGAGCTTCAGCTCAAGTTTTAATGCTTCAAGAAATTTGATCCGACCGTAAATTACTAAAAACCTCAATGGACTGAATCAAATGAAGATTTAATATCTTCAGATATCTATCTGATGATGTCACGGACCTCCCTCCCTCACATGAGGTCATAAATCAGAAGGTGTTTCACGGACGAGGAGGATGAAGGTAAATCACTCCTTCATCCCGGATCATTTCCCAACGTCTCACATTTCTCAGGTATTCTGGTGGCAGAGGTCATGAAAACAAAATCTGTGGGAAGAGAAACTCGGTGTTCAAGCTCAACACACACACACACACACACACACACACACACACACACACACACACACACACACACACACACACACACACACACACACACACACACACACACACACACACACACACACACACACACACACACACACACACACACACACACACACACACACACACACACACACACACACGTGAGCTTCATGTGGACCAGAGCAATGCAGAAATAAAAAGAAGAGAAAAGACCTCTGTGAATGATTAGTTGTATTCAATGCTCTCTTCAATAAAAAGCCTCCATAAAAAGACAACAAAGGGCACTGAAGGACAAATGACCTCCGAACAAGAGAAGCTTCCAGAGCTACAACTGAGACTCAACTCTCCTAAACATGAGATGACTTGTGTTCTGTAAATACACCTCCGTCTCTCTTAAACCCTTTTTACGCCACAATGAATGGACATAAGCAGTTTTTTAAAACACAGGAAAACCTGCTTCCCTTTCTGATGTCAGTTCGACGTCATGAACATTAAGACTAACAGACGGGTTTGATGAGTCGTATTTAGTTTCTGTCCAGTTTGAAAGAAGTTTGTAAACATAGCAGCGTGAAATAACCGATTGTCTCTGGAGTCTGGCAGCTGTGAGGAGAGCAGATAACAGCTGTTTATTTTCACATCGAACACTGAAAATGTGTTTATTTTTGGACCAAACCAGAGTTGTGATTATCAGAACAGTCGAAAGACTTAAACAAAGACGGTTTTGTCCAGTTTGAATGACGTGTGTTTCAATGATCAGGTAAAATGACTGTTATCTGACTGGAGTCTGGTGGTTTTAAAGAGAGCATATTAATTGTATGTTCCGTACGTTATCGTGTTCAACCTGGTGTCATGTTTCCATCACTGCAGAGTCATTTATCACTGAATCAATGCTGATGTTAAGCTTCATCACTGAAGACAAAAGACATGTCGGTGGGTGTGTTGGCTGCAGTGACAGGGCTCATGTTCAACTCCTTGATGTGGATAAAACAACAGAGCAGCCCCCCCCCCCCCCTTAAAACCAAGAGATCAGACACCCGTAATCTCCATTGTCCCGTCCTCGGTAGACCAGAGGGTCCTAACCGTGGCCCAGTTTACCAAGCAGGGCCATCTGCAGGGTCACAGATGGTCCCGGCAACATCTCACGGGTTCCCACATTCATGTGGAGGTTTTAATAAACCTGACGTGAGCCCAGGTTTTACTGAGGCCAAGAATCCAAAACACAAGATGAGTGAGAGCGAGAGAAAAGCTGAGAAACTGTTGCTGCTTTAGATAAGCCGTCGTAATCCGCCTCGGTATGCGGTTTATTATGTTTTTCAGGTCCAGAACAACACAGCAGCTATTTTCTTTTTTCACTCTGTATCTACACCTTCATCACAGCCTCTCCCTCTACTACCTGCATGTGCTTTTGATTTCAGCGTGTTATTCTGAAATAAAGCCGTCTTTGATCCACCGCTAAAGACCCTTTCAAAATAAAACACACTACTCTAAAAACACCAAAAACTAACAAGCAGCTTCTTCTGGGCGACCTGAAAACAGGAATGAATAAAGACATCATCAAGGTGATAAATGAGGCGTTTCTGTCTTAAGCTGGTGCCACTGAGGCATTTAGTGTGAGAGCGAAACAAACAAGAGGGGCAATAAAAGAACTCAATGAGACTTTAAGGGCACACGTAGTGAAGGACTCCAAATCAATGGCCGTCACCGTGTCGGGACATTTCTTCCTTTTAGACAAAGTGCTGCCGAGGTAACTGTGCAAACACGCCGAGTGAATGGAGAGACTTCCTGATCCTGATCCCCGTGCACCGATTGGCCCGCCGGAGGGAAGGGGGGGGGGGCTATTCCCCAGCGTAGCCGTAACCTTGACCTCGACGTTAAGGTGAGGACGGCTCTGACGGGCGAGTGCTGCTTTGTGTTTCCTCAATGGAGGAGGTAATGAGTCACACACACACAAAAAACTTCCCAGCAGCCAGCCAGCTGGCACGAAGCTCTCCGTCACAAAGAGATCTGAACGGGCCGGCCGTCGCGGGTCGGTTTCAGCGGTGGCAGCCAGTCAGAGACCTGCTCTCCATTTCTTATTTGCACAAGTGCTTTTATGTGTTTCTCTTTTTCTAGAGGGGTCGACTGACTCGCCTCCGCTTTGCTGCCGTTCTCTGGCTGGTGGGAGAGTCTGGAGGAGCCGGGTGGCCTTTTTGATTTAGTCGGTTCTGTTCCACGTTTCCACCAAAAAACATCCTTAAGTGTTGAGAATCACAATTGGACGGATCTGAATACAGTGAGAGTGTACTGTGGACGCACTGGGATGCTACTGGTATCCACATAATCATGAACGAGGTTGTCCAACAAGCAGCAATCTTTTCAGCTAAATTATCTTTTAAATTGACAAAACATCATATGTGTAATTCATGGCTCAATTCAAACTAGATCTGTCTAGTCTTTCGTGATTGGCTACTGTACATATTCCTTCCCAAAATAAGGTCCCATGGTGGACACTAAAAGGGGCGGGACTTAGCCTCTCTGTGGACTAATTAGACTACTTAAAGTTTCAATCAGTTTTGTAGAAATCAGGTTAAAACTTTTACTTGCTGAGCTTAATTAAACCTCATCAGAGCTTTTATTCACGAGCCACATAATCTTTATTATAAGATGTTTGTAATAAAACACAAGACTCACACGTATTGGATTATTTTAGGATGTTGTGACCGACAGTTGGACAGAAAATACATTTCAGGAAACAAGGAAAAGAAACACATGAATAAGTGCTGATGTCTGCAGGAGGAGAGGATCTAAATAAAAGAGCCAACAGATGGGTCTCATCAGCTGGTACCGACACAGCAGCACCTTCAGGTACCCCCCCCCCCATTCCCCCACAATGCACCGCGTCAGCTCCCATTTGAGAAGCAGCCTGAGGGGAAGGACGCCTCTCTCTAGATAAACTGACCGTTCCCATTAAACAGCCCTCGCATTTCCCATAAATGACTCCACATCAAATCTATTTCCAGGAACTTTTCCTCCAGGGAAAAACCACAACTGAAACTGTTTGTCTTGTTTTAAATCTGTATCGTTCATGTATGAACAAATACAGACGTGCACGTAGAAAGAGAAACTAAATGTCTCCACGAGGTCACGTTTCATGTGAAAACTAAAGGAAACGACCTTTGGCATCATTACACAACGTACGTATCAGAGGATTATTCAAATACTGATTCATGTCTGAAGTCACATTCATTTCTTTTCAGCCGCGTTTGGACTTTGAATACCAAATATGTTGATTCCCTGGTTTTCACTGTCGCCCACAGCTTTCACAACTTTACCAAGATGTCTGAGGAGGAAAAGCTTTTGATGCAAAAACATCAGAATGTTGTTTTCAGCCTCTTAAAAATGAAGATTTCCTGCTTTTCTCTATTTTTATATCATATTGTACTGAATATTTTGGGGTTTTGGACTGAAAAAACAATACATTTAAAGGGCCAGTGTGTTGCATGTCGGGGGATCTTATATTTTACCTGTTTTACGGGTTAGCCCTGAAGTTAGCAACAGCTCCGTCTGCTCCTACTCTGGAGCACTTAAGGTGGACTGAACTTTAAGGTGGACCAGAGCTATTCTCCTTTAAGTGACCGGCCTCTGAGTTTTGTTCAGCTTTTTTTTATTTTTGAACTGTTTAACGAATTAAATGGCACAATTAAATGATTAATTATTAACGTCCCTACTGCAAAGAACTATGCTCTGCTTGTATCAGGAAAACACAAAGTTGAATGTTAAAATCTCAGCAGCAGCATCATGTTGTATATTACATTTGTTACAGTCAGACAGTGAGCAAAACTGATGAAAAATGTTAGAACTGTAATGGTATTATTGATATCGGTACTCTGCATTGGCAAGTACTCAAATATAAATACTTGTACTCGGTCTGAAAAAAGGTGATATCGGTGCATCTCTAAATCCTGAACACTGTCCCTTTAAAGACGTCACCTTGACTTTGAGAAACTAGGATGGTCGTTTTTTTGTTTGTTGCCATTTTCACACATTTCGTAAATCAAAGGCTAAATCTAGAAAATAAAAATGTTTGTTAGTCGTTACTTTCCAGGCAATTTTCTTCCCATCCCATAATGCAGATTCTATTTATGCAGATTCTATTTGTGCAGTCCCTTCAGTAGGATCAGTTTGTCCTCCATGGACAAAAAGAAAAAGTGATTTATGGAACACTGCATGACTGAAAATGAAGCATTAACTCTGACAGTAAGTTGCTCTGTGGCGGCTCGCTGCCCGACGTCGACTGGTTGCCAACACAGACTGGGCAAATCATCACAACAGCAGCTACAATGGAGGATATAAAACTGGGTTTGTCCCAATTATTTTTCCCTTTTTGTTCCCAGTCTCTCCCTCCCAATAAGCTCAGAGTTGAGCGTGGACACACTGAAGCTTTAGACTACTCAGCATCACTAAGACACACAAACGTTTTCACTGAAGCTTCTCAAGTGCACAGTAAACATGCCTGTTATGGTGGAATCAACACCACTGTTTCAGAGAGACAGGTGGAGTGGGAAGAATTAACCAAATCTGTACTTTCATTGTGGAAAAGCAACAAAGCAGCGACTCATTCAATGCTCGTTTTCAGTGCTCAGATGTCGGGGGAAGTCCCCCTCCAGGTCTGAACGCCCCACTGAGCTCTGAGAGACTAACGTTTGGGTCGGTAACTGGATCTTTCTTCGGTGTGTGAATCCATTCCTGAGAAACATGTGGGACAGATTGATAGGGGGGGGGGGTGGATTCCCTGTTTTCTCAGAATCAAATATCTAATGGTAGGAGCAGTCTGTGAAAGTCTGACGTGTCATGACAACAGAGAAAAAAGGGCGGTGCTATTCCCTTTTTTCTCAAAAGGTAGAAAACCTACAACAACCAGAATGCACTGGGCTCTTTATGCGCCCTCTTCCTCCTCCATGTGCCATAAAGTGTCTTAAACTTGCATTCTCTCTAATGTCCACCAGGGGGCGACTCCTCTGGTTGTATAGAAGTCTATGAGAAAATGACTCTACTTCTCTCTTGATTTATTACCTCAGTAAACATTGTAAACATGAGTTTATCTACCAGAGACGTATACGGCGTCTCTACGTCACTCCTCCTCAGTCCAGATATGGTCACTTCCTGTTCACTGGTTGCAAAAAAACAAGATGGTGACGGCCAAAACGCTGAACTCAAGGCTTCAAAACATTCGCATAACGATGAAAGACGTCACTACATCCACAGTTTATGATTCTGGCTCATATAACTAGCACTGAACAGCCCTCATGCTGACCAATAAGCCGGGAGCTCTGGGGGCTGATAACGTGGAGGGCATCTCATTTTAAGACATGTAGCGTAAAATATGCTACGCTCACAGGAAGTGACAGAGTATAAACAGTGGGTTGTCGAGTTATTTTAATGTTAAGTTAGTGACGTTTGTGACACGTTTCTTGTTACATAGTTGTACTTATTAAGTACTTTCACGGAAACAAAATGGCCTAAAATGCCAATAAAATGCGTTATAGTGACATGTGGAACAGCATTTATATGCATTGCCATGAGATTTGGTTGGTATTTAGTACCAACATTGTCAAGATAAAAGCTGGTTGAAAACAGTTTCCCTTTAAAGTTCTCTCATTTACAAAAACTTCACTGCAAGGAATTACACATTAATACTGTATCAAATATCAATATCGATAGGTGGTCAGTACATGTTTAATCCTAACAATTGCTCACTGAAAAGCAGAACATAATGGAGAGCAGGTCATCCACTGTTTTTTTTTTTGCTGCTATAGCAGGATGGTCTCCTCCCAGTGGGACCGCTCGGAGCGGGACTGGCTGAATCCCAAAATAAGAAACTGGGATACAGAGACGAGAGAGAGAGAGAGAGAGAGAGAGAGAGAGAGAGACAAAGAGAGAGAGAGAGAGAGAGAGAGAGAGAGAGACAAAGAGAGAGACAGAGAGAGAGAGAGAGACAAAGAGAGAGACAGAGAGAGAGACACAGAGAGAGAGAGAGACAAAGAGAGACAAAGAGAGAGACAGAGACAGATACGCAGAGAGAGAGAGAAGGAGAGGGAGAGGGAGAGGGAGAGGGAGATACAGAGAGAGAGAGAGAGAGAGACCTAGAAGCTCAGAGAAAGCTGACAGAAGAGAAGAACAAAGTATACCAAAATGCCTGAGGGAGCAGGCAGGCACAGAAATTACTGGCAGGAATAAAAGATGGATCCGGATGGCGAGGAAATATCCCAGAGGAGGAGGGTATAAAAGGAGGGAGGGTATAAAAAGAGGGAGGGTATAAAAGGAGGGAGGGTATAAAAAGAGGGAGGGTATAAAAGGAGGGAGGGTATAAAGGAGGGAGGGTATAAAAGCCAGAGCAGGAGGGTGAACTTGAAGTGTGCTTCACAGCTAAATGAGCCGGCTGGAGGAGAGCTGACCTGTTCAGGAGAACCTTCATGGAGGCCTCTCTATTAGCGGTCATTTAAATCACATCAAACATTTTGTTTTCCACCTCTGAAAACGCTGGAAATATACAGAAAACTCAGATTTTCTTCGGCCCATTTAAATAAAACAACAACAAGCCAACACAACTTGCTATCCAGCATGAGCTCACATGTTCAAAGGATTATTCTGCCTCCACTTTTACACTCACAAAAATATACGTCATTATGTTTATTAACAGAAAAAAGGGTCTTTAGTGTTTTGTTTGTTTAATCCATATAAAAAAACTTTTCAGGAAGTTATGAACCGGACTACTTCTTTACCAGACTAGCTGTTTCCAGTCTTTATGCTAAGCTAACAGACAGACTTTAGGGCGATATCGTTCTCCTAATCTCACTCTCAACAATAAAAGCTAATAAACTTGTTTCCCACGACCTTTCTGTTTTAAATAACAGAATCTGAAATAGTATTAAGAGCAGCTGCTTTAAATATTCTGGAGATTTTTCACCAAACCGAACCCGACACCAGATATTTTACGAGTAAAGAGAATTGTCTTCAACACATGCACAGGTGTGTTTTATTTTTATTTTTTGTTGCATCGCTCGTGTGTGACGGTCGGATGATTGATGAAAAGGCTTTTTCAACTTTTTAAAGGCCAAACCAAGTTGTGATCCACTGGCTCGAGGTGTGTGTGTGTGTGTGTGTGGGGGGGGGGGGTCACATTCCAGTTAAATCCCAGTCTAAACACCTGCATGGCAAAGACTACAAATTCACATTTCCTTCCTGTTAAAATATCACATTCCCTCCCCCCCACCACCACCACCACCCAGCGTTTCCACACCTCAGGTTTGTGTTAACGTCAGATGAGAATATCTACAACAATTCACATCAACATGTAACTTCTTACTGATACGGTAATCTCTCACTTCCTGCTAATCTCTCTCACCAGAAAAACAAGTCTTTTTTTTATCTTCTCTTCCTGCAAAGATCCCGAGATGTGTCTTAACATTTCTTTAAAACTTAATTCCATTGCATAATATTTAAGTCTGTCTTTGTGAGGGTGGAGGCCTGCGGGTGGGGGGAGGGGATATGGAGGAGCACAACAAAACAAGCAGAGTGGGAGATCATATCATTTAAAGACGAGTCTGAGTCGGGAGAGGAAATCCACGCAGGTGGCCCTGAAATGCTTCTGGCTAGTGGCGGCAGGACAAAGACCGGCCGACAGAAAAGCTTTACGGCACTCTGAGCCGTCAATATTTCCTCCAGGTTGCCACGGAACAGGAATGTGGGGAGGAGGTTGTAAACTGAATGCTACAGGAAAGTTAGTTTGACTTTAACGTGCGTTTATTTAATCTTTGGGAAAAAAAAAAAAATCTTGCAGTCTGCAGTATTAAGAATAACAGCTGGAGACAGAAGTCTGAGCAGATGTTGTAGAGCCAAGAAAAGAGAATATATCTGCTGGATACAGAGGTGATGAGGTCACACCCACCTTTATTCTGAAATCACAAGCAGTTAACTGTTTCTGGTACGAGAACACTAGCAGAGAAGAGGACTACAAGATACAACAGGCACTGTGGGATCTATGTGACCAGGAGGCAACCTCCGGTTCAGCCGATGCTTCATGTGTTAAAGCTGCATTATCTCTACTGGCCACCAGGGGGCGACTCCTCTGGTTGTATAGAAGTCTATGAGAAAATGACTCTACTTCTCTCTTGATTTATTACCTCAGTAAACATTGTAAACATGAGTTTATGGTCTCAATCTCTAGTTTCAAGTCAGTTTCAAGTTTCATCATTTTGGTCGCCTAAAAATGTCTAATTCAGTGTTACGTAGAAAAACAAGATGGTGCAGCTAAAAAAAAAAACAGTTGCCTACGACCAAAATCCAAGATGGCGTCGGCTAAAAACCTAGATGGCGAAGGACAAAAACTTACACATGGGAGAAGTTTGCCTTCAGGGAGAAATCTCTTTAGGTTTAGACAACGAACCTATTTGGTTACGTTTAGGTGAAGATCGTAGTTCAATAAAACTCTTCATGGCGTAAAGCCCTGAAGGCAAACTCCTCCCATGTGGAAACAACCAAGATGGCCACGCCCCCAAATGCCAATGAGTGACGTGAAGATGACTTATTCCTCTTCTTATAAACAGTCTACTTTTACAACATTTTTACACACAAGAGATTTCTGAATAATAATCATCTGTAATGTAAATATAATGACAGCCTTTAAAACCTTTAAATATCCAGAATCTTGAACCATATCTTGTTGTAAATCACAACACACAGACAAACTCAAAGGTTGTGACAGCGTAGCACATGAAACCGCCAAAGAGTAAATATTTGTAAAGTCCTCAGACAGAGAGAAAAGGGGACCAACAGCATTGATTTATGGAGAAAAAGAGACAGAAAATTATGAAACTATGAAGGTTTCCACCTGAAGTTTCTGCAGCTCAATGATTTCAAACCCCAAGAGGAAGTAAAGGAGATAAACTACCCCTGGTTATCTGTTCATGGCTCAGTGAGAACCTCTGTTTGACTCACTCTGTTGACTTTGACGGTTTAATCTTCCCATCACTCCGGTCCGCTGACCTGTGGCCATTCAGTATCATGTCAAACCCTAAATCCACTCTAATTGGCTGCTCAGGTCTTTAAAGCAGAGTGATGAGCAAGATGGAGGCGGCTGTGTTTGCTCTTTTGTGTTTTTGAAGAGGTGGGGGGGTTCGAGGTCAGTAGGCTTTTGAGGTCAGGGGGTAAATGACTCCGCCGCCCCCCCCCCCCCACACACACACACACACACACACACACACACCCTCTTCAGGCTTGAATTGTCTCAGCCCCACACTCTCCACTCCATAAAGAGTAATGACCTCCCAGGGAATGTTATTTATTAATAATACACACCTCAGGGCCGAAGCAGATAGCTTATCGTGAAAAAAACAATCCAGTCTCACCAACAACAAACCAGAGCTTAACTTCCTCTGCAGGAACCTGACGCTGCAAAAAAAACAAAAAACAGGAAAATCCTCATGCACACATTCCCTAAAACCCAGAAGACCTGCAGAGAGAGTTTAGGTGTAAAGACGCCCACTCTGCTCTCGTGGAGGGTCCCGCCGCAGGAATGTAAAACTGTAATCACTCGCACATTTCCCTCGAGCTAAAGCAATGAAAAACCTTAATTCTAACAAAACGTCTCCTTTGATAAACAAACACTCTCGCACACCCTTTAACTACACCCCCCCCCCCTCTCATCTCCCCCGTATCACACCAGTCATCCAGGCCAGTCTAAGGGAGTGGGGGGGGTGCAAGGTTTCTAGATGTGCAAGCGAGCGCTGTGGTTTCCTGGTCACCGGCTTTCTGGAATGCTTGACATGACAAGAGCGGCTCAGCAGAAAACCACTTCAATGAGGGGGGGGGGGGGGGGCATTTCTCCTTTCAATGTCAAACCACTCCGGTGTAGAAATAATTTACTGACAATAACGTGTTTATGCAATAATATCAAGTTACCACGTAGAAAAGTGAACACAGAGTTTTTTTCGTTTTATACAAATTGTTTTATTTATTAGCGCTTATGAAATTCTTCAAAACTAATTTTAAAAAAGGTAAAAAACTGAGTTTTGCCATCCAACTAAACTCCATCTAACTTTCCAGTATATTTGAAACTAAACGTTGTCTTTAGCCGGCGGTACTGAGCGTGTGCAGCTCTCTGCAGAGATGAGAAGGAAGTGAGATGTTCACTCTTTAGTGACGTCCATCTAGAACGGGGCGATACGGACAAAATCTTCTGTCAACGATACAGCATGTTTTCTGATAAATAAATAAGTCGTCTATATAACATAACCACATGGGTTTGTTTACTCTTGTGTAGGGCTGCAAAGATTATTAACATTAAGATGATATATTCTTGATTAATCGATTGTTTGGTCAGAAAACAGTGAAAATTGTCGATCAGTGTTTCCCAAAACTCAAAGAAACTGAAATCAGAGAATTATGACTTATTATTTTTTTCTTAAAAAATGATTAGAACCAATTCAATCTATTATTAAAATAGTTGTTGAGTAATCGTTCATTTTGTGTGAATTTAAACACTCGACAAATGAAAAGCACAGAATGTTTTGTCATTTAATTAAGACATTTTGTGAAAAAACAATCAGCTTTTCTGTGAAATGTGAGTGTGTGCTTGTTATTATCAATGACGATATCTCGATGTATGATTTCATCACGACAGAAGACGACTTATTATCATATTGAATTATCACTTCCATCATCAGCTCCAGAACAAAAATGTGTTGAATGAACTTTTTTTTTGCCAAATCAGGAAAGTTATTTGCAGAATTGACTTCCCCTGACGAGGTGCTTTTTATTTGCCCCGGGGCAATCCTCAGTGTTGAGCCGTCTCACTGTCTGTCTGGGAAGGGGGGGGGGGGGGGGGGGGGGGGTAGCTGCAGGAATAAATGAGCAAGTCTTTGAAATGCGCTCTATAATTAGCAGGGGTACTATATCACCGGCAGGTTGTCTGGACCTGCAGAAATATGCTCACGGTTGTGATAATGAAAGAGAGAAGAGGAGCAGACGTATCACTGATGCTCTGTGTGAAAAGTCTTTGTTCTCTTTAAGGACAGAGAGATGGAGGCTTTAAGTTCCTTCCACGTCTGTTCCCGCCACTTATATTTAACTCATCGACTTGATGAATTACTGAGCTTTCAGTCAGTCTGCATTTTCCGGAGAAGCTTCCCAAGAATGATCCTCCATCCCAGTGACCATTAGAGACACAAAGCTCTTTAGAGAAGTGGTTCATTAGTTACCGAAAGCTTTGTTTATACTCGCTTGGAACCTCCACAATAGAGAGGAGGGATTATAATTATCTATAAACTCATATCTCATATTCATAAACTACTTTATTACCTTTATACAAACCATGTAAAGAAAGAAGTCAAGTATTAAATGTATTATAAAGAAACAAAGGTTGAATATCCTGTAAATATTTGATTTGGCTGATAAAGATTTACTCGCATGTAGATTTTTAAGACTTCCTGTTTCTGAAACATTGATGTTTTGTGCTTCTGCTCTTTGTCTTTAGTCCGTGTTTCTATTAACATAACTATCCCTTATTTTGTTGCTTTGCATGTTGTATTTTTATGAGTTTCATGTCTTAATAGTACTTCACAATGTAGTATAATGGTGCACTGATGTTTCTACTCGTATTAATATTCTCTCTTTTATTATTGTTTCTGAATGCTTATAGAAGGATACATGATGCATAACTTTGTCATTTTAATCTTACATTCTGTTTTTCAGGATGACTTTGTAACATCTGTCCAGAGACTACAGATGGTGCATTTAAATAGATTTTTTATTAATTACTGATGAAAACATTTTCATTCCCGCATCATCTGAAGCTGAACGCTTCCATCGATTGACCTCGGCTGCAGCGCGCGTTGACTCGCCTCACTTAGTGAATCAAGTAATGGAGGGACCGGGTCAATGAAATGCAGAGGAGGCTGATGTGGTCTCCTGCTCTCAGCCGCTCTAGTGGACTTTATAGTAGCACTGATGATCTTTCACGACGAGGCTCACGGAAGCTGCATGAAGTGGAATGAAGGAACAGGGAGGAAATACACGGGGCTCCATCTTACTGAAGGGGTTGTTGAAGCGAGCGGAGAAGTAGCAGAGTAGAAATCCTGCAGCTCCTTCATGAGAAACTCTAACTGCCGCCGGCTCTTTGTCTTTCCTTAAGTGTTACGTAACACGTAGTATGAGTTTAAATCCAATGTGACAGTTACAAATTCACTACTAGAATGTTAAAGCAAAGTCAAACAGTCAGCTGGTTAATTCATGCTTCAGAGTAAAATCTCTGCACACTTGGTCAAAGTTGTTTCTACGAGCAGCAATATAGTATATAATATAATATATAAATTATAATAACAATAATATAACAATAACACTTTCCACTTGTGACTTTAAAGTCTCATGTAAGACTATGCACACAGTCTGCAGCACTAATGCTTGATGGATTTAACTAGAGATGGGAATCGAGAACCGGTTCCAGTTGAGAACTGGCTCCAAATTGTCCGATACATCAGAATCGTATGCCTCCGAGGTTTATCACTTCCTTTTATTGATGCAGGTATGTTTTTCTGTGACTGATGTGCTTTTTAAAAACTCTGCGTCATGACGTCAAATTTTCCGTCACAACATCAAATTCATGCGTCACGACGTCAAACTCATACGTCACGACTTCAAACTCATACGTCACAACGTCACACTTATAAGTCACGACGTCAAACTTATAAGTCACGACGTCAAACTCATATGTCACGACGTCAAACTCATATGTCACGACGTCAAACTCATATGTCACGACGTCAAACTCGTACGTCATGATGTTAAACTCGTACGTCACGACTTCAAACTCGTACGTCACGACTTCAAACTCGTACGTCATGATGTTAAACTCGTACGTCACGACTTCAAACTCGTATTTCACGACGTCAAACTTATAAGTCACAACGTCAAACTCATGTCATGACTTCAAACTCAGATGTCACGACTTCAAACTCATGTCACAACTTCAAACTCATGTCACGACTTCAAACTCAGATGTCACGATGTCAAACTCATGTCACAACTTCAAACTCATATGTCACGACTTCAAACTCATATGTCACGACTTCAAACTCATATGTCACGACTTCAAACTCATGTCACGACTTCAAACTCATGTCACGACTTCAAACTCACATGTCACGACTTCAAACTCATGTCACGACGTCAAACTCATATGTCACGACGTCAAACTCATATGTCACGACTTCAAACTCATATGTCACGACGTCAAACTCATATGTCACGACTTCAAACTCATATGTCACGACTTCAAACTCATGTCACGACGTCAAACTCATATGTCACGACTTCAAACTCATGTCACGACTTCAAACTCAGATGTCACGATGTCAAACTCATATGTCACGACGTCAAACTCATATGTCACGACTTCAAACTCATATGTCACGACGTCAAACTCATATGTCATGACGTCAAACTACATTGTGACGCCCAACTCTACTCTCTAACTTAACATGTTAAAATGTTATTACGCAGACATTCTACGCTGTGTTCAGACTCAGTGATAACAAAACAGCTGCTGCTCGTTTGAACTGTTCTGGATCTGTGAGGCTTTCCTCTGTTTGGATTGAGAGAGCGTCTCTGGAGCGGCCTGTTGAAGGAATGTGGTAAACTTCCAGCCATGTGCTCCCCCCCCCCACACACACACACTCTCTCACACACACACACACACACACACACACTGAGCCGGTGTAACTTAAAACCCAGCAGAGTGCTCCAACGTGGGACGGCACTACGGAGCTCTGATGGTCGTCAAACACGGACATTGATTGGGTGTCACAGAGAAAGCTGTCCAAACACAGGGACACATGCCAGGCTGCTGGTGTGTGTGTGTGTGTGTGTGTGTGTGTGTTTGTGTGTGTGTGAGGCCGATGATGAGAAAGAAATCCATGACCAGAAAAAACGTCTTCCTGTTTTCATCACTACAGGATCATTTACATGAAGAAGATATTCTGTTTTTTGACTTTATTCCGAAAAAGACAATATTCCCACCAAGTTGTTTACATGGCTCATGGATATTCTACTTATTTTCTTGTTTACATGGATTCGGTCATACTCCTATTGAGGTAAAACCTTTTCCAGCTGCAGTCATGTTGCTCCGGTAGTGAACCCGCGCCATCAAAGTTCTGCAAGCTCTGCAAAAAACTGCATGCATCTCTAGTCCAGTCTTGCAAACAGTTGTACAAGCTTTTATATCCTAATCCTTTGAAGTGTGTGTGTTTATGCAAATAACCACTATAGATGACTTTTAGCCTGACTTATGAATCATTGATGAACCGCAATTGTTTTTAAAAAAGTTAGTTCTGATCCGATCTTTGACTCAGATGATCCGATCCGAACGGTGAGCTGGTTTAAAGAGACTACTGTTTATCTGAAAGTATCTCTGGTGTTATTCAGTTTATTCCAGTGTATAAATAGTCACAGACAGTAGAAGCATCACTGAACTGTTTTCTCTCTATATATATATATATATATATATATATATACTGTATACATATGGACCGGCTGCTCTCGTACCGCTGGTTCTGTTGATAAAGAATAAAAAGCTTGAGATGGAGCAGAAGTGAAAGAGACACTTCGACCCAAATGTGTCAGCATCACACAACGTATTTAAAAATATACAAACATCACCACGATATCACGCACTAATGGTCCACCAGCAGACAGCATGGCGGCCTTCAAGGGACGGCACTTGTGATGCCGAACCAATAAGGTCAATATCTGATATCAATGCATAATCCAATATGGCGGATGAATCTGCAGCAGTGGAGACGAGTCACATCATAAAAGCCCCCCCCTCCTGCTGAGCTCTCGGTGCCTTGAACTGCTCCATTTACACAGATTGTCATTCAGATGAGGGGGGGTTCTGTTGTTTAAGGCTGCCCTGACACACATCCATACGAAAAGCACAATTAAGAGTAATTAGGCTTTTCCAGGCTGAAGGGGGGAGTTATCTGGTACCCGAGCATGCAAGCAACACTAGATAACCGAGCACTCAACCAACATGTAGATAACCGAGCACGCAACACGTAGATAACCAAGCACTCAACCAACATGTAGATAACTGAGCACGCAACACGTAGAAACAGAGCATGCAACATGTAGAAACAGAGCACGCAACCAACACGTAGAAACCGAGCATGCAACCAACACGTAGAAACAGAGCATGCAACCAACACGTAGAAACAGAGCATGCAACCAACACGTAGAAACAGAGCACGCAACCAACACGTAGAAACCGAGCACGCAACCAACACGTAGAAACAGAGCACGCAACCAACACGTAGAAACAGAGCATGCAACACGTAGAAACAGAGCACGCAACCAACACGTAGAAACAGAGCATGCAATACGTAGAAACAGAGCACGCAACCAACACGTAGAAACAGAGCACGCAACCAACACGTAGAAACAGAGCACGCAACCAACACGTAGAAACAGAGCACGCAACCAACACGTAGAAACAGAGCATGCAACCAACACGTAGAAACAGAGCATGCAACCAACACGTAGAAACAGAGCATGCAACCAACAAGTAGAAACAGAGCATGCAACACGTAGAAAGAGAGCATGCAACCAACACGTAGAAAGAGAGCATGCAACCAACACGTAGAAAGCAAGCATCCAACCAACATGTAGAAACAGAGCATGCAACACGTAGAAAGAGAGCATCCAACCAACACGTAGAAACAGGCATGCAACACGTAGAAAGAGAGCATCCAACCAACACGTAGAAACTGAGCACGCAACACGTAGAAACTGAGCATGCAACATGTAGAAACCGATCACGCAACATGTACCACGGAGGGATTTGATCATTTCATCCCAACAGGTTCACTGCACCTTGTAAACGTGGGACAAATCACAGAGTACTTGAATCTAGTGCTGCACAATATATTTAGTTTTTTTATATCGTGATAAACACTTCGCAAATAAACTGCGATATTGCACTTTTTGAGTTAGTTGAAAGAAAGTTCAAGTAGAAAACTGAACTTTAAAATTAAACCAACATTCTGTTTTTTTATTGGTCTTTTTTCAATTTGTTCAATAAAAGAATGTTGGAAATAATTTACTTTTTTAATTCAAAAAGTAATTTGTTGCATTTTATCAGAAAGTAGCAGAAAGCATCTGTTTATCTATCGTAAATAATATCGTTATCGCAATAGTCAATGTTATCGCACATCACATTTTTCCCTCATATCTTGCAGCCCGACTTTATTCATGAAACATTGCTGTAATTTCAACACTGCTGCAGCTGTAATAACCTTTTTATCACTGATTCCCAGATGATTAACATGGAGTCTGGTTAGAAACAGAAAGCTGCAGTAAAAAGAAAACTATGATAAACTGGTGAGAAACTAGATAGTGTGTCTCTTCTAATCTAGTGTGCTGCATCCCAGCTCAGAGAAAAGTCTCCTCAGATCAGACTCAAACCACAGCAGCTCAGATATCGAGATACGGCCGAGATGACTCAGGAGCTTTTACCGACATTTCTGCAAAATATTCAGTTCATTTATGACTGTGTGAAGAAATATTCAGCAAATCTGACCGCAAACAAGAGCTACAAACGCTCTGCAGACGTCTCGAAGTTTAAATCAGGTTCAAGAGGGGTCAGGTCTGGTTTTTGATAAATACCTGCAGGCGGACTAACCCAGTCCCAGACCAGGGTGGGGGGGGGGGGCATGCAAGGACTTGCTGAACCTCAACTAAAGCAGGCGTGAATCCACCGGGGGTTTGTCCCAGCTAGGGGGGGAGAGATTTCTGGGAGTAGAGAGGAGGCACACAGGTTCCCTAAGTGCTTCCTGGAGAGTTTAAACATAAATACACACAGACACCAATATCCCCCCCCCCCCTCCCAGTCACTCAGAGGGGGGGCAGAGAGGAGAAGAGCCAGGCCACATGTTGTGTTATCAGGGTAATGAATTCTCACCGGTGGGCCAAGCAAAGTTCAACATGAGAAGCAGGATGACTGTGATGTTTTTATCTCAGAGTCCAGCACAACTTATGATTCTATCTATATATCAATATAATAAGAAACCACGTACACATGAACTAAATGTACAGTGAGACGCCCACACAGGTAAACTGCTTCGTTCAGGTGTCCTTCAAAATAAAGTGTTTGTTTAAAACACTTTATTGAACAGGGCTCTCTAGGAAAAGAGATTTCTAATCTAAATGAGAGTTACCAGGTTAAATTATAATTATATATAATAATAAAAAATATATAAATATTACCCTGCCAATCATGGAGGAATGACAAAAAAAAGAAACAAAAACTTCACTTTCTGTGACGAATATTCAGAAACAGTTTCGTTCTCACAGCAATTAATTCTGCCATTGATCTTATCTTCAAAGACTTTATATTATTATAGAAAAATAAGAAAAGTATACAAAGTATTTCTATAATAAATGTGATGATGTTGGCAACATTTCTTAAACATAAATGTAACTTTAACAGTAAAAACTATTTTTGTTGTTTTCCTGAAGGATGTGGAGCAACATGTGAAACTACTTTCTAATTTGGCTAAACAATAAAGACACTTAATATCTGTATGTTTCATAATATGTTGCTCCCCTGGCTCTATTGTTATTGTTCTATTTGTATTCTGAATCTGTATGATGTTATTAGAGATGTATGATAGATGGTGTTAATCCATTAAGGGATGGGCCAAATGTTTGTCATGAAACAGAAATATAACAAATGAATACAAATAAAAAGGACCAGTGTGTTACCTGTAATATAGTGTTAATCTATGTCAAGTGAAACACGCCCCTCAGCGTGGGAACAGATGTCTCATAATAATTTCATATCTACAGAAACAACGACTTTCAGGAAGCTCATAATAATAAATACAGAGACTTAACTTGATATAAAACTTGAGGTAAACTTATGAAACTTTATTAAATAATTTTTGAGAAACTCCCAAGTGAAGAAAAGTGGAATACCCCCCCCCCTCGTGCAGTTCTTCTTTCAAGATCCTCGCGCGGGACGTGCGCATGCAACCTTAAAAAGAGAAGAGTAACGTGTACTCACGCACTGCCTCCTGTTTGGGGTCCAGCTCGGTGCAGCCCTGCTGGAGGCCGGTGATCCTGCCCTGCAGCCCGCGGACCCGCAGGCCGGTGGCCGCGAGCTCGTCCTCCAGCTCCTGGAACACGGAGCACGCGTGCTTGGCCAGATCCGACAGCTGGCGCAGGGTCCGGGACAGAGCCACGTTACTCACGGAGACCAGGTCCTCCACCGGCGGAGCCTCCTCGTCGTAGGGTTGACGCCTGCAGAGCAACCGGGGCTCCACGAGTCGTTTGGCGAACGGCATGTTGGTTCGGACCTGAGGGTGGGGGGGGGGGGGGGTAAATCCAACAAAAAAAAAAGTGACCCAAAGAGTGAGCGGTTCTCTCCCCTCGGCCCCTGATCCGGGTCCGCGGAGTTCAGCTGCTGCTGATGCCCCCCATCCTCAACCTTTCACGGACTGCTGCTGCGCTCCTGGCCGCTCCGCGGGTCATCTGCTCCACTAATGCGTAAGTGTGTTTTTCTGTAGAGGTGGTTTTTAAAAAATGAAAAGAGGCGGCGGTGAAATGTGGAGTGGAGTCTCTGGTTTGACTGGCTCAGGACTGACCTGCCGTGTTGGCTTCACAGCCCACCAGAAAAAATGATAATGAAGGACATGTTGAAGTCACATGATGGGAAAATGGAAAATACAGCCCAGTGTACAATAAAGTGAGTTCACTTTCATGTTGTTAGGAGAAAACAGCAGAATAACTGAGTAAATAAGTGTTTTAAAGGGTACAGTGTGTGGCATTTAAAGGTACAGTGTGTGGCATTTAAAGGTACAGTAGGTGGAATTTAAAGGTACAGTGTGTGGCATTTAAAGGTACAGTGTGTAGAATTTAAAGGTACAGTATTTGGCATTTAAATGTACAGTGTGTGGCATTTAAAGGTACAGTATGTGACATTTAAAGGTACAGTGTGTGACATTTAAAGGTACAGTGTGTAGCATGTAAAGGTAAATTGTGTGAACTATAAAGGTACAGTGTGTGAAATGTAAAGGTACAGTGTGTGGTATTTAAAGGTACAGTGTGTGGAATTTAAAGGTACAGTATTTGGCATTTAAATGTACAGTGTGTGGCATTTAAAGGTACAGTATGTGACATTTAAAGGTACAGTGTGTGACATTTAAAGATACAGTGTGTAGCATGTAAAGGTAAATTGTGTGAACTATAAAGGTACAGTGTGTGAAATGTAAAGGTACAGTGTGTGGTATTTAAAGGTACAGTGTGTGGCATTTGAAGGTACAGTGTGTGACATTTATAGGTACAGTGTGTGGCATTTAAAGGTACAGTGTGTGACATTTAAAGGTACAGTGTGTAGCATTTAAAGGGTACAATGTGTGAAATTTAAAGGTACAGTGTGTGGCATTTAAAGGTACAGTGTGTGAAATTTAAAGGTACAGTGTGTGAAATGTATAGGTACAGTGTGTGACATGTAAAGGTACAGTGTGTAGCATTTAAAGGTACAGTGTGTGAAATTTAAAGGGTACAGTGTGTGACATTTAAAGGTACAGTGTGTAGCATTTAAAGGTACAGTGTGTAGCATTTAAAGGTACAGTGTGTGACATTTAAAGTTAAAGTGAGTGGCATTTAAATGTACAATTTGTAGCATTTGTTTGGCATTTGTGTAATTTGGGTTTTGGAAACAAGACATTTCTAAATAAGAGTAATTGCTAAATAATGACACCGAACTTGTGCAATGTATCCTGGACAAGTGGTTCGGGTGTATTAGTATGGGTGCATTGTAGGTGACAATCTGAGGGGGATGGACAGCTTCTCAGGTCTCGGTCCGCCTCACATGAAAAAACACACTCGGATTATTTTGGGCACATTCCTTCAACACCAGACAAAAGCATGCAGAGTATCTGGCAAAAGCTGCAGTACAACGTGTGTTTTGACAAAGATTTAAGTATTAAAATAATCCTGAGGTGCCAGCTTTCACATGACTCCCAAATACATCCTTTCTTGAACACTTTGGACGTAATATTTTATGATGAAACTGTAAGGATTCCCCGTTTTTCTTCTTCTTTGCTCTCACCTCTGCGTGCAGACCTGCCAGCCTGAACCCAGCTTCATTCACATTTGCTGAATGAGTGTTTTAACTAAATCCCAGCAGCTGACGGGGCCAGAATAGCCAGAGGTGACGGCCTAAAAGCCCTTCCTGTGGCCTAACTAATGCCCACACCAGAAGTGCAACCTTTGCAAAGCCCCCCGGGGGAGACAAAAGAGGGACGAGAGGAACGCTGTATGCCGTCATCTTTGAGTAATGGTGCTGCAACAAAAGAGGCGAACTTGAACGGACAAAAGCTGGTAATCTTTGTTGTGAGTAGGGTCGGCTTTAACTTTAAGCCACCGGGGGAGTTGATACGAGTTATTGAGAACATTTACAGTGTATCTATACTGAACTTTTGTTTCATCACAACGTACTTTACGGAAGCCAAATGCTGTCTACGTGTGTCTGAGATCACTAAATGTCTCCAGCTAGACGAATCAATAGCAGGCTAAGAACCAGGTTGCTTGACTTAGTGTGAGATAGCTATACGGTAATTATATCAAACAGGCATATACTTAAGAGGCAACACATGGCTGACACATATAGTTTCCTCGTCACGTGCAGCTGTCATCTCGAAGTGCAAGCCAAACACTTTTAAGTGGTATTTATAGCTGAGAGAGGACAGCTCTCCGTCTGACTGAGTTAATACACACTCATGAGATGAAATAGAAACCTGCAGTATGGGAGGAGATGCCAAGTATTGGTTATGGCACAGTGGAGCTACACGAGTGCCTTGTTGTCATCCGTCTGAACTCTTTCACTCCAGCTCAGTTTCTCTCCATTCGTTTTTCTCAGATGTGGAACGCAACGCTTTATTCCAGAATGCCTTTAACTCCGCTCAGCTGTTTTCTTTGGATTTAAAAACCTGTTTCATTTTGCTCTTTTCTTAAAAAAAAAATGATATATATATATCCTGCAATTTCAATCACCAACAAGGACTCATTCAGTCGTCCTTGGTGCTCAATCGAATCCTGCATAGTTCTTCACATCCTGAATATGAGTTATATGCTGCTATTTCCAGGAAAAATGAGAGGCAAAATATATCAACCATGCAAACTGTACCTGGATACAGCCATGCTAACAGCTCTGTGAGGCCGAGGCACAGCAGGGCTTTGAGCTAAATGCTAACATTAGCAACCTGACATGAACCACCGTGACAATGCTAACATGCTATAGCTAAGCAGGAGTAATGTTTGAACCGGAGTAGCATAATATTCTTCCTGCATACCCACAACGGTTAGCATTTTTTCCTAAACAAAACACAACTGCAACTCCAAGCAACTAAATGGGCACGTAGCAAAACACGCCAACGGTGCATGCGCACATAGTGATACTTCATGCTACCTTCACAAACCATATTATTATTAAAACTAATCCACAGATTCCAAAAGTATGAATCAGTTTACAACCAAAACTCCCTGAACCAGCAGCCAAAGATAAAATAATACACCTCACTTTATATAGCCAAAACCATAGATGTCTTACCTTTGCTGTTTTGTGATCAAAAGTTGTGTTCAAGAGCAGATCAATGCTGCTAATGGCTCTCTGGATCCTTTTTGAGTTGATTTGTCTGTATTAATTTGCATGGATTTTAGGAGCGTTTGCACATGGCCTTCCTCCAGCATCTAACAGCCTATCCTCAGCCTTCCATGTGAAAAGAATATGTCTTAGGATGAATTATGGTACTGCACTCATTCTAAAGGCATTGGCCTTCAGTACAGGCATGAGCTGGCCAAATAGGCCGATGGATTATGGTTTTCTTTGAATGGGAACATGTGCAGAGGTCTGATTTTGAGCTGCAGCGATTAACCGATTAGTTGTCAACTTTGAAATGAATTGCAAACTATTTTGATAGTCGGTATGAGTTATTTTTTAAGCAAACTTAAGGCAACATTTTCTGATTCCAGCTTATTAAATGTAAATATTTTCAACTCTTTTGTGACAGTAAACTGAATATCTTTGAGTTGTGTAGAAAACAAAACATCTGAGGACGTCGTCTTGGATTTGAGTGAATCACAAATCAACATATTTCCAATTGTATGTGTGTTACAAATTTCCTGGCAAGAAATTTCCCTCAAAACCATAAATGTCCATCTCATGGTGGCACTAGTTTAAAAGTCTGTTCCAAATTTGGTGCAAATACATTTAGTAGACATTGAGATATTTCACAGGAAAATTAGAAAGTTTGACCTGGTGATGACACAAGAAGAAAAGTCAGGGGATCACAAAAGTAATTAGGGTTCATCATCTGGAGAACACGAATGTTTGTACCAAATTTGGTGCCAATTATTTTTGTAGATGTTGAGATATTTCACAGGATAAGTGAAAAGTTTGACCTGCTGATCGCAGTCGGGGAAAAGTCAGGGGATCACTAAAGTTATTAGGGTTCATCGTCTGGAGAACATGAATGTCTGATCCAAATTTGGTGCCGATACATCTTGTAGGTGTAAAGATATTTCACAGGAAAAGTTGATGGTTTGACCTGCTGGTGGCGCTATGAAAAGTCAGGGGATCACCAAAGTCATTATTAGTTCATCCTCTGGAGAACATGAATGTCCGTACCAAACTTCATGGCAGTAGTTGTTGAGATATTTCCGTCAAGGACATAAGTGGTGGACGGTCTGACACTGACACTGCAGTCTCTAGAAACTGAACACCAGGAAGTTGCTTTAACGCGAGAGATGAAAATAATGTCTGGACGAATATCAAAGTCCTTGATCGCGATCAAAGCAGCTTCTTGGAACACAGTGTGTGTGTGTGTGTGTGTGTGGGGGGGGGGGGGGGGGGGGGGTATAAATGGGAGCCAAGTGTGTCAGCGGATATTTTTGGACGCCGGAGGAGGAAGGTCTGGGAATACGGCCACCATTGGCGATCTGCTTGACCCTCGGTTTGTTATGTCTGTGTCGGAGAAAACACAGCTGCTCCGTGGGTTCACTCTCATCCCAATGATATGATGAACCACTTCTGATGCATCTGGTACAACTTCACCTTCTTTTGAGTCTTAAAAATGAGAGAAATTACTTCGTATTTCAATGCAGTTTTTTCTCCTGTTGCTCTCACAAAACACAGAATATGAGAAATCTATTTAAAGGTTTTGCAGGTTTTCCACATCTGAGCAACCTGAAGTTATATCTTTACACGACAGTAAAAGAGTCAAAACATTTTATTGACAAACAGTATAATAAAATAACCACACGCAATAAAAAATAGACAACTTTATTGATTAGTTTGGATTATTGTCTTAAGCCCAGAGCTCGGTAGTTGTGCATGATTTACAGTCCAATGCTCATTCTAGCAAACATGCAGTATCAAGCATGCCGTCATGTATTTCCTCCACCACTTCACCCGCCCCCCCCCTCATTGTTCCTGATGGTTAATGGTCTAAAGCAAGCTGAGGCAGCCCCACGTCTTTGCATAGATACAAAATCAAAACCACATCTGACTGTGGTGAGATCTATCTTGCGAAACATTACAGGACTATTGTGCTCTTTTATTTTATTTTCTGGAGTGACAAGATTTTTTTTTGGTCTTGAAAATATTTCTCTTCATTTGATAATAAACATAAAATAATTCAGTGCGATCATTAAAGATGGAGCAAATCTTCAAGTAAGAAAAAAGTCCATATTTCATACAAATCCAGTGTCAACATTCGTCAGTGTCCTCGTGTGTCAGTGCTACAGGGTGACAGCAGACCATCTGAAGCTAAATTACATCAAGTACAACCCTGCAAATGTGCATTTTTCTTTTTAATCTTTAAGTGAACAGTGTTCAGAAACTAATCCGTAGCACCATTACTTGCTTTAGACCAGATTAAATGCTTTTTATATACAGAGAGAGAGGGAAAACTGTTACATGTAGCAAGGTAAGATTCATGAGGGTCAAATCAAAAGAGAAAATAAGTTACATGTGCATATCATACAGTGATTTAAAAAAAATAAATGCTTGGTTTTAATCCTGCAGTACGTTATTAAAAGTCAGAGAAACATCCCTGTTTGTTCCCGTCGTCAACCTTTCTACATTTATTCTGCATTCGAAAACAATAAACATTCAGGTTTTACAGAAAACGGACTTCAGGCTCCGTCACGTCGAGGCCAGAGGCCGCTGGAGCTCCAGCTGGGTCTCTAAGGTGACCCTCTCCTGGTGGACCACCTGCAGCCAAACCAAAGAAAACACACAAGCTTTGATCACTGCACGCTGAACACGAGACGAACCTCGGGCAGTCATTACGTTTGTTGTGTTAGCCGTGTAATGCCGGTCTAGAACAACACGAACTACCTCTAAAGTGGACCCTTAATGTCGGAGAGAATGAGCAGCAGACTCACTGAAAACAACTCAATCAGCCCGATCACATGGAGCGGATTATTGTGAGAATGCAGAATATGTTCCAGCGCTGACATTTCATGTCTAGAATCTGACCTTGTGACTCAACACAGCAGGGAGTGAGGATACTCAGGGTTCATCCTAACTTCCCTCCCAGACTCCTCTGTCCTCGAGCACTTTTAAGGCAGACACGGGCGATCCGTGTACATCATTAGACCCTCTGAACCCCAAAACCCGCCGGTGGGATGGATCGTTCTTTTTAAACAATTGGCAAACGTCATTATATTCAGTTTTTTATCTTTCCGACGGTCCTTGAACACATCAGAAAACAAACCGAGACTAAGCTTAAAATTCTACATTTCTCATTTAAAATCTCTCCTCTAATAAAGCGTTCACTTTAACCAGATTCTGTAAAAAACATTAAACTGTGAGCTCCTCAGTGAAACTATGACGTCATGATTGATTCATCTGAGACCAACAGTCAGGAAGTGAACACAGAGAGGAGAGGAGAGGAGAGAAGAGAGAGGAGAGGAGAGGAGAGGAGAGGAGAGGAGAGGAGAGGAGAGGAGAGGAGAGGAGAGGAGAGGAGAGGAGAGGAGAGGAGAGGAGGAGAGAGGAGAGGAGAGGAGAGGAGAGGCTGAAGTAGAGGATGAAAAAATGTGTTTAATGTATATAGCACATAGAGCCTCCATTTTTTTGTCATGATGGTTCTGTTTCCATAGAGGAGCAGGACTTCATATTACAGACTAAATCAAGAGCACAGAGAGAAAAATGTGACAGGAGAGAAAAAATGCCCCAAACTGCTTTGTGTTCAGAAGGTTAAAAACTCAGTCCTAATATGGTCACTTCCTGTTCACTGGTTGCAAAAAAAAACAAGATGGACAGTAAAAAAATCGCCAAACTTGAGTCCACAAACCAACGAGAAGCATCACCATTACTACGTCCACTTCTTATATAGAGTCTGTGGCGTTGAGCAGTTTATCCGAAGCATGTTTTGTCTCGTTGTGTTTTTTCCTTGAGATAATTTTTAGATAGTGTTAGAAGCCTGATGGGCTGAAAGTGTGTCAAACTTAAATCTTAAATCCTCTTGTGAACCCTCAGATTAACCCTTAAGAGGCTGAGAACCACGACACTACATTAATAGATCATCAGGTCACTAATCAATGAGAGCTTTTTAGCATGAACCAAGTAGAATGTCCACAATGAACAGTTTTCAGTAAACGTCCTTCAGAGCGATCAATAGGAAATAACCACGTTTTTGATCTGAGGAGCTTTTATTAAGAGTTGTTTCATAACTTCAACTTCATGGGAAAAGTCAAGAAGGAGCTGTTCCTTTCCTCACACGCCCTGTTGTCGTTGGATGCCTGACCAGCCCAGGCTCTATTTTAAAGAAGACAGTTGTGAATGCCAATGGCTGGAGTCTATATACAGATACATATGCCTTTCTCTGCAAAATTCCTCGGATGCTTTGAGGAACCAGCAGAATTAGAGCCAATAAACGACGTCCAAGTAGGTCTGGAACATGACTGACATTAATGTAAAAGATTTTCAAAACTGTTTAATTCTTTGGTCTGTGTTGTATTAAAGCTGTAGCTGCGCCTCATGTGAGCGTGAGGGTTTTTCACTACCGGATCATTGACGAGGGGAATGACCGGCATGCGGCATGTGTTTCCGAATGTGAGTGCGTGTGCCACAGGCGGATCTCCAATGCAAACAGCCATTAGTTCAGCTTTGAGTGACTGCTGAAGGGAGCAGACAGTTGAGCTTGAGGGTTTTTCACCACGCTGGAATGAAAAGGAAGCTTTTGTTGTCGGGCTACAATCACACAACTACGTTTTTAAAACGCTACGTTTACGCCGAGCGTCCACACGACTCCGGCGTTTTAGAGCCTCTAAAAAGGAGACGTTTGAAAACGCTACTGAAGCCGTTTTAGTTGAAAAACTCCGGGGTTGTGATTTAGTCTAGACGGGCAGAAACGTAGACCTTTGAAAACGATGACTCATGAATCCACGTTGGCTACTTGACTGGGTTTTATGGTGGAGATCCACCAAATCTGCCCGACTAAGAAGTGGACGTAGTCGTCGTGACGTCACTCATTGGTTTGTGGACGGCCGACGCCATCTTGTTTTTTTGCAACCAGTGAACAGGAAGTGACCATATCTGGACTGAGGAGGAGTGACGTAGAGACGCCGTATACGTCTCTGGTAGAGACCTGTCAATCACTGTGTAGCCCCGCCCTAAAGCATACCCTGCTTTATGGTCTGTTTGACTCTAAATGGACCATAATTTACTAAATGAACATCATGCTGTATTGAAGAAGACTTGAAACTAGAGATTGAGACCATAAACTCATGTTTACAATGTTTACTGAGGTAATAAATCATAGAGTCATTTTCTCATAGACTTCTATACAACCAGAGGAGTCGCCCCCTGATGGACACTAGAGAGAATGCAGGATTAAGACACTTCAGCATCGGCTTCACTCTTCAGGACCGGAGGTTTACGCATGTTTTCAACATGGCATCTGGGTGACAAACTTTCCCATTTTACAGCTAAACAATACAGTAAAATGTCTCTGAAAACATGTAATGCGAGAAATAGGCCATGCAGTAACAGAATATTGATTCATTTTAGATCAAGTTAGCAGTCACGACGTGTCTTTCCCTGATTCGTTACGCCGCTGAAGGAAAACAAACGACATCAGCCTTGATTACCGATCGACTACCAGGTTAATTCAACATGGACAACGGATTACAGGCGTTGCTGACCTTGTTGTCTTTACTAGCAGCTGTTGTGCAGTTAAATTCTGCATTTCTTGATTCTACTACTGCCAAGAGGAACGCTATTATTCAAGCTTTTCGAGCGGGGAGTCCAGCGGCTTTATCTACAGAGTGGATGTTTGAAGTCACAGTTTGCGGCTTTGAGGAGGGCGATCAAGGTCCTTTTCTTATTAATGCTTATTTTGTTCTGCACAAAATATTGTGAAGTTCACACAGAAACTGTAAAGGAACAAAAGCAGAAATGCTCTCTAGTACGACAGAGACTTCTAGCAACCAGCAGAGCTACAAGTGCAGAATTCAACTGCCGACAATTTGAGCACTCTTTGTGTCAGAGTCTTCTCTACGAGCTGTGGAGCTGGTTTTCTTCCCCCCAGAGGAGGTTGGAGGGCAGGGAATGTCAGGAAGCCGCTGTGGTCAGCCACTAATGCAGTCCACACCCGTTCACACACACACAATACTGGGATGGTTGCATGTGCAGAAACAAGAAGACGGGCTGACCTTGAGCTGCTGCTGGAGCTCGCTGTTGAGGCGCGTCAACACGGCGTTGGTCTCTTTGTTTTTACGGATCGCCGTCTGGATCTCCCTCTTCTGTTTGGACAGCAGCCTGAGAGAGAGTTTTATACTTAGATCAGGTTTGTGATTCATCGTCTGGATAGATAAAGTATTAAAACATAGGTAAACTTGTTAAGAGCACAACTTAAGGGAATATATGAATTAACGTTCACCTAATTCCATTTCTTTCAGTGTTATTTGGGTCTAAACTCTGACACCAAAATAATCAGATCAAAGCACTGGAGTTTTACATCAATCAACCAGCCACTGTTACTGATGATCACCTCCTTCAATGAGCCGTCTGGTCAATTAGGAGACATGAGCACACGTTAGAGTCATTGCAGTGCACCTTAAAGTCTCACTTCACTACTTTTAATAGGTTCTTTAAAGAGACAGTGTGTAGGATTTAGCACCATCTAGTGGTGAGGTTGACGATTGCAACCAATTGAATACCCCTCCTCTCACTCCTCCATTAATTGCATAAAAACGTCAAAAAAAGTTGGTGAAATGAGAACGTATTCACAGAACACAGTTACTGATGGTGAGTACTGGTGACTCACCATCAGTCCCACACACGGAAACACAGATTTTTTTTTGCAGTGTAACTGGTTGAAAAATACACATTTAATATTGTTTGACCCGCGACTCCTTTTATTATATTTTTCTGTATATGGAACACAATAAAAAAAGGTCAGGACACCCTTGTTATACACTAATGAAGACATTTATGAATATGTTATATTATATGCTACACACTGGCCCTTTAAACCTGCATTAATTGATTGTTTTAGCCACTAGAGGGCAGAAGAAGCTGAGGTTTATATAATACTAAATAAGAACAATATTGATTAAAGCAGCTGTTTTCTCTCTTAATTCACATAAATGTAATTTTTTGGGGTCAATAAAATCCACATTTAATCTCTCAGATTTAGTTGAGGACTCAACTCGTTTGTATTTTAGGATCACAGAGTCAAACTGACCTCTGAGCAGGTTTGGTTGGAGTAGGAAACGGCACGGCAGGTGGAGGCGTGGCCTCCAGGTTCTGGCTCTCTGCATGGTATTTCCTGCGGACCGGCTTCTGTGGCGCCTGACTGAGAGAAACTCCAATCACATCCTGAAGGGAAGAAATCTAAATTTCAGAAATCAAAGTTAGCCACCTCCTCCTCATTACTCCTGCAGAGACGCTGGTGAAATGAAACCACGTCAGTGACCTGTTTTGAAGCGGTTGCCAGGTCTTCGGAGCTTGGAGCGATTCTAGAGCGAGGACCCTGATCCTCTGGTTTCACGCTGCTCTCCTCCTGCAGCACAGACAGAAGCAAACGAGTGTTTAATTACATTACACAATAAAGGTTTGCAGTAACAGTATGAGGGGACGGCTAAAGAGGCAGGATGAAATGTGTCCAGCTCGGGCCCTGCAGGGATTTGGTGCGCTCCCCTTCAGGAGCAGCCATGATGGATTAACGTGCTTTTATTGCATCTCCATTATTCACTTCTAGATATAAATGTATGAAGAAGCCCCGCCTGCTTTCATTCAGCAGAGAGGTTAACAGTGAGGACGGCCCGACACATGAAGGTCATGAATCATGAAATACAATCTATTGGCTTTGTGTACAGGGACACGGATGGTCCGAGGACTTTATGTTAAAAGTGAAAGTTAGGTTTAGGCAACAAAACCATTACAAACAAAACCACAACACGTAGTAGAGAACCAGTCTTCTGGTTGAAGGTCCTGTTTGTTGGACTCGTCCACTTCCCCTCCCGTCCACCAATAGTCGTCTTTTTGGATTTTATAAAGTACGTCTCTTGCTCTGACTGTTGTTTAGTCACATGGATGCATTTAATTCATGTGTCCACCACAAATAAGGATCCTCATTGACTTTCCATTGGAATTATTTTCGTGCTGAGTAACCAGACAATTCGTGTCCCTGTACAAGAAACTAATAGTTTGCATATTGTGACTATTTCACAAACTGCCGTGAGACTGAGCTGCAAGATTAGCTGTTTGGAGAGTTGAAGGCATTTCTTCCTAGGCAGTTCACCTTCTGTACGTTTTTCTTCATCTGTTAATGTTGGATTCTGTGAATTTGATCCACTCATTTCTACGGGCTGCTGTCTCCATTGCGGTGGCAAGTAGACATTCCTGGGCTGCCCTGATGGTTTAAACAGGCTAATGCTGCCGCTTTAAACTGTACCCAAGAAACCTAAAGAAAAAAAAATCAATTTTGCTGAGCAACGCAACTGACAGACACGAATAATGAGCCTGAGATTCACCGCGCCGCTGGATGTGAAACACAACCACAGCATGGAAACATTTTAAAAAGGTCCAGCAGCAGTTAAACCACAGGAGCTCCATCAGCCGTCTGTGTGGTCACGTCACACGAAGGTCACGGTGGTTTTAACTCCAGCAACGCGAAGAAATACCGTCACTGTCACACGGACTTCTTTTAGACAAGACCTGTACAACTGGAACAATTAAGAGCAAATCCAGACCAGGTGAAATACATTCTGAACACATCCAGACAACACTGAGTGTGTTTACTGGGTTTAGTGTGGACGACAGATGATCTGGATTCAGCTCTATTTGGACAAAAAAAACACACCAAAGAAGCAGCTTTGTTACTGGCTGACTGCCCTGTGTCTCAACAAGTGACCTGCTGGGATCACTGGGAACGTTTGGAACCTTTAGTTAAGCAAAGAGGAGTAAAGTAAAGTAAAGTAGAATAAAGTTAGGTAGACTAAAGTACTGTAAAGTACTTAAAGTAAGGTACTAAGTTTACTTTAAGTTACTACATTGAACTTTCATTTAGTGTTGATTCTGTCGCCCCCTGTGGTCTAACGTGGTAGTGTCTCTGAGTCAGACTCTTTAGAAAACCTCTCATTTTACTGCAGCAGGTCTGACAGTCTGCCCCTCTCAGTCCTGGTTCTATTCAGCCTTAACTTAACATCAACGTGTTTTATGTTCAGAAAGTTACTACGCCTACAGTTCACTTATGTCTCTCTGAGAGCTTTTGGGACTCGTGTGAGTTTCAGTTTGTCTTACTGAGTGAAAAATTTACATAAAAAGCGATTAGTCCAGTCTTTCTGTTTTTAACTCAGACAGAGGAGCGGTTCCCAGGATGGAGATTAAAGACACAAGAGCAGAGAGAGTTGTGTCTGCTGGATTCAATAAATACGAGTGATTAAAAAAAGACAGCGTGATGAAGTCAGACTCTAATGGAGGAAGGATTTGAGGGATTTTATGACATCCAAGATAAGAGAGGAAGGACTGCAGTGCCCTTTGACCTTAAGGCTGCATCAGATCTGTCAAATAGGAGACAGACGGGTGGAAACAACAGACTGATAAGATATGGATCATAAGTAAAGAGGAATTACACCACTATATAAACAAAGGCCTGAGGTTAAATATTAAACATGCACTGTAAAGGAATAAGTCATCGTGACGTCACTTATTTGCATTTGGGGCGTCGCCACCTTGGTTTGTTGGCACATGGGAGGAGTTTGCCTTCATGAAGAGTTTATTTGAACCAGAACTATGATCTTCACCTAAAACGTAACCAAATAGGTTCGTTGTCTAAACCTAAAGAGAGTTCTACCTGAAGGCAAACTTCTCCCATGTGCAAGTTTTTGTCCGTCGCCATCTTGTTTTTTTATGGAACACTGAATTAGAAATTTTTAGGCGACCAAAATGTTAACTCTCATGAACAAAAACATACTGTGAGGACAACTCCCAGACCGAACAACACAGTGGTAGAGACCTGTCAATCAGCGTGTAGCCCCGCCCTAAAGCATACCCTGCTTTATGGTCTGTTTGACTCTAAATGGACCATAATTTACTAAATGAACATCATGCTGTATTGAAGAAGACTTGAAACTAGAGATTGAGACCATAAACTCATGTTTACAATGTTTACTGAGGTAATAAATCAAGAGAGAAGTAGAGTCATTTTCTCATAGACTTCTATACCACCAGAGGAGTCGCCCCCTGATGGACACTAGAGAGAATGCAGCTTTAAGACACTTCAGCCTAGAAGACGTAACATTTGCGATATCGATATCACGGTATTGGGTCACAAGATATCTTGATATGTGATTTTCTCGGTATCGTCCAGCTCTACTCTGAGAATCTGGGAGGCAGCTTTTAATTTTCCTGCTTATTTTTTTCCCCGTTTCACAGAAACACGTTACATCTGCAAACACAACTCAATGAGTAAAAAAGGTGATTTTTCTTCTCACCTCTTCTCTGAAGTGACTGAAGTCAGCAAAGTTTGGCTGCTGCACTTTTTTCTGGGGAGTTTTCTCTGAAACGCCGATGAACTGAGAAACCTGACGAGAGAGATGAGAGGACTTTTCTTTCATCAGTGATTCAGAGACATTTGAACAAAAAGGCTTTGAGCACATTAGAAATGAAACCGGGCTCACCTGTGAGGTCGATGGTCGAGGAGGGAGGGCAGGAGGAGGCGGCAACCATCCGCTCTTTATGCCTGAAATCCAGACAAAACATCACAGAGGAGTAAACTAGAGCGGCTTACCTCTATTGTTCTCTCAGGAGTCTGTTTTCACTCTTTAAAAACACGAATAAAACACTTATATTTCCATGATCAGACACCGACTTACACTCACCTTTCTGACTGAGCAATAAAAGATTCATTTCCCTTTTTTGTTCTTCCGTGAAAGGAGAACTGTTTTACAAAACACAACCACTTAAAGCTGCAGGAAGTTCATGCAATAACCTCTCGTGTGAACACATTCATTCTTCTTGTACAAGTGATTTAGGAGAACTTGCTGCATTCATTCAGCGACCTGTCAATCACCGTGTAGCCCCGCCCTAAAGCATACCCTGCTTTATGGTCTGTTTGACTCTAAATGGACCATAATTTACTAAATGAACATCGTGCTGTATTGAAGAAGACTTGAAACTAGAGATTGAGACCATAAACTCATGTTTACAATGTTTACTGAGGTAATAAATCAAGAGAGAAGTAGAGTCATTTTCTCATAGACATCTATACAACCAGAGGAGTCGCCCCCTGGTGGTCAGTAGAGAGAACGCAGCTTTAAGACGTGAAGCTTTGATTTCCCTAAAGAAGCGGAGGTTGCTGCCTGGTCGTACCTGGAGCGCCCTGCTGGAAGAGCTTGTTGAGGTCCAGCGAGGAGGCTCTGGAGTGGGTTTTCTGGGGTCGAGGCGGGGGGGTGGGAGGCTCTTCTGCCTTCTTCATGGCATCTTCGATAGAGGTGCTGGAGTAAGACCTGGACCAGAGGTCACATGGGTGGAAAACAAAAACAAGAGGTTTTAAAGGAGCAACGAGTTCAGAGGACTGGAATAATTCACGTGGGGGGGGTCTCACCTCGGTCTAGTCCTCGTCCTCATGTGTGGGTCCAGGTCCTGAGGTGGTTCTGTGAGGACGGACACGAGACATGAACACGTCACACACTTTAGGTCTCGTTGAGAAGCAACTACACATTACGTGTGTGGAGAGAAGCTCAAACACATCAGACACTATTTCAATGCTTCTGTTGTACTTTGCTTTTCCTAAATACATAAAAACATTGTGACACATCTTACAGATGAAAGTTATACATTTATTGTCAGAATCAGAATAAGTTTGCACAAACAAGGAACTTGACTTGAGGATTGTTGTGGGACAATAAACACAAAGACAAAAAAAGGAACATTTATAACAGAACATGATGAGTATTTTAAAATCAGTCTTATTATTAGTGTTAAGTCTATTTTGTCTCTCGAATTTTTAACTAGCTTTCTATATTTTATTTGGACTTTATTAATCATTGTAGTTTTCAGAGGTTTAGTTGTATATAGTTTTAGTTTTAGTTTGTTTTTGTAGGAATGATCACGTTTCAATCTCTTTTCTTTCACTAACAGAGAGGAACATCAGATCTGATAAAATACATAAATCATGTTCTCGTTATTTAATTCTACAGAAACAGAGTGAATGTGAAGCGTCGTAGCGTAGCGCCATCTGCTGGAACGTCAACGTCACGAGTGAACAGGATCCATGTTTTATTTATGTATTCAAGATAAATACTGAAATTCATTTTCATTCATTTTTTATTTTATTTTTAACCATGCAATATCAGTTCAGTTCAGTTTCTCTCAGAGGATATACTTTTTATTTAGCTACAGTATTTTTTCACTCATTCATTTTTGTCAGTTCTAGTTCATAAAAATAAGCCGACCGTTACACAATAATGTTTATTTAAATTCCTGAAAAGTCCGTCAACTAAATCTGCTGATGTCACAATCACAACCCAACGGCCTTTTATATGCAACTTATGGATCCTGTGCATAAATATACATATTTACATATATTTGTATCAATTGAGTACAATGCTACACACCGTAGACGGATTTATCCTGTGCAATTATTCAACGTGATAAATGAACAAGTGAAAGGTGAATATAGTGTTTATATGTTATTATATTTATACTTTGGTCTGGTTTCTTGTGTTTTTATCTCTCATCACTTCTCTTCTTTGATTATTGAGCTGCTGTAACGATGTGGGATCAATAAAGTTCTTATAAAGACTCCCAACATGATCTAAAGACGGAGGGTAAACAATGCGTCTCCATAAAGTAACTAAGTAACAGTTTAACAGTTAAAGGACGTTTAGGATCACCTGGCCTCTCAGTGAAGGCAGCGAGACGTCGAACGCGTTTCTCTTGAGACGTCGTCTCCGTCTTCACGCCAACATCTGCAGAATAGAAACAAACGTCAGCAGCAGAACCACGTGAACCAAGAGAACGTGTTCAGATTCAGAGTTTCATAATGAAGTAGAAAAGAGGAGCTCACTCATCTGATCTGAGAATATCATTCAGTATTTATAGATTCATTTATTTAAATCAGAGGCGGATGAACTTTGTTTTACGACAAAAAAACAGAAAATCATAAAGAGTCAAAAGTCAAACAATAGTAAATGTTAATAATTAATAAATTAATTGATTTTCTATTAAAATAACTACTAAACAGTTTAACATTCTACATTACAGTCGTGTATTGGTGTTCCCACATATTAAATTAAGTATTTCTGTATCTGCTGCTCATAAAGCACTTCAAATATTCTGACGTTATGTGTAAATGTGTAAAGTGAAGTTAAAACAGAGATAATCTCCTTAATGTGTTCGACATCAAGCTTTTAAACTACAGAGCACTTTATTAGAGATATGCTCATATTCTAGTGTATTGTTCCACAGTGTTCACCTCGTCTGCAGGATTCCTCTTTCACGTCTTGTTTTGTTGAGGTCAGACGCTCGATGATGCTCCGATTCTAAAAGACAAAACAAAACAAAATGTTTCATAATTAGAACAACGTAAAGTCTGCATTACATTTCAGGAAGTAGAGACCTCGTGTGCAGCTTGTTGCTGCCCCCTAGAGGCAGCCAACAGGAACTCCACATTCACTTATTTATTTTAAAAAGTGGAATAAGAGGATGTAGTTTACCGTGTGACTCGGCTCAGCATCCTCAAAGACAATAAGATGCTCTGCACTCTGCAAATAAAAAAGAGAGAAATAGAAAAGCACAAAGAGTTTGATTGTGAAGAAGGAACGACTGTTCCAGATCAGAGACTCTCCGGCGGCGTCTCTCACCTCAGGAGTGTCCGGCGTGTCCTCGTCCTCCGGCTGCATGAAGCCCGTCCTCAGCGTCAGGGGGAGGCTCTCTGGGAGAGGATACCCGTTCTTACGGGCCACGATCAGGTGGAAGGCCGTGCAGAACTCAGAGAAAGTGAGAGCTCCGTCTCTGTCCACGTCGCTCAACTCCCTTCAAAAAATGTAAAAAATTAAATTTAGAAAATGTAAAATATCTAGAAAAACAGAGAATAGTGCTTATTATTAAATTTAGGTCAACAATGATGAGGAATAATGAAAGAAAATATTTTTGTAACGCTTTATTTTTGCGGGTCCATCACTTCCTAATCATTTATATACAATAATCTGTTTCATTTGAGCAAAAATATGAATTTCCGTGAAAGAAAAGCTCAGTGTTTTAGTAGAATCAGTGTTTTAGTGAATGAGTGTCTCTATTACGTGTCACATTTAGCTGTTTATTTTACTACTTTCTCTATTTGCGTCTCTAGATTTATCCTAAATTCACCAAAGGTTACCATTAGACCTCATTTGCATATTGAAACATAACATTTCAGAAAACTTATAAACTAATAAAAAGAAGTAAAACTCTTCCTGTGACGTGTGATACAGACATTAACATGACTCAGCATGAGTCAGCACTTACCAAATGTGGGAAAGTTCTGGAATCGGGAGTTTAGATTTAGTGAAGAAGTTCTTTGCAATGGTTCCTAAAAAAGAGACACAAAGTGGTGAAATAGTTTGAATGTGATTTATAATTATAAATATGTGCAGCAGCAGGAGGGGGGGGGGGTGGATGGGGGGGGTCCATACCCAGGATGAGAGCCCCCAGGTCGGGCTGCAGGCTCTTGAACTGATTGGTGTAATACTCCAGCTGTTCCTCTGTGATCCTCCAGGGGTCGTCGTCAGGGTAGTCCACGAGGCCCTGCTGGTCCATCCTCTCCAACGAGGAAGTCTAAGGGGGGGGGGGGGGGGGGGAGACACACACAGACACACAGAAATCATAATCAACAACTTATTTCATTGTGACGGTGGAGCTGTTAGGACTCTGCCGTTTACCCTTGCGAGACGCTCCACGGCGGCTCTGGTCCCGTAGGTACCGGGCGAGGAGTGCTGATCCGGGTGAACCGTCGGCCGGGAGGACGGTTTGCTCTCGTAGGCTGGAGGGACGAGAGAGAAGAAGAAAACTGAGATGTTCAGATGAAAACGCAGCGAGCGGAGAGACATCAGAGCGTCATGAGGACGGAACAGGTGTCCTTCACATCTCAATTCATTCATAATTCATAACTCATGAGTACAGCAGGACGTGTGCAGATTCAGAGTGATGAGCTGAAAACATGCGGAGTTACAGTTTATTAACTTTGCTGAAAGTAAAACAGGACTTTTCCTGCTGATGAAAACAGACGTGGAGATGAGTTTAGGCCTGAGAACTGACATAAAAACCTGAGAAACGGAGGAATTATGAATATTAGAGAATCAGCCGCGTGAATGTGTGTTGTTGTCGTACCGATCAGCGAGTCGGCCCCGTTCCTCTGCTTGGCGTAGGGGTAGCCTCGGTACGTCAGCGGGGAGTGAGGCGGCGAGCTGCACGGGGATCGAGGTGGAGACCAGGGTTCCTTCAGGGACAAAGTATTTGTTATTACACATACAAAGAAGTACTACAAGTACTCTGAATACATTTACTCATAGGACACATCGGACAAGTTTCAGAGAGTCAGTCGCACATTAAAGAGACAGTAGTGATGTTCTGTAGTGTTAGTATGAGGTTCTCCTCCACAGTCAGGGTTCTACTACAGTAGATGAGTTTATAGAAACAGACAGGAGAACCAGCACGGGAGCAAAGTAATGTTCTGCTGTGGACGTATTTTAGACTCCTAAAAGAATCTCTATCAGTTGAAGTGAACGCTATATTTAGAATGTTTTCACCTCTTTACCTTGCTGTCAGACAGACCTTTCTGAGGGGAACTGAAGCTGTTATCTATGATCTCTTTGGTCTCTATGAGAGAGGTAAATCTGAACTAACTCTTAAAAACACTAAAGTCTCAACAACACAAACGCACTAACAGATGGAGGCAGCAGTAGACCAACAGCTCCTGTGTCCTGAGAGGTAGAATCAGTGTTTTAGTGAATGGAGTCTGGTGTCTCCATAACTCGTCTTCAGACTAGAGGAAATAAAACATTTATTTTACTACTTTGTCTATTTGCGTCTGTAGATTTCTCCTAAATTCACCAAAAGTTACCATTAGATAATGCCTCATTTGCATATGTAAACATAACATTTCAGAAAACTTCATGGTGATATATATTAGTTAAACCAGTGTATCTTAATGTGCTCTGTAGAATCCACATGGAGGTTTCCTGAGGTTTATGTTGTGGATCCTTGGAGCCGGTCTGGAGCCTTGAAGGAGTCTCGTCCTTCTGCTCTAATCTCTCAAACAACGAGGCCTTTCTGCTCCGCTGATTAAAGCCCACAGGAATGTCTCTGCACCATTCCTCTCCTCAGTGATCCACGCTTTATGCTCGGAGAGTGAGTAACTTCTGAGAGCGAGAGGTCGACACACGTCATCCCGAACTCACCTTCCTGTCGACGTGGTCCTCCGGGTGTCTCCGGTCTGCTGGAGTCCAGGAGACGGACCCAGGGGGCCCGGTCCCGGTCCCGCACTGAGCCCCCTGACCATCTACGCTCGGGGGGACGACAGCGTACCGCATCTCTGGCTCGGTCTTCAGCCCGACAAACCTGGGCAGAGGTAGATCTAAACGAGAGACACGGAGGGATTGGTTTCTTTCTTTTCTTATTTTTAACTTGTTTAATGTACAAAAAGACGATTTGTCTGATTGTGAGCTTCCTGTGTGATGAATTAGACTAATCAGGATGAACGTGAACACACTTTTTAATAATAACCCAATCAGTTCACTTGTAGAGAACTGATTCTCTCTCAGGTCTTGGTGTGACTGATGGTGCGGCTCTTCTAATGAGGGCAAACCCACTTAGCCCGCTTAAACCAGATTAGACCAAATCCTGCCACGTCAAGATAATCTCCTCCTCCTCCTCCTCCTCCTCCTCCTCCTCCTCCTCCTCCTCCTCCTCCTCCTCCTCCTCCTCCTCCTCCTCCTCCTCCTCCTCCTCCTCCTCCTCCTCCTCCTCCTCCTCCTCCTCCTCCTCCTCCTCCTCCTCCTCCTCCTCCTCCTCCTCCTCCTCCTCCTCCTCCTCCTCCTCCTCCTCCTCCTCCTCCGACTTACTGGCCGTGATGCTCTCCAGGTGGATGGGCAGGGCGGACTGGGCCGCCGCTAGCAGCTTCAGGGCCACGAAGAACTGAGGCGTACCGAAGTAACCCAGACGCTTCGCCCCACACAACTCCGTCACCTGAAGAGAGTTTTGTCTTTTAAGATGCTTTATACGTTAAATATCGTCTTTCATAATGAAAGTGTGTCACTCTTTTCAGGAACAGAAACTACGGAAGCCCAAAGGCACAAAAAAAGAACAGGTGAAAAAGAAAGGTTTTGCCAGGATAATCTCTCTTGGTGAATCACATGGTGATTCTATTCATTTTGTCAGGATCAGTTTTCAAAGTGTTTGTTGTTGTAATAATCATTTCAGCCACAAGAGGCTGAAGCACGTCCTCGTGTTCTAAATAGAACTAAAAGCATTCATTTCTCCCTGCACTCTAAACACAAACATGAATGCTTTAAGTCAGATGAAGAACATGGAGTAGTGGTGCACTTCAGCCTCTTGTGGCTGAACTGAGTATTACAACAACAAACACATAATCCTGACAAATTGAAAAACTGTTTTCATAAATGAAAAATTAACTTTAAAAAGATTATTCTGGTAAAACTGTTCCAGCCTCTTCTCTCATAGATTATGTGATATTATATCTTGGCAAAACCTTTGATAGAGAAAACTATTGAGACCACCAGATTGTATTTTTCTCTCTTGCCTCTCAGGGCTTCCGTATCATCCAGCCAGAGTAATCTTTAACATGTGATCATTTTACGTCACAAAGATAATGTGTAGTGTAAAAGTTACAAGCTGTACGAACACAATGAAGCTATAAAATAAACATAATGTGAGGATCAGCAGTGAGATCGGTTTATTCTTTCTAGGTCCAATGAATGCTTTGGGGGAGAAAAGAAGATTAGGATTATGGAGGACAATTGTGTATAAATTCCTCAAATTACAACTGAAAGAAATATTGTTTGAGCACAAGATCCTGGAGCCGCGGGTTCAATTCCGGCCCTCAACTCCTCTCTCTCCTCCATTTCTACACTGTCAGTCAAATAAAGGCTGAATGCCAAAAAAACAAACAAACAAACAAGATGCATTCATGACCAGTTTTTCTAAAAGAACATTTGCTGCTTTATGAAATATGAAGGACAGAAGTGCTGTTAATACCCATTGTGTAATGAGGTTAAAAGCCGGGGGGGGGGGGGGGGGGCTCTTATCGCCTTATGAGACGTTACTTCTGCTTGACCTGCATTGTGTTCATTCAACAGCTTTAACAGGGAGCAGAGAACTACTATTGAGAGGCTGAGCAGACCTGAGGTCAGCAAGGAGAGACTGATGGTGAGATTACTTTAGGTCTTGAGGAAGCAGACTGGCAGGTCTACGGCCCGAGGGGGGGGGGGGGGGGGGGGGTATTTAAAGTTACTGAGGAACTTTTACCTGGTGAACTGCCAAAAACATTTCAGTGCATATTGTCCCCACCGATATGACTGTCTGCTCTGCATATTAATAAAGCATATGCACTGTTGACAATGTGAATGAGAAAATACATTTTGAATATTAGCCATGTTAATATGATGGATATCTGACTTTGGGGCTATTCAAGCGATCGCCCTGGGGAGTTGATTTACCTAAAAAGAAATACAAAACAGTCATTGCGTTGCATTGTGGGTAATGTAGCTTTTGACAAGAAAGCTAACGTTAGCTGTTGACCACCAAAGCTATTAGGGCTCATCATCTGGGAACCATGAATGTTTTTACAAGATGTTGTGCCAATTCATCTAAGATGTTAAGATATTTCTCAAGATAAGTATACAAATATAAACTGCTGATGGCGCTAGAAGAAATGTCAGAGGACTTATTGTATTAGTATTAGTTTGTTTCTGTACGTTGGCTCTGGTTTATGCTGTTAGATGCTCGTTTAAAGGAGATGCACTTATGACTTCTGGTGACTAGTAGTTCTCTTGAATACCGATGTTGAATACACTTATTGTAAGTCGCTTTGGATAAAAGCGTCTGCTAAATGACTGTAATGTAATGTAATGTAAGGACCACCAAAGTCAGTAGGATTCACCCTCTGAGGATCACGAATGTCCCCCCAAAAAAATCCAACGACAACACACCAACCAGCCACGCCACAAGCTTGGCTAAAGACAAAGTAGTTGCTAAAACAATGAGCGTCTTGTGTTCAGTTCTATCTGGATCAAGGCCACACCTTCTGCAACCAGACAGGTTCCACAACAACGTCTGTCAACAAGCTCCACATACCAGAGACTTCACCTTCAAACGGACGACTCACTCAGAGACACTAAAGGGTGATTCAGTTCAACTGTCATGTAGTCAGCTGCTCACACACTGGAGGCATCCAACTGAACATCTAACCTCCCACGATGCTCTCAATGTTCACATGATAAAACATTTAAATCACTTATTAAAGCTTCATTGTTATCGACTGGTTTTTATGTGTATTGTTCTTTTAACTGCTTTTATTTTATTATTGTTAAATGTAATTAAATAAGATTTGATTGGTTTTGTTTTGATTTAATTTAATTAAGTTGTTCTTATTGTATCGATTGGTTTTATTGTCTCATCTATTGTTTTATTAATGATTTAAATTTGACCTTAGTTTAAACATTTAAATCACTTTTTACAGGCTGGTTTTTATGTGATGCGGTCTTTTTACTGCTTTTATTTTATTGTTTTAAATTAAAATGAATGAGGTTGTTCCAACTGTATCACTTGCTTTAATTGTCTCATCTTTTGTACTGTTTTCTCAGTGTTTACATTTGAGTTTGTCTGGCTTTGTTGGGCCTCACTGTTCAGCTTTCTTTTGTTATATTGCTTCACTTTTTCTTTGCTTTGTCTGTCAAAGCACTTTTTAAACTCTTTTTTTAAAGGTGCTCTATAAATAAAGTTGTTATTATTATCATCATTATGGGAAACATTTGCTGCCCATGAAGTCAGCATAAAAATGTATTTCATTCTGATGATTAAGTGTCTGCCGGCTTCACAGACACCAGAGCGGAGCAGGAAGAAGAGTCCTGCTTCAGCTCCTTATCTGCTGTAAACACAGACTAGACATAAAGATCCTTCCTCTGTAAAGCTGGTCACGTTAGTGGAACCATGACTCCACAAAAAAACACTCAGGTCATGAAGAGAAATTCAACCTTGTTTTGACAAAAAACAAAGTGTATATTCACAGCAAATGTCATCGTGAGTCCCGGAGGAAACACACCATTTGTGAGACAGTTTGACACAATGACCCAGAAGCCAGCACAGAGACCACGGAGTGATCCTGCAGACATCCTGCAGCCGGGCCGAGCACAGCTCAGAGGGCTGCGTGTCAATCACCCCTGTGTGGCGGCGGTCCAGGCCCGGACAGGAAGGAAAGCGCAGCTCAATGCCAAACTTCCTGACACCCACACAGAGACACAATGGGCCGGGATCGTCCCACGGGGACCGGGAGTGTCATGAACGGAGGCCCGCCGCAAACCTGCTGTGTTCATCTGAGCTGGAAAAAATATGTTTATGTCCCTGTGATGGGTCAGCAAAACTACTCTGACTCAGTAGTTCTGGAGCCAATGAAAAAACGGTGTAGCACTTATGTATCATCCTTAAAATAAATACCATGAAAAGAGATATTTATATCTATGAGATTGTACATAAAAAATTTTTTTTCCAGGTTCAAATTATACTTTGATTAAAAAATGGGTTCAAACTTAAGGTACCATACCAGTGTTTGTTTTGTGCAAGTTTCAGCTCCTTAACTACAAATCATATATATTTCACATTTTTGCTTTTTTCCCCCTCCGGCTCCAGGCAGCCATTGGTTTCCATTCATTTCTGTCCAGTATCAAAAATGTATATTCTTTCACAGTGAACATCAAGCCTGTACTATTTTGTCATATTCACAATGTAATTGTTTGGTAATGCAGTTTGAAAAGTTTGCACAGCATTACCTCAATGTAGTGTAAAAATAGCACAAGCGCAGAGAAGTCAAGACTCACTCATTAATGTCCTGTATACGTATATATGAATATCTCGCTAATGTTTTCTATTGTTAGTCATAGTTAACGGGTGGTCATACCAGACAAAATGAGCTGAAGCAGCTAAACTGAACCAATGTGCATTTTATTGCTCTTGAATTTAACTTTTGTCCTTTCTTACTATTACATAGTCTACCTTTAATGTTCACTGTGATGGAAATTAAGGGAAAACAATGGTTGCAGTGGAATCATAGGAAAAGTGCTACCAAAAATACAGCAGCACGGTTTGCAGAATTGTTCACTGTAGAGCTCAAACAATTAAACAAATATTTAGATGATAGACAGAAAAAAACAATTGCCAACAACTTTGTTAAATGATAATCAGTTTCTAAACTGTGAGGACTTTTATCAGTTTTAAATCACTGTAAATTAAATTAATTAGGATTTATAGACCATCACTGGGAAACTACGATCGAAATGTTACTAGAGCCCCCTGTGAGTCGATTAGACGACTAATAGCTTGTTTTGGTCTCAGTCGACTAAGATCTCTTCAGTCCTTTAGTAATTTCTTAATGATTTTGTCATGCTGAATGACTGATCGCCACAATATTTTAAGTGGTGCTTTTGTGTGATTCACTTTTACAGACCTGTTGATTAAATCAACCATAGAAATGAAATAGGAGCGGAAAGATCATTGCTATCAACATCTGACAACTTGTTTGGCTTATTTTCAGTAACCAATGTAGCATTAAAGCATGCTAGAATTAGCTAGTTAGCTGGCTAGCTAACTCATGGACAGTTGGCTAGTTAGCTAATTCCACCACGCTTTAATGCTACACTGGTTACAGAAAATTAGTCGAACAGCAGGCTGGTGGCCAGCGGCAGAGCAAAGCCTAACGGTCAATCAGTCTTACTCCCCATCGCTCTATAAGGAAACGCTACCTCTCAAACTAGTGAGCTAACTAGCGGACAGCTGGCTAGTTAGCTCACCAGCTAATTCCATCATGCTACACTGGTTAAAGAAAATGTCTGTGACAGTTCCTCCGCCTCACTCCTTGTTGCTCCAGAGAAAGACAAGATGGCGACAGTGAAATCACCAAACTCGAGGCTTCAAAACATCAGTCCACAAACCGATGAGCGACGTCACAACGACTACGTCCACTTCTAATACACAGTCCGTGGTTGTCGCCATAACAACTAACAACAATCGCCATTTTCTTTTGTACTAATCAAATGACAACGTAAAAATGTCCGTCCTACTTTTATTCTATTTCCATAAAATCAACTAATTAATTAGTCGACAGGAATGTCTTTTACACTTTCCAACATGTTGCAGAAATGCAAATTAATCGTGTTGCTTGGTTTATATTTTCTGTTGTCAATGGGCTAGAAAAACACCATCAAGAACGTTCTGCTCATAGTAGTAAACAAGCTCTTTACATAACTGAATTAAGAAGGATTAATAATATGGAGCACACACCTACAGTGTAAATGGTAATAAGTTGACATTACTTAAAAGTGAAGAAGCTTATTAACATTGAAAAGAACTTTGTTTAGGCAACTCAAAACCTGAGCTCAGTTAACTCACAATCACAAATAGAGTCGACTATAAAATGTCAGTTTAGACAATTGAAAGATCTGAGTAAAGTCAACTTAAAACCATTACTAAGATTGACTATAAAATGGCAATTTAGACAACTTAAAGATCTGAGTTATGATAAGTAAGCAGTACTTGTAAAAAATAAGTTATCCTCACAAGTCCAAGCGTTCATATTACTGGGAAAATATCAGGGAACCGGTTGACTTAACATTTTCAAGTAAGCTGAACGACAAAGTGTAAGCTGTTCAAACAAAGCGAGAAAGAGGATTTATTAAGGAAAATACGTAGAAAAGCAAGATATTGTTGAGTTTTGGTTCTCTTTTCAGACACGTTGTCAAACTTGGTACTTAAAACGCTCAACATGCTGCCAAATTATTATGTAAACACTTTAAATGAAAGTGCATTTTGTTGGAATGCAGATTGTTCACTACGATGAACATATACTTGTTAGTATTATTTGTTTACAATATCAGTTGTATCACATTAAATTTAACTTTTTTTATAAAAATGCATTTTTTAGGCCTAGAAACAGTCAATGCAGTAACAGAATCTTGCGTTAAAAACTCATCTGCTTTGATTGGTGGTTTGAAATGACAGCTCTAGTTTTCACTACTACATCTAAAAGCCTGTCCCTGAACACAACTGTGTATAAAATGCATATTTCCTGTGGATCAACAGACAAAAATGCTGCAGGGCCACAAATGCATTTAGGGGGAGATGCAGACAAAATGTGCAGCTGCCAGTGCAGTGAGACCTCTGTCTGTCACATGCAACACACAAACCACCAGAAATAAAACTGCACAAAAGCAGCATCTCATGGATCCTCTAGACCTCGGCTCAGTGACCACCAGAGGTTCTTTTCCCCTCCAGCCGCAGCTCCCTTCACACTTGATAACATGCGACCGACCGAGCAGCTGACACTCACTTTGTGCAGGGATTCCGGCGGCAGCTGAGACGCCTTGAACAGCTCCGCCACTTTACCGGACGACAGCGTTCCGGAGGCGTCGGCTTGACACAGGCTGTGCAGACCCGAGTAATACCTCTGCTCGTGCTCGTTCAGGGAGATGAAACTCCCCGCGGGCGCCGCCGCACCGGATTCCTGATCCATTCCCGGTGTTGGTGTTGGAGGGAGGGAGAGGTGGGGTGCTGACGCATGGAGGGCACCGCTGCCGCTGGAGATGGAAACACTAGGAGCAAACAGATCGATACATGCCGGTGCAGCGGACACCGGCTCCCGTTTCCAGTCGGAGTTTAGCTGGCGGTGTCCCCTCCCGATAAGAGCGCTCCTGGGGAGGATCAGATTGACTGAGCCGCTCCGGTTTAAGGCTCATCCACTCCCACTGCCGATTATGGCCGGTTGTAGCAGTACCGACCTCAGCCTGCGGGGGGCGGTAGAGCGCAGGAAGAAGATGTCTGCTTTATCTTTTACATCCAACGATGAAGAAACAACTTTAATAGAGATTCCTTCTCTTCACAGGATCACGTTCTGACGTTGTATGGAAGCTCATTACTGCCACTGTGATGAAAAAATAAAGATCCTGTAATTCATTATAATGAGAAACTTTCTCAAAACTATGACTTAGCATCTTATAATTATGACTGAGCTGAGATAAGTCATTATTATGAGATACTAAGTCATTATTATGAGATAGTAAGTCATTATTATGAGATAATAAGTCATTATTATGAGATAGTAAGTCATTATTATGAGATAGTAAATCATTATTATGAGATAGTAAGTCATTATTATGAGATGGTAAGTCATTATTATGAGATGGTAAGTCAGTATTATGAGATGGTAAGTCATTATTATGAGATAGTAAGTAAGTATTATGAGAGAGTAAGTCAGTATTATGAGATACTAAGTCATTATTATGAGATGGTAAGTCATTATTATGAGATAGTAAGTAAGTATTATGAGATAGTAAGTCAGTATTATGAGATACTAAGTCATTATTATGAGATACTAAGTCATTATTATGAGATATTAAGTCAGTATTATGAGATACTAAGTCATTATTATGCGATAGTAAGTCAGTATTATGAGATACTAAGTCATTATTGTGAGATAATAAGTCAGTATTATGAGATACTAAGTCATTATTATGAGATATTAAGTCAGTATTATGAGATACTAAGTCAGTATTATGAGATACTAAGTCATTATTATGAGATAGTAAGTCAGTATTATGAGATACTAAGTCATTATAATGACTTACAGGATCTTCATTTTTGTATCAGTCTAAAATGGGCTTCCATACATTTGTGATGCTTAAGTGTCTAATTGTGTTCTTTTTTAATGTATATAAAATATGAAACAACTGGTTTAATCTTTGACAATAGTGAAACAGAAACAGAGTAATTAAAATACTCTAGTAAATCACAAGTATCTTAGAATAGTCCTTCAGTTATTGTACTTAATAACGTTCCAACACTGCTTGTCAGTAATAAATGTATTCTGAATGAGTCCAGGCCTCTGCTGCCATCATCTGTTCAGGACAATATGTGCAGTCTGTGGTTCTACAGTCAGAAAAGTAAGACACGGAAATGAGCAGTGGCGGCTGGTGGAAAATGTTCTTGGTAGGGCTGTGCCACATCCAATCAATTTCAGCAAACATCCCAGAATGATTTAATGCAAACAAATTAAGGTATCAAACGCGCATTACTACTTTGCAGTTAAATATTTAACATTTATTCCAACACGAAAAAAAGCAGTAAATAACACTTTCACAAACACGTCAGGACATCTTATTTTAGTCACCCTCACAGGGAGTTCAGTATAATATAATATATATAACATATAATAATATTCTGTATAATATAATAATATATATATATATATAATATAATATTCTGTATAATATAATAATATATATATCATATAATATTCTGTATAATATAATAATATATATGTCATATTCTGTCCCCGTTGTTTTAAAAAGATAAATAAGTTATTATCATGACGTCATCCAGCTAGTCAAACCTGTCTGGTGTACAGCTAGTAGAGAAGCTTCATGTACTGCTTCTCTTTCCTGCTAGTCTGCTGTCTGATTGTGAGGTCAGGCTGATCTGGGATCAGCTCTTTCAGTAGTTTCTCCTCTCAGTTCTCCTCTCAAACGGGTCTTGGAGGAGTAGTGCTCGCGCTGGCGCTCTCCTGTAGAGACTTCTCCTGACGAGAACGCGCAGCTTGGGGCAGGAAAAAAACTGCCCCAAGCTGAATCTATTTGAGGACGCTGATTGGCTGAATTGTATGTCACTCATTTATATCTTTACTCAGCATTGGCTAAACTGCTTTATAGACCCGCCTCTTTGGGGCAGTTTTTCCAGCGCCCCAGCCAGCTGAGACGTGCACACACAGAGAGGAAGAGCAGACAGGCAGAGAGGACAAGCAGGAAAAGCATATATTTACCGCAGATATCATATTTTACACATATTACTGGGTGATTCCATGTTTCAAAAACACAAATATTGACAATTTGTATAGTTTATTTTTATTTTAAATTTTATTTTTATTTATATTTTTATTTATATTTTTATTTTTATTTTTATTTTTTGTAGCTCTAGGGGGGGCGGCGCCCTAGCGCCCTCTATGGACCAGCCGCCACTGGAAATGAGCCTTTTGCAAACAGCTGAACTGGAAGCAACTCAATAACAAAAATAAACTCGTGGAAGTCTGCTCCAAATTATGAAAAATTATCTAAAGTTACTCGTGTTTTTACTCCCGTTTGTTGAGTTAATCCTCACAAGACTTTTAGAAGAGAAAATAACAGCACAACAGGAAACAAGAAAAGTATTTATTATAAATATCTATATATATATATATATATAGATATATATCTTCTTGTATGGGGGAGTGGTTTAACTGTCAGTAGGTTGTTTTCACATTGTTTCATCATGGGCATTGTCTGTTTGAAGTAATAACACTTATGACATTTTATGGGAGCAAAAGAGCGTTTATAGGGCCGAGTGCTCGGTTCAATGTTGTTAACGAGGGTTTTAAACGTCCGCTGTCATGAGAGAGACTTTAGCTCAAGTGTGTCAACTTCTTATGAATTGCTCTGTCAGGCATCATTCACTGGTTGAACAATTAACCAAATTGCATGCGCGATTGTCAGGGCAGGATGGATGATTAACCTTAAAATGTAAGAATTTTCTCACCTTCCTGTTCCATACTGAGCTCACTGTATCTACTGTGAGAGATTGTGTTATCTCACATAATAATGTGTTTTAGGAAAAACCTTATTAAGATATCAACATGAAACTTCCCCAGTTGGTTACTGACTTTAAGACAATTATATTTTGTATTACAAGTTTTCTGAAAATGTATGTTTAATTCTGAAAATTAGTCAGTTTCTTGCAAAAATATGTGCTAGTTTGCATACATTTCCAGAACATAAATGTGAACATTGGATAAAGCCAGGCTCAAAATTATCATTTTATTTTGTTGACATATTAGTCAGAGGTTTTCCTGAGGGGATTTATGATATCTCTTTATATCACTCCATAAATCAGAAAATACTGTCAACAGACATTTAAAAAAAATCCATTTCCTCCATGTTTATATTAATAAATGTAGTATAAATGAGTCTCTGAATGATGTGTGAACAATCCCCTCTGTGTTAACCTTCAGAACATAGAGAGGAATGAAAGTGTAAAGTTTGGTGTATGTAAGAGCTACTGAAGTGGAGATTTCTGGATCAGAGTCTGAGAACAAACTCATTTAGAGAAAACGTCCTTTAAAGAGATGTTTAGTTCAATTACAGACATTTAGAAGACTCTACAGGTGAATAGGGTCAAAACATGAACTCATAGATATCACCATGAAACTTCACCAGTTCATTACTCACATTAAGATCATTATTTATTGTGTTACAAGTTTTATGAAATGTTGTGTTTAAATATGCAAATGAGACATTATGTAATGGTAACTTTTGGTGAATTTAGTAGAAATCTACAGACGTAAACAGACAAAGTAGTAAATAAATATGAATAATATTAATTTCCACTAGTCTAAAAGAAGACGTGTTATGGAAGAAAAATAGACCAAAATCTGTAATTTGATGAGAGCATGAAGAACACTTACATTAGGCTCATTAGCCTCTCAGTCTGACATGTATTATAGTTTTGGGTCACTGTGTGCTGAATTTAGTTCGTACCGTCCACGTTCTCGTCTTTTGGCCTGCGAGGAATGCTGCTCTTATCTTAAACCAATGAGCTGAAGGTCAGATGCGTCACTCTTATTTTGTTATTTGATACAATCTGCATTTTCCAGTTTTCATGCCACAAAAACAAAAAAAAGTGGAAAATATTGCTACTTTCACACACAAACTGTATGCTGTGCTGAGTAAACACAATGACCCTCTCTCTCTCTCGTGTTAGATATCTTGAACAAATAGTAGCACCTTTCACTGCAACACTTTACAGTTTCCATGTTGTACAGCTGGTTCAGGAAGAGGCCGGGTCAGTGGAGGTGTGTTCTGGTTTAACCATTAACCTTGAAGACTTTCACCCAATGACGCTCCTCTGCTGACCTCCTAGAAATCATTGAGTTTCACTCCAGCTTCTTTGCAACATTTCACTTATTTTGCTTTCTTGTTCTCTGTTGGAAATGTTGGAAAAGGTCTTTGTCCTGCTTTGTCTGTCGTCTGCTTCGGCACAACAGATGTGTACGCCAGGTGAGGCACCTTATAATACGTTGTGTTCACTTTTTTTTTATCCTACCAAGATCAGTAAAAACACAGGATATTGTTGTTTCCACTCAGGTGTGGAATGCAGCTTTCTAATCTGAAACCAAATCGGATTAGACACGTTGCCTCCATGTGACATCAACAATTACTCTGAAAAATGCGTGCATTGGCTTTCTGCAACTCTGTGAGGAAATAACACGATGTTAAGCTCTCCTAACGGTGCATCTAAATATCTTCATAGATGCCTCAGATGGCTACAAAGTCCGACTCAGCATCAATACCGCTCTGGGAGATCAAGCTGTACGTATGTAATTAAATATTCATCCGCCTGCACAAAAAACCATCAAAGCATCAGATCATACATAAGCTGTCTTTTACTATTTAGCATGCTGTTTTAATACTGTAACAATAATATATTATTCATAATCAACTGATCATTGATGCAACCAGCTGCTCTTATGAATAGTAATATGCTGAATATTGTCCAGGATTCACTGAGTGTGAGTGAGTGTGTGTGTGTGTGTATGTGTACTTATTATGAGGACAAGGTCCAAACTGGTGATCAATTAACCTTAAAGGAGTTTTTTCTTAAAACCAGCACATGATCTGTTGTTGTTGTTGCAGTATGTTTGGAATGAAAACGAAATGTTCCTCTTCCGAGCAACTCTGGCTTTTGCCATGAGGAGTTACTCCGACGGCCAAGACTACAAGTAAGAAAACCTTTGTGTTTTAAAACAGGCACAATAACAGTAAAACTAGAATATAATCTCATTTTACCATAACGAAGTCGGTGACTCGTGGTTTATGGACGTGTTATGGCACTGATGTGTAGTCTTTATTGTCTCGTGAAACTCCACCAGTGTGTCAAACATCGTTGTGTGCGGTGAGACTCCCAGAGTGTCCTTCTGGTTCGTGGTGACGTCGCCGCTCAACTCTTCACACCTCGTCGATAAAAGCAATGTGGAGGAGGCTGTGAGGTAATCATCAACGGGACACTGCTGCTCCTCTTTTTGAATCCATGTTTAGAAATAAGATTTATTTTCTCTTTGGTCGTTCTTTCAGAGAGGTCAGAGGTCACATTCAACTTTATGTGTCATGTTTGGGTTTGATGCAGTTCTATAGTGACAGTGTCTTAGTACATGGGATCATTGCTGTAACTGTATTACTGTGTACTGTGGGTGAAACCATTTATTGATAATACAATTTCTTTTGTCATGGCCCTTAGAAATAGTACCAAGATGACAAATGACTAATGTGGTTCCAGATAAGCAATAAATTAAACAAATCTGTGAGACTACAGCTGAGAGATATTAAAATGCTGTGAAGCAGATAACATAAGCGCAATTAGATAAAGTTCAGGATGTCAGTTACACAGCATTATGCTAATATTAGCTAACGTTATACCATAAACTTCTGGTCATACAGACCAAGTAGGCTGTAGTAGCTGTAAACCTTTGAGTATAACTGTTAGCTAAGCTAGCATGTGTTGTATTGGTGGAAATTCAACTTTTCACTTTTCATGAAGAAGAATGTGCACATGTTCATGTTTTATTTGGCTAACATTAGCTAATATTAGCCGCCATATAAGCTCATACCAGACCATATACGGCTGTAGTAGCTGTAAACTCCTGAATATAACTGTTAGCTAAGCTAGCATGTGTTGTATTGGTGTGAATATAACTTTTAATTTTTATAAAGACAAACATGTTATTAACATGTTAATGTGTTATTTTGCTAACATCAGCTAAAACTAGCCGCCATGTAAGCTCATACCAGACCAAGCAAGGCTGTAATAGCTGTAACACTAAACTCCTGAATATAACCGTTAGCTAAGCTAGCGTGTGATATTGGTGTTCATTTAAATGTAATTTTTTTTATGAAGAACGTAATAACATTCATTTGGGACACCTCACTGCTGAAATGCAGGCTTTATATCAAATAGTCCTGCTATTATATCGCGACAGTATTGACGATTTGAGTGAAGGGTTCTGAGCTATAAAGCAACAATCAGGTGAGGTCGCTGTAGGTGATTAAGAAGCTCTAATAACAGAGTGGACTCTTGTGTTCAGCCAGTTTAAATTGTCTGGATGCCTCCTGGCCTCTTACCTGTGGAGGCATCTCTGACTGACACACGTTGGCCTGAAAACAGCCAGTATTCAAATTTTAAATCTAAACTTTTTAATTTTTCCCAATAGAAAGTCCAGGAACCGCATCAACAGTGCCTTTCTGCTAACTGATAGAACTCTGGAGTTCATCGGCATCCCCCCGACCCTGGCAGCACCGGTCAACCCCGACACCCCTCAGTGGCTCATCGTGTTCGGGGTGATCATGGGCGCCGTGGGCGCTGGCATCGTCGTTCTACTCGTTACCTCTACGGTCCAAAAGAAACGGTAAGCAGATGATTGTAAATGCGTTATTTATTTATCGTTTTAATCTGTCTTGTTTTCTCCTTTCTTTCAGCAAAAAGAACACGAAAAGTGGTGATGAGGACGTTGAAGAAGAGACGCGGGTGAAAACAGTGGAAAATGGCGCCGCGAGTGACGGAGTTTACAACATGTCGTTCTCAGACGATGACCCAGTCACACAGATGTAGAACTGTAAAAAACAAAAGAGGTTATTAAGCTGCTCCAGTTCTGTTGCACTTTTCAAAATCATTTTAAAGTTGTAATTTATCATACAATTGTCATTTAGATGATTTAATATGAATATGATTTAGGTCTCATTACCTGCTGCCTTAAAAAGAAAACAAGCACTTTTGTTTAATGTCTTTCATTTTCCAAATCTAAGCTGAGGCATGATAAAGATCTCTGCATGAGATGGTGTGTGAGTGTACTAACGATTAACTGTACTGCACATGAAAGCAAATGTTTGTTTTTCATTCAGCAAACAGAATGGGATGGAAACCAGGAAGAAACGGGCTCATTTGTAGCTTATTACAAACAAATATGTGTATGTAAAATGAATTAATCTCAATATTTAAAAGCATTTTCATGACAGATTGCTGGTTCTGTACTATATTTTAACCTGCAGTTTTTTCTTTTTTGCAAAACTTGACTGATTTTGATGTGATCAAATCAAAGCGAGGGCCCGGCGGTGATGCTGGATGTCTGCTATTGTTTAGTTTGCTGCCGTTCTCCAGAACGACAGAAGGAAACCCCCTAAAGTCACGAGCAGCTGCAGTATTGTAGCATCGTCCCTAAATGACAGGAAATGATCTTTATGGCTGGATATATCTATATGACTTGTATTTTGAGCAGAGATTTGTGTAATCAGTGTTTGATTCCCTTCAATGATCAAGATGCAGGTTGGATTTTGTGTTTTTTCATATTTGTATATAAAGTGTTTGTGGAGGCCTGAAGAGGTTTTAACATTTCCTGTCTGACAATTAAGTAACAAAGTTTTGTGCAGCAGTAATTTCCTGACATGTTATTAGCTCTTCAAGAAGAGATCATTACGGACTGTTAAAAGAAACAAACATCCCCCCATAATATAAAAAAAATGAATATGATGCTATTAAATTGGTACAACTCACTTTATCATTAATAAATAAGAATGCACAAAGATTTGGAAATGGTGAAGTTACTAATTGCAAAAAATGATGGAAAGCATAACAAAATGATGCTCTGTGATTACCGGATACCCAGGACATTGTTAATGTTTGAACCAAGAGCTCTCACTTTTTACGAACTTTACTGTCAAATATTACGCTCTTTGGACATATAACGTTCAATCCAGGCGGCAACCTCCGGTTCTGATGAGTGAAACTAATGCTTCATGTGTTAAAGCTGCATTCTCTCTAGTGTCCATCAGGGGGCGACTCCTCTGGTTGTATAGAAGTCTATGAGAAAATTACTCTACTTCTCTCTTGATTTATTACCTCAGTAAACATTGTAAACATGAGTTTATGGTCTCAATCTCTAGTTTCAAGTCTTCTTCAATACAGCATGATGTTCATTTAGTAAATTATGGTCCATTTAGAGTCAAACAGACCATAAAGCAGGGTATGCTTTAGGGCGGGGCTACACAGTGATTGACAGGTCTCTACCACAGACGTATACTGATGAAATATTCAAGCTTCATCAGAGGTGAAGTTTACATTTGTATGGACAATAAGACACACAGTAGTGAGATTTATGCCTCATCAAAAGTTTTTTAGTTAGTTTAGGTTTTATAGGGCTTTTTTTCTTATACATAAAATAATAGAAACTATTCTCGACTTCCCAGAAAACACATGTGGGATGTGTTTGTGAGGAAAGTTTTGAACACGGACAGAAATCTTGCTGAAACACAGAAACTATTAAAGTCCAGAGGTTTATAAATGAATAAAGATTAATCTCATTTATCGTTGAGGTGCCACACGCACATTTAAAGAGGTTAAAGACACTAAAGAGGGAATATAAAGAAATGACTCTACAGGAGAATAAATATTTGAAATGAATACAGAATGCTTATGAGCTTTACTGCATTATGTTCCATAATATTTTTATATTTTGTCACATAGCGCCTGAATTTAGTGTTTTCCTCCATAAATTGATGCAGAAATATTCACCAGAATGCAGGAAATAAAGTGTTTGATGGCAAAAATGTTCAATGCTGAAACCAAACCTACGCCCATGGTCCCTTTACCGCCATATAAATATTAAAATGGATGTGAGCCATAAACGGTGTGATGGTGAGCCACAGCAGCAAACATCTGCACAACCAAACTTTTGTTAAAATGCCAAATTATTCTAGTTTTTTCCTTATAGTCTTATCTTATATAATATATCATATTATTATTATTATCCCATCACGACTATTTCCAGCTGCTGTGTTGTGACTTTATCCTCTTGGATGCAGTGCACATGTTTGACATTAGGTGGCACCGTCGTACCGTCTGTCCAGAGACGTCCTCCACTTCCTCCTCAAAGTGAGCCTTTTTGCACATTTGAATTTCAAACACGTTTTTTTTTTTTAATTCCCTGTTATTTTATTTTTGCCTAACTATTTAGTTTTTGAAGTGGTAATACAGAGAGTCTTTTCACTTTGTAACACGTGTGTCTATATTTAGTCCATTGTTAAATGAAATCTGTCCCTGATCTCTTGGGTGAGGACACGTCTCCCTTCTTGATCAGTCGCGCGCTGACATTTCTGCAGCAGTTAGCAATACACCAGAAGAAACCCACTGTGTTCTGACAATACGCAGCTAGTGATGACTCGCTATCACTTGGCACTTGGTGTAATATCCCACTCATTTTCTCTCTCTTGCCTGAGGAGTTCAGTTTTTTTTTTTTTTTTTACACCTCATTTTTCTTGTCGAGACGCCAAAGATTTTCTGTCAAATTTAGTTTGTAAGCATTGCAATCTTGTGAGATGAAGAGCCGAATTCCCGATAGGAAGCTGGAATAATTGCAGAAGTACAAAACACATTTTTATCATATTATTGAGAATAAATGTCATTAATCTAATAAATCATCCTGATACCTCCCTGAATAAGAAATTAGTTTTGAAATAGCTATGGAAATGAGTCAAATGACAGAAAAATATTACACAATGTCAAAGTTGTTTCGCTGCTCATCACAGGAACAATAGCTGCTTGTGCTGCACCGCATAATGGCTTTTGTCTATTTAAAACGGTGGGAGCTAAATAAGCCTTTGGAGATATTCTGGACGAGCAAACACAATAGTGAATTATAATTAATCCAGTGTGGGTGAAATTATGTGGAAAACTGTTTGTCTGTCTGCAACAGTTTAATAACCGACAATCAGATGCTTGATATCCTGTGTGGATTTCGGTAAATATCCCCCCACCCCCAAAACAACAGTCCACTTGTGAGCGATAAACCACGGAAGCAGAAGCTGATATTTATCTACACATGGACATATTATTTACTGTACTTTCACAAACAGTACACACGTCTTTGACAGTGACAATCTAATCATTCCTAACTGTGTGTGTGTGTGTGTGCAGATTGCATAGTGAGCTACCGTAACGGGGACTATTTGCTATTTGGACTCGGAGCTACAGAATATAAATGTACACAGTTACTCATCGGTTTACAGTACTGAACCGTAAAAAAACAAACAAACCCTTTCAAGTTCAAAGGATTCCTAGTGAGCTTCCCCCCTATTGAACTATCAATATTAAATATCACAACTCGGGTCAATATTTGATGAGGTCTTCTTTTTCTTCTTTTTCTTAAACAATGCAGCTTTCAGGGCTTCAGAATCAATATTTTAAAAAAAGTAAATTTTTCATAGCTTTGAAAGCCCAAGTGCATTATTATTATTAATACAATAGCAGTGTGAAAAGTGACAGATTCCATATGCATTTTATAAACATAGTGGAGGTGAAAACTATACGCTGTGCACTGATTTCCAGCCTCTTGGGGGTTTCAGGGGGGAAAGGGGGGGAGCAGCAGGATCACGGCTTGCTCTTTAAAATCCAACTTTTCTTTTCTTACAGTCTAGAAATCCCATCTCTGCTGTTCATTGTCTTTGTCCTCCTTTTGTTCATGAGTCTCACGGAGTGCAGCCTCTCCCTCCCTCTCCTTCTCCCTCTCTCGGATGATCTCCACCAGCCTCTGGAACTTCTGGTTTAACTCCTCCATCCCTCCCACCACCCTCCCGTCGTCCTTCTCCCCGTCGCTCTCCAGCGAGCTCAGCGACTCGGCCCTCGAGTCGCGGCCCTCAAACTCGTAAGTCTGCAGCGAGTCATAGGGCGGCTGCGACAGGTCAAAGGTGACCTGGTCCAGGCGGATGTTCAGGAGGTCTTCCATCCGGAGGGGCTGCATGTTGGTGGGTTCTGCCCTGGCGGGCTCCGCCACGCACCCCGCCGAGCCTCGGCTGTCGCCAAACATCCCCCCCGGTAAGGGCAGAGGCTGCAGGGTCAAGTCCGTTCTCTGGAGGCCGCACATGCTCAGTAGCTGCACTCCCGCCGGGTACGAGCCGCCGCCGCTCGCCCCGTTCACACACGCCCCTCTGCTGTTTGGGTTCAGCGAGCCCACAATGCTGTACGTGTCTCCCTTCAGGTAAACAGCAGGGTTCACAGAGAGGATTTCACTGCCATTTGAGTAGTTTCTCTCCGAAACGGAGGGAATGGAGGAATCGGTGTCAACGTCGTCCAACGTGCAGCTGGTGGCTCCGGTGCTGGTCTGAGTCTGCGATGACCCCGGCCGCCCCTCTTGCTGGTTTGACGGGGAGCTGTTGTGACTCCGGCATGAAGACTCTTTTGGGTCGCAGCTGGTGAGATTGGCAGCGTTGGTGGTTTGTGTTGACTCTGTTGGGTTTATCTGAAAGAGAGAAGAAGAAGGGCGATATCAGACAATTCACGCGCCCACGCAGGGATAAGTGTATGGAAGCAGAAAAACACCAAATATTAAATCCTTTTAAGCAACTGAAAAAGTACTAATTGTGAAATGTAATAACTGACTTTGCGTTGACATTGAAATACCACTGAATTGATATCTGAATTTATGTGGTTTGAATGAGATGATTTCAAGTCGAGAAATTGCTTTACAAATAAAAAAAAATGTCATTATCACTGAACCTGATTGGACGAAGGTCAGATTAACTTAATTTTGACTCCTTTTTTTGTTTGAGTGAAATTTTTGGTAAATAAATAAATAAATTAGGCCGCAGCAATGGAAAGAAAAAATATACGGGCTGAAATTGAATGATTTAAAAGGTATTTCAAATAAATTGTACATAGAGCCACACATATGAAAACATACATTTCTTAATTACTGTTGAACAGCTTTCTGATATAATCAATATAGAATCTGAACAAATTCACAGCATGAGTCAATTTTGGTCAAACAGGGTAATAAAAGCCACATAAATTAAGACAACTGGCTTTCGAAGTATAATATATTTAAATTTTGACAACAAAGAGCCCTGAAAACTTTTTTCCTGCTTCTGGTTCTTTAACATGACAGATTTCTGTATTCGTCATTTTGTTTGAGGTCCTCTCACTGGTTTGAGGTGGGCGGTACTAAAATAAAATGTGATGTTCCTTCTTCCTTGCACCAATCCGGATGCAGCAACATCTGAATCAGAATCTGGTGTCAGTCGGCGGGTGACTGTCCACTTCCTGATGAATCACACTGTTGCATATCTAGTCCTGAAAATGTTATTGGGAAACTTTATGAACTTCACACTTCATAACACGACTGAAGTCCTTTTGGTGTTTCTTTGCTTCCATACAGCGGCTACATATTTTGTATCTGTCAGTAGCAGCACTGTTATCTGACCTTTGCCTGATCCTTAATCTCTTGTGTGTCGGCAGCTTCAGCGCCTTCCTTTCTGTCCGTGACTTTGCTCTTCGCCAGCATGTGCTCTGCTGCGTAACTAGTGGGGCTCGTCTCTGGAGAACGCCGCAGAGGCTCAAAGGTGCTCTGGTTCTGGATGACGAGGGAATTGCCGTCGTGACCTCCGGCGGGCCCGAGGGTCAGCTGAGTGAGCTGCAGACCGGCCTCCAGTGGCCCGACGGGATAATAATCCCTGAGAACGGGCAGCGTGTGGATGCCGTAGCAGAGGCGCCCGTACATTGGAGCGGAGCCCGGCCTCAGCTGAGGGTCCAGGCGCGGGCGCGGGTTGCGGTTCCAGCTGTACGTCCTGGCCCTCGGCGGATTCGGCTGGGTGTACCATCTGTGCCAAGAGATAAATGTCAGAGAAGCACACAGTCATGTACAGACATGCACACGCTCCCCCATAAGCCACTGTGGCAAAGGATATTTTATTTTTAGGGGCGGCAGCTCACATGTTCCTGTTGTTGTGCATGTGCTGTATTCGGTGCATGCTCTGCAGCGCCGTAATGTCAAAAGCTGCGGTGTCCGCTTCCCCTCCCCCCTCGTCGTCGTAGGAAATGATGTTCTCCCTGACATCATCCTCCTCGAAGGGTGAGTGGGAGTCCCGCTTCTGATGGCGCAATGACAGCGAGAGTGCACACACCACTAAAGGGCAAAAGAGAGACACATGACCACCACGCTCTTCCAACGTCGCAGAGGCGACCTGACACAACGGCTCAAAGTCACAAACGAACGTATTTGAGGCGCTTCAGAGACTTTTTTTCCCCGAACCAAACCTACCGAGCAGAGTGGTGACACAAGCCAGCATGGCCAGCAGTGTGACCAAACTGAATATGAGAGACGGAGAGGCAGAAGACAGGGGGAGACAGACCGTTTGTCTCTCCCACTTCCTGTCCCTCTGACTCCCCCTGTCCTCGGTCTGCATGCCCCCGCGCAGACAGGGGCAAATGGTCACGGTCACCGTGCCCGTGTTGGTCAGACCCGAGGCCCCGTCGCGCAGCACCACCGGCACGTAGAGGGCGAGCCAGGACGAGGAGAACCCGGGGAGGGGCTCCAAGGCCGACTGGAGCACCAGGCTGGCTGTCTCACCTGATAACGTGGTCGGAGAAAAAAAAAGAGAGAGAGAGAGAGAGAGAGAGAGAGAGATAGAGAGAGAGAGAGAGAGAGAGAGAGAGAGACAGGAATCAAACACGGTCGCTGCACAACAAGCTCGCACATGGTTGGTGTCATGATTCTGGATTTTGTGCAGGAAATAGAGAGAGATTGAGCTAATTGGTGTGACCTCCGGTTTCCCTGATGGTGAGGTTGAGGGCAGAGCTGGACTCTGGGGGGATGCTGAAGTGGATCGGGGTGTCCTGCCCTCCTTGATCCTTGTCGATGGCTCGCAGAACCTGGACCACCTGCGTGACACAGACCAGGAAGCTCTGTTTTAATGGTAAAGATAAATCTGACTCAAAGACGACAGAGAAGAAGAAAAAAAACATAATACTGCATTATTTTTCTCTCAGTTTCACCTCTTTAAAAAATCTAAATGTTGATCAAATTAAAGAATCCGACACACGTGTGACGAGGGGTTGCTTAAATTTGAGGGGTCATTCCTCCGCGGGTCATTTTGGACTTGCCGGTGTTACAAGTCTTCTTCACTCACACTCTACGGTCTACGGTACGGAGTTTGAATATCAGGGCCACTGATCAAACTAGATTATTTGACGTATTGGTGTGAGAATGTGTTGACATCATAGACTGTATATAAGAAGTGGACGTCTCTCGTTGGTTTGTGGATGTTTTGAAGCCTCGAGTTCGTCATTTTGGACGTCGCCATCTTGTTGTTTTTTGCAACCAGTGAACAGGAAGTGAGGAGTGACGTAGAGACGCCGTATACGTCTCTGGTAGAGACCTGTCAATCAGCGTGTAGCCCCGCCCTAAAGCATACCCTGCTTTATGGTCTGTTTGACTCTAAATGGACCATAATTTACTAAATGAACATCATGCTGTATTGAAGAAGACTTGAAACTAGAGATTGAGACCATAAACTCATGTTTACAATGTTTACTGAGGTAATAAATCAAGAGAGAAGTAGAGTCATTTTCTCATAGACTTCTATACAACCAGAGGAGTCGCCCCCTGATGGACACTAGAGAGAATGCAGCTTTAACACATGAAGCTTTGGCTTCACTCTTCAGAACCGGAGGTTGCCGCCTGGTTGACACAGACATGTTGAGTGTGTGTGGGTAACCTAAAACCATCATGCAGCACACGTGTGTAAATTTGACCTTCAAAAATAAAAATCAGATAAATAAGACTGATCAACTGACAACCGTCCGGTTTCGACCGGTGACCGATCGATCGGTGCATCTCTACTTAAGTTTTGAAGATTAAGTCCTTCCAGTATAATTCTAATACCCATCATGATATATAGAATTACAAATCAATGCTGTTTGAAAAAGCAGAAGCTGAGTAAAGAGAGATGTGAGTTTTCCTCAGCTGCATCAATTTCTAAATATGCAATGTTTTTAACAACAGAGACGGAACGGACAGAAACAGGAATAATATCAGAAACCAGGACCTGGCCGGGGGCACTGGAGTCACACACAGACGTCGTGTACTGCCTGTCCAGCTCTGGTGCATTGTCATTCTGGTCCAGCGTCTCTATGGCAACCACAACCCTTGACACAAGATTTGGATTGTCTGACAGAGAAAAAAGGAAAACAGACACTCATGTTGAAAATCATCCCTGAATTTTGTATCGCTGTGTGCGTTTTGGGTGAAATATGGAGCGCGGTGAGCTCCGCCGCCGGAGGGCCGACGTTACCCCGCTGTGTGGCGATGACAGTGATATTGTGCCACTGCTCCTGCTCGCGGTCCAACTCCATCACTGTGCTGATGGAGCCCGTGTCGGAGGCGATGCGGAACAGGGCCTCGGGGTCCGACTGGGGATCGATGGAGTACCTGAGGTGCAGAAACCGGCAATTATAAGGAGCGGGGAAAATAAGATGAGTGAGGAGAGCTCATGAGCGACTAAATGATGATGTTATAACCACCTGATGTTGCTGCTTTGTCCCGTGTCTGGGTCCACGGCGTCGACCCGGCCGACGGAGCAGACGGGGGCGCAGTTCTCGGACACGTCCAGGTGGTAGCGACTCTGGGAGAACCGCGGCGGCTCGTCGGCGTTGAGGACCATGACCCGGACCGTCGCCTGGTCCTTAAAGGGGCCTTTCCTCAGGTACCGCGCGTCCACCACAGGGTTGGCGACCTCCACGGAGAAAGTGTACGAGCTGCGGCTCTCATAATCCAGCAGCTGATGGGACGAAAAAAATGTATTTCCTTTCATGTATGATTCACATGTATGTGCACTGCACTTCATAAATTCCATTTCATTCATCATTCTCTCGCCGTAAAACTCACATACAATGTTACGTTTCGGAGTTATTCCTTTCATCATCGGCCTCCTCTTACCTCACCCTCTGCAGTCCCTCCATTTAAGAGTTCACTGAGCAATAGTTCTTTGAGTCACGCTGGGTGCCTTGAACACGGCTGCTCATCAGTTCATTGTTACTCATTAATTGCTCGTGTGGAGTCTTGGGAATCTGAACCTGCCGGCTTCAGAGTGTGTTTGAGTGCCGAAAAGTTTAAATGGACAAATAAAATCAATTCTGCAATAACAGGCCGAAGGAGATTGGTTTTTAAAAACTTCTGAAAAGTCACGTATTTTTCTCATTATGAAGCCATTTAGGAAAGAGCAGCTACAAGGAACTTTGAACTGGTTGTGAAACAGTCTGTAAGACGGATGCCTCTGTAGAGAGCTGCAGGGATGCTGTGTTGTTATAGTCAAACAGGAAGTTAGCATCACTTTAGTTCACTCGAATATAATCCAATGGGATTCTTCCAATTGGATTCTGGATTATCTGTGTCAAACAAACGTTTATAATACTGTTCATCAAGATAATCTTCACAAATGAACTCCACTTTTATGATGTTTGAAGTGTAAAGTAAAAAGCTAACGTTAGTCTATAAAGGAACTCCACCACGGTCACGTGACTTCACGTTAGTCTATAAAGGAACTCCACCACGGTCACGTGACTTCAGGTTAGTCTATAAAGGAACTCCACCACGGTCACGTGACTTCAGGTTAGTCTATAAAGGAACTCCACCACGGTCACGTGACTTCAGGTTAGTCTATACAGGAACTCCACCACGGTCACGTGACTTCACATTAGTCTATAAAGGAACTCCACCACGGTCACGTGACTTCACGTTAGTCTATAAAGGAACTCCACCACGGTCACGTGACTTCACGTTAGTCTATAAACGAACTCCACCACGGTCACGTGACTTCACGTTGGTCTATAAAGGAACTCCACCACGGTCACGTGACTTCACGTTAGTCTATAAAGGAACTCCACCACGGTCATGTGACTTCACGTCTCCACCACTAAGCTAAAGGAGGACTAGTGTTCTTGTGAGGACGTTTAGTCGTATCATTTACACTCTTTTTAAGACACGTAGAAGCTTCTAAATTCACCAGAACTAAACGCTCAAATAAAAAAAAAAGGTATTAAAAAACGTTCTTTCAGTCACTTCCAAAACAGAAATACGCGTTAGCCAGATCAGGATCTTTTTGCTCATGGAAACAGTACCATCTTTGTCCACAGGGGTCGCTAACATCAACACAAGCCCACCTTGTTCAGCACAATGACAGCCTCTTGGTCTCTTCCCGTGATGTTGAAGATGTCGGCCTCCTCCGTGTCCAGGATCGTGAACTCCAGCTCAGCGTTTTCTCCCAGATCAGGATCGGTGGCGGAGAGACGGCCCACCTCCACACCTGGAGCTGCGAGCTCAGACACAGAGAACGACCACGCACCTGCAGAGACAGCACAACAATGAACGCACGTAATGCATGAGGCTTTCACTCACATATTTCATGTCCAGGTAATCATTCCACCTGCACACATAGCGACGACAAAGAGATCCTCACTAATGCAATTCTAATGCGAGAGATGGAGGACTGAATCCACAGTCTGTAAAATGTATTCCACGGTTCAGCTGGAGCTTATATCAGATCCACCAGTTATATTTAGTGTAGAATTCCCTCTTGGGAACATCTTATGGGAATTTACATTTTGAAGATAAATCCACTGGAAATGACAAACTCAGACTGCTGAAGTCGTAATTGCTTTGGCTGAACTTTGAAATGCATCTTTGCACAGAAAATCTCTCTCTGGCCAGAAAGGAAAGAGCATTCTACCACAGCGACCATAAACCGCTTCATCAGTGTCCACATAGAGGCGTGTTTTATGTCTTTACAACTACATCGTGTGCTTATAATCATTTTAACCCATTTACAAATTCAAAGCCCTCGTTTGTAAATTATTTTTAGCCACAATCTGTACATGTTTAGTATTTATTTTAGCTAATATAGTCAATCAATGCTACTGTAACCTTGTATGTGCATATTGTTATTATTATTATTATTATTATTAAGAGGCTTTTATTTGACATCTTATGTTCTGCATTCAATGTGTTCTATTTTTAAATCTTATTTCATCAAGTGTATTTTATTTTCCATTATATTTTCCATGTTTTTCAAATAATTTCATGTCTAATTTCCCGTATTGTAAATCACTTTTTGAGACATGCCTTGTATGAAAGGTGATTGACAAATAAACAAAAGTTTCTTTCTATTATTTATATACGTGATATATATGTGATATTTTAGTCTGGACCAGTTGCTGCCGATAAATGAACCCTTTAAAACACCACACTAACAGATGGAGGCAGCAGTAGACCAACAGCTCCTGAGAGGTAGAATCAGTGTTTTAGTGAATGGAGTCTGGTGTCTTTGTAGAGATCATAGATAACAGCTTCAGTTCCCTCAGAAAGGTCTGTCTGACAGCAAGGTAAAGAGGTGGAAACATTCTAAATATAGCGTTCACTTAAACTGATAGAGATTCTTTTAGGAGTCTAAAATACGTCCACAGCAGAACATTACTTTGCTCCCGTGCTGGTTCTCCTGTCTGTTTCTATAAACTCATCTACTGTAGTAGAACCCTGACTGTGGAGGAGGACACGTCTCTCCCTTTGAACAGAGAATTAAAACGTTGCTGAGTGACTCTTCTCTTATGCTACAGTTTAGATTGGATCACAATTTGTCCGGCAACAAGCTGCAGAATTCAGAGAAACACTTTTTCCTTTTTAATCAGAGCCGCACTGCTGATTGTTAATCATTCAAATCCTCCACGTCATGAGGAGCGTTTTAAAGTCACACCCTCTTTGCATTCAAAGCGCGTACTAAATGCACTTAAGCTGTGGCATTATTGTCAAACAGAAAAAGAATGACCCGGAGTAGAAGGTGGTGGGGGGGGGGGGGGGATAAAGTCAGATATCAGCGGATAAATAACACTGCTGGCATTTGGAAAATGTTAAATTGCTTCTGTGTTGCGGAACAATTTATCAACGCGAGAACAGAAAGGGAGCTTTCAACATGAAGATGAACGACGGTAAGCGGAGACTGTCAGGAAGAAGAAGAAGTAGAGGTGGTATGGAGAGAACAGCAGCATACGTCTGAAAGCGTTGGACGCATTCTGCAGTGATTTTACTGTCTATTGAAGCGGAAAGCACTGAACTTTAAGATGAAATATTAATAGCATGGAAGGGGGGAAAAGCTTGGATAAGAAAAGGCCGACATGATCTTTCACTCTTCTACGTCAAGGCGCAGTCCATTTCTGAACCTCAGGGACCAAACGGGTAGTGTTAGTATGAATGTTAATGCCAGTCGTCTCTGGAAGAGGACGAGTTCTTCCGACTAATGGTGAAAAAAACAATGATTAGGAAGAGAAATAGTGGAGTGACAAGCAGCTCGGTTTATCATGAACCCGTCGCAACAACGAGGACCCAAAGGAGGCAGGAAAATATCTGAGTGCTGTCGCTAATTACAAGACGTTTCATCATTTAAATCTTCGCTCACGCACACAAACTCCACAGAGATTGAAAGACAGTTAAAGGAACAGTGTGTATTTTTTAGTGGCATCTAGCGGTGAAGTTACAGATTGCAACTAACTAAATACCCCTGAGCTAAGCCCCTCCCCTTTCTAAGTGTGTTCTATGAATAAATAATTGCTTTAAAAAAACTTCTATAGAATTTTAAAAACAAATAAATTCTGAACAGGATAAGAATTTATTTCTAAAATATATCTAAATATTGTTTCTAGAGCAGCAACAGTTATTTTTTACAATAAAGCAAAGTCACTTTATAAAGTCATTCATATTTTACTGGGAACAAATGTAAAATGTTAATAAAATAAAAAACATTTCTGAGTGAAGTTTATAAAGAATGAAAAACACAGACATCAGTCAGTATCAGTCATTGCTCCTGTCCTCTGTCCTATACCTCTGTCCTCCTGTCCTTTTATCCTCTGTCCTTTTGTCTATCTGTCCTCCTGTCCTTCTCCCTCTGTCCTATCTGTCCTCCTGTCCTTCTCCCTCTGTCCTCTGTCCTCCTGGCTGCTTTGTCTCATCCAGCAGAGAAGTTTACAAAAAGAAAGCTTTTGGTCGATCGTTCATGCTGTCCTTTTGTAAAAATAGCGGTGGTGGCTGAATGAATTAGGTTTCACTTTTGTTTACATGTTCACAGATGTATTGATAAAGTTTTGTCTTTGTACACGGAAATATTTTATTGCACGTCCGGTAACGAGTGTAGTTGTCGTCAACTCGAGTATCCTTCACTTCACCTGGTTCTCTTCACCACAGCGGCCTCTCTGCTCGCGCTTCGTGTGTGTGTGTGTGTGCGTGTATAGTTGGAGGAGCTCAGCCCGACAGAGAGAGCAGAGCAGATGAGCGTTGCAACGTGGTAATAAATTACACCAAAACATTAAAAAGTACTAATAAAAAGGACCAGTAACGTCGGGGCTTATCAACACTACGATCTTTAATTATTCAGCCCCGGGGTCATTTAATACCAGGTTCCTGAACGCATCACTACCTTCAGATAACGTAGAAACACAAAAAGTCTCTCTGTAGAGCCGGTGTAGAAACGGTGCAAGATGGCGGAACCCTACGTAGATATAAAAGCCTTTTTCTAAGATAACGAAAACACTGCGATTCTTAGTTTCAGGTGATTCTGCACTGATTAAAACATAGTTATGAATATTATATTCCATTTCTGCAGTTGATCCCCCTAAATGTTACACACTGCTCCTTTAAGTGGCGGTCTGATGACAGCTTACTCCTCCTGAAGTGAGGCGGGTTATCGTTGACGTCGCTCAGCCTCACGGTGACGGTGGTCGTCCCCGACAGTCCGCCCAGATGCCCCCCCATGTCTTTGGCCTGGAGCACCACCAGATACTCGTCCCGCGTCTCTCTGTCCATGTCGGGCACCGCTGTCCTCAGGACGCCTGGTGGACGGCAGAGCAGGAAATCACAACGGAGAAACAGATTTTCTTTTTGCACAGAGACATCACGATGTCTCTGCAAATCACCGTCAAAGCGAGTCATACGTGTTCAGAATTAGGACATGGAAAAACATGGACGCAGATCATGTAAATGTTGGACATATGGTGGCAGAGACATGTGGTATCTAAGCGGGGGCCTCTGGGGTTTACTGTGTAATCATCGGACCTGTCTGAGGATCCACAGAGAAGTGGTCCTGGCCCTGAGTGATGGCGTACACCAGCCGGGCGCTGTTTCCATATGTTGGGTCATCGGCGTCTCTGGCCGTGACTTGGATTATGGACGTTCCTGTGAGAGAGAGAGGCGATAAAAGGTAAAAGGTCGACAAGCTGGGTGGCAGGTTTATAAGCTTAAAGTGATACGCCGCAGAAATGTGTCTCATCTGTCGGATTAAAAGGATAATCCACTTTTTCTGCTGAATGAAACGTTCATCTTTTTAGATGAAATATGATTAAATATCCTGGTTTTCATGTTAAACAATATTAGAGATATTTATACTCCGTTAAGGAAAATGTTCAAATATAAATAAATAATACAAGTCAAATATTCTGCAGGAGTAGAAACAGAACCTGCAACGGTTAACAGCGGATTAATCTGCACCTGATGTGATGATCAATCATGTTTCAAGCAAAGATGTGAAGCTTTTATTTCACCGATAGCACCGGTTGTTGTTTTTTTTATTGATGGTGATTTGAATACTTCTACCTCGGAGTTTTGGTGGTCATTTTTCCCGTTTTCTGAAAACAATTATTATTACTTTAACAGATTATTTAATAAATAAATAATTTTAAACATTTATATGTCTACCTGTAAGAATCATAAACGTTTGTTTGTTTTCCGTCCCAGAAAAACAGCCAAGAATCTCGTTGGCTGTTTGTTGGAGAGAACCAGTGATGCTAACTTCCTGTTTGACGACAGAAACACGTCGTCCCTGCAGATCTCTACAAGCAAATTATAGCTGCTGAACATCAGTATGTTAGCACCGTCATTGTGAGCATGTTAGCAACATGTTAGCATGTTAGCATGCTGATGTTAGCATTCAGCTCAAAGCTCTGCTGTGTTTGAGTGCAGCTTCACAAACTCTATTTACTATGAATATTTATATTATTATTGGACTGTAATTACTGTCCAGAATTTTATTGGTGGCCTTTACACACCAGTGGTCAATATATATTTTTTGGAATATTACGCAGCGCGATGTAATTTTTTTGGGGGAACAAGGTCGATTTTTCGAAGGTTTCGCACCACGAATAAAAAACGTTGTGCGGAACGAGTTGAGTTGCATCTTTATTCATGAGGTTCTATATTCACTTCATTATTCCTTTCAATCTCGACAAAGTCAGCGCAGACCCGATCCACTCCTTCCTTTCTTTTCTTTCAAAATATTGAAAATAATATATTCGCATTTTAAATTCATGTATTCGTCAAGCCCCCCCCTGTGTAAAGCCTTAAAACTGTCACATTATCCACTGTAACACCCTCAGACATCCAGCGGCATGTACACTACTTTCTGCCATCAATCCCAAAATGCAATGCTCTGCATTTCACAGATGATGTGTCCGACACCTCACTTTTGAGTGTTGAAGTCGCTTCACAGCCTTCGTGTACCTATGTTGGCCATCTCCGGCACCACGGCGGCGTAGGGCTCGTCGAGGAAGACGGGCGGGTTGTCGTTGATGTCCTGCACTCTGACGACGAACTCCGACGAGGGCTCCAGGGCCCGGCCCGTCTGGCGGTCCGTAGCTGTGGCGACGAGGCGGTACTGGTCCTTCTCCTCGCGGTCCAGGGACTTGGTGACGTGTATGTTCCCCGTGTTGCCGTCGATCACAAACACGGAGCCCACCCCCTCCCCCTCCAGCGTGTACTTAGTGCGTCCATCTCCTCCGTCCATATCCGTGTGCAGCTGGAACAAATAAAAAAAACACTCAGAGTGAATTACAGCAACACCTTTCGGGGGTCGACGTCGCCCCTCAAGACGCAGGTATCATTAAGCGTTAACACTGTGTGTGGATAATATGGGTGATTTATGTGGATGTGTGCTCAGTGAGTCCGACATGAACGGCACCAGGTGTTGGATGATACATATGGGGACCGGCGGATGAGTGCTGATGCACACAGCTAATTAACTCACTGGACCAGACGTGCCATCGGGGGGTTTGTCGAGAGCAAAAAAAAACCACATCGATGTGGACTGTGGATGTCCTACATGTACGTTCTCACTTCCATCCATCTGTCCCTTCCTTCCCCTTCTTGTGAATCCATCTGCCTGACTTCCTTCTACCTTTTAAGCCTTCTCTTTCTCCTTGTGTCTCCGTTTTTTTATATCAAGTTTCCACAGAATGCCCATCTGCTCACATTCCTCATCTCTCTCTCTCTCTCTCTCTCTCTCTCTCTCCGTCGGTCTGTTATTTGCTCTCCGGTGCAGAACACTCGCTCGGTATTTAAAGGCAGAGAGGATATTAGTGCGAGCTAGATAGGTAAAAGGCCAAACACACACAGAAATAGAAAGCTGAGGAGATTACTCAGCCTTCATCACACTGAGCTTTCTGACCAGGAACCTTCACATCTCTCGGCCCCTTAAGGCGCATCTGCACATGTTCATATAATCCACAAGGCTTACTCACAACCTCTGCTGTGGCCCTCAGATACTCCCGAGCTGCTAAAGCCTCCCACTTAAAAAAAATAAGAAATTCAGCTTTAACAATTTTACAAATTCACTTAGCAATTTCAAATATATATAGTTTTTTGCACGGCATGAAATGCACATTTCATACAGACTATGTAGCTCAAAGTGCTGTACATTTAATAAATAAATAAAAACAGAAAACCTTCCTTTTACGGATACAATAAATAAAAAGTGGGAGGAAGAAAGCATGTTAAAAATTCAACAGATGAATAAAACCTGGAAAACATTCCACATTTAAAATAACAAAAAATAAATAGTTTTCACATAAAAGTGTTTACATACATAAAGATCAGGCAGATGTTTAAGCGATGCATGAAAACATCATCAGAGGCTGCCTCTCTAAGGTTTTCGGGGTCAGCTGTTTGGGAGCATGAGTGAAAAAAAAGCTCAAATTTTCTTTTTTCGAGCGTTTTTGGAGGAACTAGAAACCCAGCAGTGGAAGATCTGAGGGTTCCTGGAGGAAATTGAATTGCTATTTTAAAAGTATCTACATATTCCAGCATAATGCATGTTAACAGTTCACACACACACACACACACACACACTGCAGGCAGAGACCAGTATATATAAGATTAGAGTACATTCTGTGTGTGTATGTCTTGGAGGATAAAGTTGGGGGATTATAAAAACTCGTGATAGCAGACCCTACAAATTGCTAGATAAGGGACTCACGCTTTTATATATTTTTTCTTCTCTACCACCCACATCCCTCTCCCTCCTTCCTCCTGAAGAGCCAGCTTCGATTCTGATCCCACTTCAGCAACGAGAGAGACGTCTCTGTCGGAGTCGGCTGCCTCTCTCTATCTCCATCCATCCATCCATCCCCTCTCTCTCTCTCTCTCTCCCTCTCTTTTATACTTCCAGCCCTCCTCTAATTGCTGGCTCCGTCCTGCTGTGCTTCAGTCAGCATGGATAAACACTTTCGCGGCGGGGAAGACATGTATCCGCCCCGCTGAAAAACAAGGCTGGAGAAAGAGAAGGAGGAAATTGTCTCTTCCAATTCCCTTTGTCACTTTCCCTCCTCTTCTCACAGTTCATCCCCCTTCTGGGGGGGTTCAAGGCACCTGTGATTTGAACTGTTGATGTCGCCTCTCTGTTTCTTTTATTTTTGGACAAACAAACCTCCTTTTGCAGCATTTTATTACATGAATATCAACATCAGGACTGCGTGCAGAGGAACGAGCCGTCTCGTGTGACTACTGATTGCTTTACCCCCCCCCCCAACTGTATCAATAGCAACCGGAGAGGAAGATTAAACATTTATGAGGTATATACTGCACTGGTACGAATCCAATCTAGACTGTCACTATATAGTATACTGCTCGCTACAAAGTGGCTGGCAGCGCTCTCTGTTAGCGTTACAGCTGATATAATCCTACGGTGGCTGCCAGCGGCTGCATTAGTGCCGAGCGCCCGACTGTGAAAACGCTACGACTGAAACCTCCGGGGACATGGGAATGGTTCAGGTGTGCCGTGGATTAAATCATCTCACACACTTTGGTGTTGAAGGTGTGGCGACTGTAAAAAAGAACGTTAAGCGTGTGACACGACAAGACGCCGCAGTTACATGCAGATGTGTTTTGTGACCTGATGTTGTGAGAGTTTGCATGAACGCACGTTAACACGTTGGGGAGAAATGATCATCGTGCAAAGAAAATATGAGTTTAAATGTTAAAGTGTCGTTTTAGCGAGATTCAAACATTGATGTTGTTTCCGGTCGTCAGAGTCGACTCAAGTTCTACAGAATCCTAGACAGGATCAGGACAGTTTCAGAGCAACAGATGTTTCAGTTGGACGAGTAACCGTGTTGAGCTTTGTTTGTACTCGCGCCGTAGACTGAGCCTCCGCAGACGGAGCGCGAGCTCCGAGCATGAACGGAGTATTATTCTCCGAAACATCAGAGGACGAACAAACAAAATGAAATGTGAAGAATCAAAAAGACGAGTGTAACTCAGAAATATGAACATAGACTGTATGTAACCGGTAAAAACCCATAAATCAACCTTCACAATGACGAGGAGGGATTGTAATGAACTGTAAACATATCTTATATTTATGGATTACTTTATTACCTTTATACAAACCCTGTAAAGAAAGAAGTCAAGTATTACATGTATTATAAAGAAACAAAGGTTGAATATCCTGTAAACTATTTGCAAAATATTTACTCAAATGTAGATTTTTAAGACTTCCTGTTTCTAAAGCAATTGTTCTTCTTTGTATAATCCTCAGACGTGTAAATGGTGTTTTAATCAGTGAACTTGTGACAGTACCCTGATCGTGCGCCAAGTTACAAAAATTCAGAGGAGCACGACCAAACGCCACGACCACTTGCGGAGCCTTCGCACACCGCTCCGGCCGTAATTACGTCATTTTCTGGCGCCGGCTTCACTACGAGGATAACGTTAACTTGTGGTTGCTCGTAGTTATTTAATAGTTGATGTAGATAATAAACACAAATTAGTCTTTATTTAAAACTGATTAAAGGCTTTTCAAGAGGACAGCTACTTGTTCAGTTGGTGTTTTGAACAGCTGCCGTCACGAATCACCAGTTATTTGTCACATTTTAGTCATTTTTATCCCTCAAAAGATTTCAGCCCAGTTGTAGTATCAACTTTTAGTCAAAACATTTTCTCTCTTAAATCTGTTTTTATTTAGTCTTAGTCCTGTGTTAAAATATTTGTGGACTGAAGTTTTGAAGTCTCGAGTTTGGCAATTTGGCCGTCGCCATCTTGTTTTTTTGCAACCAGTGAACAGGAAATGACCATATCTGGACTGAGGAGGAGTGACATAGAGATGCCGTATACGTCTCTGGTAGAGACCTGTCAATCACTGTGTAGCCCCGCCCTAAAGCATACCCTGCTTTATGGTCTGTTTGACTCTAAATGGACCATAATTTACTAAATGAACATCATGCTGTATTGAAGAAGACTTGAAACTAGAGATTGAGACCATAAACTCATGTTTAAAATGTTTACTGAGGTAATAAATCAAGAAAGAAGTAGAATCATTTTCTCATAGACTTCTATACAACCAGAGGAGTCGCCCCCTGATGGACATTAGAGAGCATGCAGGGTTAGAGACACTTTTTAAGACACTTCCAGGTTGCCGCCTGGTTGTTTCCTTATGATAATAAGCCCATCCTTCTGTTTTGCACAGCCAGTCATGTGGAGTAAAATATTCTCAAAGAAGATTAATAAAGGTCATTTTAAAAGAAACGGTAAAGTGATCATCATTTCAGTATTCTGGCAGTGACAGAACCCAATAGGTATACTTACACTACAATGATTTAAAGAGGTCATTTTAAAAGACAGTGAAGGAAGGCAAGGTGATTATATTGTCTGGCAAATTTATATTTAATCATCTGAATAATGTGCAATTCACAAAGTGATGGGAGGTACTGTTCATGGATGCTTTGGTCTGGTTTTACTCTTGACTGATTGGTAACAGAAACTTTGAGCTTACTGGCTGTAGAAAACAGAAGGAGGGGAACATTACTAAATGAAAAATGCTGTAAAAATGTATTTTTCACTGTTTTAAATAGTTTAAAGAGTGGTGCAAAAAGCTGTTTTGTTGGTAGTGAACAGAGGCGTTTAATGGCACTTTTGTCTCCATCATATGGAGGAAACAAACCTTGGAAGCCAGAGAACCTTTTTTTTGGCAGATGTGCTCGGCGAGCATTTCTCATTCAAGTGCGAGGCCGCCGTCATCATTTAGCTCTTATAACACATCGACGGAGCGTGCAGCGAAATGATGTAGAAAGCAAAGCGACACTGTGAGCGGGAGTCCAAGGACAAACGGAGCTGCAGTGAAACATCACTTATGAGGGTAATGGTGCACGGCTGAGTGAGTAAATAAAAAATGTTTAGTTCGCTTGAATGAAATGATTCCGGCTCTACAAAATATGTTTCATTTGCATGCAATGAAAAAGGTTATTCACGTGACGGTTTGACAGCTTACCCGTCCGATGAGCACAGGCTCGGGCCCTCGGTACTCCTCGATCACAAAGAACTGGTTCCAGAGCCAGCTCCTCCGGCGGCGAGTTCGAGGCTCCGACCCGTCGACTTGAGAAGCAGCGACCCACGTGGAGCGCCCCCGCGTACCCTCAGGTGGAACGCCACCGACACCCGTCTCCAAACGGAGCTCCTCGCCCAAACTGAGAGCTTCAATTACACCTTCGGCCTCTCCGTGAGTCAAATGGCTTCTTTTCTCGCGACTCAGAGTGAGTTCAAGGCTGTGTTTGGCTATTAGGGCTTTGGCAGCTGATGCGGGATGTTCAAGCATCACTGTTTGCCTCGCTAAACTGTCCTTAAAGTCAAAATCATTAGGTCTCCTGTCATTTAGTCTCAAAGCCGCATTAGGCAGGGCGCTAACATCTCCCTCTCTGCTCCGAAAGTGGCTTTTGTACTCTTTGAATCGCTCAATAAAGTCGTCAATGGACTCTGGATGAAGTATGACATGTTGTCCTTTGCCTGAAATCACTTCCAAACCCCGATCTTCCTCCGAGAGGCCGACAGCCACTGAAACGCCGTTTCTTTCCCCTTCACGGAACAAAAGAAAAAGAAGAAGAAGAAGACGTGCAGCCATCGCTGAGTTTAACTGTCTCAAAGAATCGCTGACGGACGGCCGATCACATGCGGCTTCTTTCATGACGATCCGTTTTCTCATTCAGGCTTCTTCTTCCCGTGGGTGCCTTCTTCGTTTCGCCGAACATTTTCCCGTTGCGGCACGCATGCTGACAGGATCACCTGAGAGAAACACATAATTAGTGTAATTTGAATGGGATACAAGCGTTTTAAAAGATGCAGAAGTGAAAAAGACAAAGATAAGTCGACAAGTCCTACTCGTTAAATATTTTAAACCTTGTAAATCAGTTCCGCTGTTTGTTGCTCTGCTGCTGTGAAAAAAACAAATAGCTGCACACAAACTGTGAATCATTACGGTCTGATGAGACTTCATACCAGATGATGTTATTCATATTATCCTCGTCGCTGCTGGCGCTGCTCTCGTGTGTGAATGCTGTGATTATTGATCACTCAGGTATTCTCAGAGAGTTCAGCGTGGTCTTAAAAATGTTTTCAATTAATTTGGTGCCCCGAGGGCCCGTCGATGAGGAGGAGCTCAGGTACTTTACTGCTCCTTGTCACACACAGGTGTGATGGATGGCGTCTCTAAAGATGGCGTCCCCCATGCCTGAAAGAAGTCCCCCCCCTTATGAGATTAATTAGACTCATAAATAATTCAATCAATGACTGGTCCTCGTTTCCCAAAAGTTTGATGACCTGCGTTTGGTCAGAAGTGTCAGCAGCTGAAAAAACGGCGTAATCGTAGTTTTCACATCCTCGTTCTGCCGGCGTCCATCACTGTTCCCCGCAATCAATAGAGATTTTCTCCCATCTGTTGTTCACCTTAATGCACCAATGGAGGCGACCGTTATCCCACAATGCAACACGGCATGAGTCACTCAGAGGCCACTTTGGTAGGTTTACCTGTGCAGCGTTACGCAATCCAATACAACTGTTGTGCTGTAATATCTACTTTTATTATTGTTAAAGTTATTTTTGGTCATAGAGTTGGGAATCGAGGAAGGGGTTCCAGTTGAGAACTGGCTAAACAGATTGACCCTCTCCTAAGCCCCGCCTCTCAAACTCAGAGTGGCCAATCATAGCGTAGACATCGTCCAGCTCCGACCAGGGTCTGACAACTATCTCTCTGCTCCACAGACTCTCATCAACAGTTTCAGATGGTCTCCATGTTCAGGCTGGTTTAGTGGATTTGGAGCTTGTTGTGGTTAAACGTTTTGTAATAGTGATGCCATAAAAAAAAAACGATGTCGGCATGTTTCTCTGCAAAACTCACGTATCATGAAGTCAAACTCTTTGTTTTATCCAGGCAGCAACCTCCGGTTCTGCCGAGTGAAGTCAAAGCTTCGTGACTTAAAGCTGCATTCTCTCTAGTGTCCATCAGGGGGCGACTCCTCTGGTTGTATAGAAGTCTATGAGAAAATGACTCTACTTCTCTCTTGATTTATTACCTCAGTAAACATTGTAAACATGAGTTCATGGTCTCAATCTCTAGTTTCAAGTCTTCTTCAATACAGCATGATGTTCATTTAGTACATTATGGTCCATTTAGAGTCAAACAGACCATAAAGCAGGGTATGCTTTAGTATTCAAGATGGCGACTCTCTGTCCTTATCTGAAGGAGAGCCTGGTGCTCCAAACGTTACACAGCAATAAACAAACAGGAGCTACTTGATTCTCTGTCTGATTTAATTCTGAACCTAATAAAGTGACCACTGAGTGTGACCACACAGGGATGTGGTCCGCAAGCTATTTCAAATTAAGTTTTGCACGGATGCATTTCTCTTTTGAACATTCGTGCTTCAACGTCCTACAAACAGCCAGAGAGACTTCCCTGCACGGGCCGCCACGTTATGCAAATGATCAATATCGCAGCTAAAGAACATGAATGACAAAGTGCATGCTGATGAACCTAAATCCTCCGGCCTCCTCTGTAAACCCACTAAATAAATGTCCACTGAAACATGAGCTTTGATTCATTTAGATGCAAATAAGCCCAGAGGACCCATAGTGAAGCACCAGGCCTTTGATATAATACGAACCATAACATTTTTGTGATATATCTAAATTGATATGCTTCATATGAAAAAGGAACAGACACATGAAAATGAAACCATTTTTTTTCTTTTTCCACTCAAGAGATACTGACCTACTTTCTGAAGTAATTAAGTAAATTCTTCTCTCTTCAAGTAATGTTCTTCTTAAGAGGAGATTCACCCTTGAATTTTTCATTTGGCTTAGTTAACCGCACCGTTCGTAACGCCTCATGTTCAGCATCTGTTTGCCGGCATCTTAAATCGAAACAAAACACAAGAAGTGGCTCCTCTAAAAAAAACAAAAAAGAAAACACTCTTGTCTTCCTCAGCTATTGTGCATTTAGCATACGGCTTACATTTCTCTCTCCCCCCCCCAAGTCGTCGGCAGTGCATGTCATTCCCTCGTTGTTTGAAGTCTTTAGAGTGTGAGTGTGCATGAGGTGTGTGTGTGTGTGTGTGTGTGTGTGAAATGTAAGGCGGGGATGGAGGATGAAAGCGTGAGGACGATTTTGCCGTTGCCGGCTCAGAACGGAATGATGAGTGGTGACATAGCTCTAAATTGCAAATCGCTGTTTCTGTTTCACTTCACTCTCGGCATCGAGTCGCTCCGCTGCAGCGAGGCTATTTCGTCTTTTATTAAAAATAGCCCTGTGCATGTCAGGCCTTTAACATGGGGAGAGATGGAGGTAGAGTGTGGGGGGGGGGGGGGGAAGGGGGGGGGGGGGGGGAAGGGGGGGGGGGGGGGGGGGGAGAAGGGGGGCAGCCCCGGCTGGCTTTCACAACCAAGACGTGGACGGATTCTGTTCCATTAAACCATCTCTGGCTTTCTCTCCTGCTGCCATTCGTCTTTTAGACCTCTCATCCCTTCCTCTCTCTCTGCCGCTGCTCGGCGCACACATGGAAATCTCTTAAGTCGTTCCAAATCAGACTGGTGCTGAGGAGAGGCCCACTGTACTCAGCACATCAGTCAGCGCATTATAGTCCAGGCCCAAGGCGGCTTAGCCTTAAGTGGTGCAACCAGGGGCGTTACTATAGAGGGGGGGGGGGGGGCCTCCAACGATGTGATGGGCGGAGAAATTAGTGGTGTAACGGACCGTTGTCAATGCTCTTGGTTCGGCACGCATGTGAACAACGGATTGATTCCACAGTTTAACCGTCACGGTGTCAAATAAAGTTATACTGACTATCGTTGTCGGCTGATATTCATTCAAAATATGCGATCAGGACATCATTTATGTTTTTCTTCGCCGATCACTGATAACATTGTGAACAGCAAATCTTTGTTGAAATTGACGGGAGGAGAGCTAGTAGCGTTAGCAGCACCGGAGGTTTGTGGACAGAAGTTTTAAAGCCTTGAGTTCGGCATTTTGGCCGTCGACATCTTGTTTTTTTTGCAACCGGTGAACAGGAAATTACCATATTTGGACTGAGGAGGACGTAGAGACGTCGTATACGTCGTGCATCGTGTAAAAGCCCTATAAAACCTAAACTAACAAAAAAACTTTTGATGAGGCATAAATCTCACTACTGTGTCTCATTGTCCACACAAATGTAAACTTCACCTCTGATGAAGCTTAAATATTTCATCAGTATACGTCTCTGGTAGAGACCTGTCAATCACTGTGTAGCCCCGCCCTAAAGCATACCCTGCTTTATGGTCTGTGTGACTCTAAATGGACCATAATTTACTAAATGAACATCATGCTGTATTGAAGAAGACTTGAAACTAGAGATTGAGACCATAAACTCATGTTTACAATGTTTACTGAGGTAATAAATCAAGAGAGAAGTAGAGTCATTTTCTCATAGACTTCTATACAACCAGAGGAGTCGCCCCCTGCTGGACACTAGAGAGAATGCAAGTTTTCAGACACTTCCTATCGGCTTCACTCGTCAGAACCAGAGGTCGACAGGCTGGGAATAACTCGCTTTGAGAGCCTCAAGTGGCCATTTAAGTAAATGCACTTTTTTGGGCACTTCTGACCATGTGACCCGTCCAGACAGTGTGAACGAGCACATCTGTAAGCCGAGCGAGGGGGCCATGTCTTTAAATATAAAAGCAGCAGTAAGTAACAAGGTCCCCCCTCACTACAGCGTGCACTGGGCCCCCCTCATAACTAACTTACGGCACTGGATACAACAGCATGTACCCAGAAAGTAGCCATGCTCTTAATTACCATCATCTGCATGCTTCTGTGAGTGAGTGTGAGAGATGGAGAGCGGTCGATGACATATTGTAAACACAGAAGGATCATTATGTTTCTCAAAGCACATGATTGCAGCCTCTCACGCACGCACGCACGATCACATCTGGACAGTTTATTAGCATATCTAGTAGCGAGAGGGAGAGGGAGAGGGAGAGGGAGAGAGAGAGAGAGAAAGAGAGAGAGAGAGAGACAAAACAGCCCTGGAGCGTGACCTTGTCTCGTTCCAGGGAGGAAGAAGAATGACCTACTTGATGCACGTTATGTGATTTACACACTCGGGATAACTATTATAATGAATGCAGCCTCCACAAACAACGTCGCTGTCGGATACTCCGGAGCGACGTCCAGCAGCGACTCCATCATATATTTAGCGAGCCAGAAAGTGCACGCGGCAGGTGAGTGTGGAGCACGCGCGCACACGCATATTCACAAACAGTACCTTGCCAAACAATTTGAGGTGTTGGTGGGGGGGGGGGGGGGTGCAGCATTTATCCGAACCATCTGTCAAAAGCTTCGCGTTCCTCTCTCCTTCCAGCCGTTCATTATTCCACCTAAACAGCTCGCGCATCTGCTCGCGGCAGCAAAAGGCAAAACATATAAAGGTTTCTTTCTTTTTTTATTATTATCTGCGAACAACAAACTGACAGTGAAACAGTTCTGAGTCCCCTGCAAAAAACAACAACGATGAAGTAGAGGGGAAACTTGTCACGTCTGTGTGCGTTAAACTCAATGAAGTAGTGAATGGTGCGGATGAACACAAAGTGCTTCATAGAAATAGAGCTTACCGTGTGTTTGCAGCTCTGCTCCGGTGCTCCTCTGGTTTAACGGAGCTGAAATGATCCAACGTGGGAAAGGATGCCGGTTCATCTGAGCTCAGCGTGAGGTCTGTCCACTTAGCCCAGTCTCTCTCTCTCTCCCTCTCTCTCCCTCTCTCTCTCTCGCTCTCTCGCTCTCTCTCTCTCTCTTCCTCCCTCTCTCTCTCTCTGAGTCTATCTCTCCCTCTCTCTCTGAGTCTATCCCTCCCTCTCTCTCTCTCTCTCTCTCTCTCTCTCTCTCTCTCTCTCTCTCTGAGTCTATCTCTCCCTCTCTCTCTATGAGTCTATCCCTCTCTCTCTCTCTCCTTCCCTCTCTCCTTTAGTTTGTAACTCACTCAGATACACAGTAGTTCTTAATTCTATGTCGTACTGAGATCTGCGCGTGAGTGCAGAAATCCGTGTGTGCATAATAAGATTTGTAAATGTGTAATAAAATGTAAATAAAAATCTGTGTTTAGATTTGCAAATGCTTTGAGAATAGTAAAGTGTAGTCATATCTGTAAATGTGTACATGAATCTGTAAATACATAAATCTGTTAATGTGTAGAAACAACTGTAAATGCGTATAGAAATTAATAGAAACATTTCAGCATTCTCAAATCTCCGGATGCATTTAGAGATTTTATACACATACAAATCTCCACACACATTTTCAAATAATTACATTAATGGTCTTATAGTTGTCACCCTAAACGCCTATCATGTCAGAGGACACAGTAACCGCACGATGTGTAACCACACGGACAAATTACCATTTTAGCTTCACTCAGTTTGAGCTTAAAGCAGATGTCTTCAGAATCATAGCTTTTGTTTGTAATTATCACATTTGTTATTTCCTCTGGACAACATGTAAATCCTTTAAACCCCGTCAATATTTTCTGGTTATCGTTCCCTGGAAGCAATCCGCTTTTTTGTAATCTGCTTAAGTATAGCCAGTCTGCATAATCATCTTTGCATTTTCAACAGTTGGACCAGAAAATTGCTACTCAAGGATGCATTAAAAGATTGCATTTCACCAATAGTGTTCTCCCACTGGCTCGAAACACGTCTCAAATGTATGACTGATCCCCCCCCCCCTCACTCACTCTGATAGCATGTTGTCTCCAGCGAGTTGAATAATTCGTTTATGATGCGTTTTCTCTTCTTGGGAATTAATGATCAATCTAATTTACGGTACATTTCTGTAATTCAGTCTCCCATTAAGTCTTGGCTCTGAGCAGATTTTCATGAGTCATTTCAAATCGTTGTCTCCCCATCTTCAAACCAAACAATCTACATTTGTATTTACTAATCCAAATTCCAAGGATGAATGTTCTAAACAACATCATACATATCTATATTTATCCTTTTGATGCAAGATCTAAACATTACATCCAATGTATCTGTTTGGAAAACCAAGTAGCATGAGATTTTGAGGTAATATGATGTTTTTTTACATTTTGACATCCCATACCTCCTGGAATAGAAGTTGTGTTTCTCGCCCACATGTTTTAGATATTTTTAATTTGAAAAAAAAAGGAAGAGAGACATGCTTTGAGCTCAATTTCTGTAAAGAAAAGAGTTCATTCATCTACAGAGGGCAGTCTTGCTTTGCACATCGTTTCTTGATCACTCGTGAGTTCTGTCTCCCGACTAAGAAACAAGGGAGCCTTTAAAAAAAGTGGTGTTGAGACAAGTGTTGACTGATACGACTAAAAAAGCAAATTTGCAACCCCAAAAATCCTCAGATCCCTTGAACACCCAGCTGGATACGAAGGTTTGTTAACGGGCAAAACTCCTGCGTTAGCACAAAACAAAGCCAAGCTGTAATCAATCTGCTAGTCAGGAGTTGAGAGCACACGGCGACAGATTTACGAGTGAAAACATGCTCCGGGTGTGAAAAGGGGGCTGTCAAAGTTTGGGCAAATTTCTGGCTGTTAGGGTCGATATGTTCTTCTAGAGAGATGAAACAAAACAAACAAACAGATGGAGTGATGTAACTTAGACTGCAGGGTCTGTGACATTTAACTTCTTGGTCCAATCCAGTGGAGTTTGTTCTGCTCTCAGCTGCAGAGGGCGAGCAGAGGAAGCCCCCAAACGCTCCCTGAGTCACAGCTCCTCATGCAGCCTCCAAAACTTACTTTCACAATTTGGTCCTTTCTCTCTCGCTCTCAGAGCTCTGCTCAAATCTGGACCACCAGATTGGTTTCCAGTCGGTTTGTTGTTTTTTCACACGCTCAATAATTCTGTCATTAATGAACTTCTGAAGATGGGAATTATGGATGAGGTCGGGGAGGAAGGGAGGCTTTCCCCGCGTACTCCCGCAGCTGCAGTCAGTCATACAGTGTAGGTTTGAGAAGACAACTCGACTCTCTTGATGTCGCTGGAGATGTGCCTGTGATTTATTTAACACAGCGGATAAATACGTGCGTGTGCACACATAAAAAGTCTGTCACATATGGCATTTTTGCAAAAAATAAGCTCGTCATATTCAGAACGGCAAGCTTCGACATTTAAAAAATGTGGAAGCATAATTAATACGCTATAATGTTTCCTCCCGTATGGTGAAGTGCCTCAGCCTTGAAAACGTTCATATACTGAAGTTTATAAAAAACACAGCATGTCTGAACAGGACGAACAGCTCGTTACCTTTTGCCCTAATATCCCTTGCAGAGTCATTGTCACTAGAATAATTACTAGTGCGCTTAATTTACTACCAGGCTGCTCAAACAGAACGAACAAGCAAGTTCAGCAAAATCACATTTAATCTTTCATTCATTTATTGAAGTGTCGGAGAAACCTCTGACAGCAGACACAAATCAGTTTTCAACTACCGGTTATTGCAAAAGCTATATTAGCTCCCTTATACACGGCAAGACCTTTGGGTTTTTTGGACTATTAACTCCGCTTCGTTTCTCTGCTTCTCTCTGTGTTGGTGTGATTCAAACGATGCAGGAGTAGGTTGTGATTATCTCACATGATTCATAATGTTTTCAGCATCCAAATCCAAATGCCAGGCGGCAGCAGCAGAGTGCTGTTAGAATACATTTTTATCATCAGCGCCAAAACAAAACATCAGCTGTTTATTAGAGGGAGCGATATGCATGCCCAAATCATTTGAGAAACAGCCTGGAGGATGCAACTGCCTGTCCTGTTCATTAATTCAGTATCTGCATGCAAAGAAGCCACCACGTCTCTCTCCACAAATACTCTCCCCCGATGTTTGCCTTTCTTTTCTCATGCCGTTTGTTTCATGTCATCACTCAGACAAAGCCACGTCCCGTCTCCCTTGTCGTTCTCTCTCCCTGTAATACTCCTCTTTCAAATCCTCTCTGGTCCTGCGAGTCCATCCTTTAGAGGAGACGTGAAAGACATCCACGCAGTTTCCCGAGTATGCGTCCCTGTGCGTGGCTCTGTACACGGCCTCCCTGGCTACGGACGTGGCCTCGTCCACCGTCAGCTCCCATCGAACCCCATGGTCCAAAATCGAGTAGGCGTATGGCGATCCTGAGCCCACGGAGAAGAGCGTCCCCTGCAGGCGAGTACCATCGCTGCACACGTAGCACAGACTGGGTCCAGAGAAGCTCGCTTTCTCTCGGACGAAGCGCCGTTGACGAACTGTTGTGGAAGAAGAGCTCAGAGTCTCGGCCGGAGAGGCCTTTTCAAGATCTACAGACTCTCCAGGATCTGTGGTTTCTCTTCGACCACTGAGATCAGTCTTTGCACCTCCTTGGTCCAGGCCTTCGCCCACCTCCCCTCCGTCCCACCCGCACAGCGTGGCGGCCACACACAGCTCGGTCCCCTTAAATGGGTGAAGCATGCAGGACAACAGCTTGGCGGCTCCGCTCGTGGACAGCCGTCGGCCGTGGCGGAGTTGGTAGAGCCGCAGCTCTCGGGACAGAATCCGCTTCCAGAGGGCACAGTCGGCCGACGTACCCGACGTGGTGCCCACCAAGTGACTGTGGATGGGCAGGATCTTCTGGGAGGCCGGGCACGCCACGAGCCCCGAGCAACTGGAGCGAGTGTCTGCTGCAGCCAGGACGCCGCCCTGAAACAGGAAGGCCAGGGTGGTGGTGCCGTGAGACATCGGGAAGGGCAGAGGGACGGAATGTGAGGAGGACAGAGGAGGACACATGGGCCAGGAGACGGACGGTAAGAGGGAGTCTTGAGATGAGGCAGCGCCGAAGCTCTGGACGGAGCCAATTTGTCCAAACTGTATCGGGCTTTCGTCCAAGTATTCTGCAACTGGTATATAAAATGTAAACATACTCGTGGTGTTGCTAAAGGGAAAACCACTCACATAGTTACAACCGGTCTTCTTCCCAAAAAGCTCTGAAGAACATCCGCTGGTTAAACTGTCCCCAAGGACGTCCTGGAGATTGCACAGGTCCTGCAAAGCCATTTAATTTTCTTTCCCCAAAAGAGACCCCTCTCTACTGAAGTCTAATCAAAAGTATTCATCAACTCTCCGACAGGTTTGTTCACCGTCTAGAGTTTCTCGACTTTAGCAACCTTTATATAGACGCCAAGGCAGCGTTCGTCTACGTGTGGTCATCCACAACAAACCCACCAGCAACCGTTACCAACGCCTCACTCCCTCCCACTTTGAAGCATAAACAGCCCATGGGTAATTAATTTTGAGTGCTGTATCTGGTTTTTTTTTCTGATCAGATTTCTGCAAAAGTCTTGTGTGTGGGCGTAGGCACAAGAGGACCCAGGGTGACGGCGAGGCCTTGGCTCGAGCACATCACATTAACTTCATCGCTCCCATGAAACGTGTCCCTAATAGAACCAAGAAACAAAACGAATCAAACAACAGTCTATTGAGCCGAGCCCTGAAGGAATTCTGTAGGCAATTGCTAAACTTGCAACTCCAGATTTTCAGGTAATGCTGCATCACTCAGGGTGTATGCTCACACACCTGTTTTGGAAGGTGACAGCCTCTCAGTCCAAACATTAGTTTTGCACATTACCGGCTTGTTGAATGGACTCATAATGAACTCAAGGATTACCTGTTTGTTTTAATTCATTTTAATGCAAAAACAACAGCTCAAAATGAATGTGTTACCCTTCTACTTTTGCGGATATGTCTTCACTGCTGCTATTATAATGGTAAGAAACTCTATTGTGCTCTACTGTAATGACTGCTATTATCCTGATATAAATTGTAGAATGTGACACTCCATGGACTTTACTCCTTTGGTTCACTTTTTCATAGCGTAGGCAGTTTTCCAAGAGAGAAAGCTCTAAAAATGTGTTGTTTCCTAACTGTTGGATGTGTAAATAAGAAGTAAACAAGTTCACCACATCAACTTAAACTGATATGTCAATGTTGTGCTCACAGCTGGCCGAAAGAATCAGTTAATGCAGGTTTAAGTCTTTAAAACGCGTCCTCTGGCAACTTGTTTCCTGCCTAATTAGTTTGAGTGAGAAACAAACACATGCATGTGAGCCTTAATTGTATCTTTACTCATATTTCACTTCACCCAGGGACACTGCGAGCTACAAGCCGCTTCAACCACCTCATCCCAGGCTGGTGAGAGCCCGCCTGACAATTTCATCGGGTTCGCCTCAGCCCCTGACAAAGTGGCATACGGCTCAGTGGTCCGTGTGCGGTATCGCTGCTCCAGGCCATGTCAGCTCGCGGTGGAGGTGGTGGTGTCCACATTAAGGGAGACAGATTTAGCCGTCTTTAGGAGGAAATGGATCGGCAGCATATCCGGAGTCTACAGGATCCACCAGGTGCCGCTCGGATTGCCTCCATCCATTTTATATCAGCACGACTTCTTCAACAGGCGCGTTTTGAGAACCCAGAATGTGACAGTTCGCGCTTGGTTAGACCATCTCGACGATGGCGGGGAACCCGGGACATACCGGGACTCCACGGTGAAGGTTTATAAAGAGCTGCAGGTGGAGCCGCTCTCAGAGCGTCCAGCTAAACCCCCCACTGAGTGCCCATCATGGTCCGCTCAACTGGTGTGGCAGACGACCAGGAACAGAGTTCGTCAATGTCCACATGAGTCAGGTTAGATCATTCATCTTTTTATCTTCATTACCGAAACTTTTAATGCAAACATAAACATATTGTTTCTTTCATGGAGGGATTATGAGACAATGGGTCCCTGGGCAGAGACGGGTGAAAGGCCCCACCATAGGAGCAAGACACAGACTGTATAGTTGTTAAGCTTCTTTTTTTTTTTGGTGTGTGTCTCTTTGTAGTCATTTTGTGGCTCTTTGTGTTTGTTTTGTTTCTCTTTGTGTTTGTTTTGCATCTCGCTGTAGTCATTTTGTATCTCTTTGTGGTTGTTTTGTGTCTCTTTGTTGTCAATTTGTGTGTTTCTTTGTTTTCTTTTTGTGTCACGTTGTTGTCACTTTGTGTCTCTGAAGTTGTTTTTTGTCTCTTTGTGGTCATCTGTTTCTCTTTGTAGTTGTTTTGTGTCTCTTTGTCGTCTGTAGTTGTTTGGTGTCTCTTTGTGCTTGTTTTGTATCTCTGAGTAGTCATTTTGTGTCTCTTTGTGGTCATATTGTCCCTTTTTAATAGTCGTTTTGAGTGTCTTTATGTCTCTTTGTGGTAGTTTAAGTGTCTTTCTGAGTCTCTTCTTGGTTGATGCGTGTCCCTCGATGTCATATTTTGAAGGTGACACTTTGGGCCCCTGGGCCTGCGTCCAGTAGATCCGTTCATTGATCCATCCGTGGCTGTATGTAATCTATTGCTGTTTTTTACTCGTGCATAGACGTGATCGATGTGCTGAAGTTTCCCCTGGCGAGTCCTGGCGAGCACTTTGGAGTAGTCCGCAGGTTCCAGCCTTTTATCGACAGAGCCCTGGAGAGCGCCCGTCTCCATGCTGTGACACAGCCCAGGTAGGACATAAACTTCACACACTGACTCATTTAGTTCAGTTTCGTTGGAGCTTAGTCTGCCTGAAGTTTGAACACACAGCGGGTACTTAAGAACAGCAGAATTTGTAGATATCAGCACATTGACAGGCCACAGGTCACTGATTGTTTCTGTTTCAGCTGTTATAACACACTCCTCTTTTAGTTTTACTTCAATGTCATTGCAAATGCCTTTTACAAGCTTCATGAAGCCTCTTCACCGGAGCATGTGAGCTTTTTATTCACGGTCAATGAAAGGCAGAGAGGTCAGTCATCTTCAGCGCTTTAAATCCAAACCTCTTCGCTTCGTTGGCTGTGGAGACTCAGAGATAATTTTTTGTCAGATCACGTGTCGTCGCTTTCGTTTTGATATTCCAGCGTCACCTTATCCGTGTGGATCTATCTGCTGAAATGGTGTCAGGCGAAGCTCTGCGGGATCATCCATCACGTCGGCAGGAAGCGCGCGTACGACTCCGTTCTGCTGCAGCTTACAGACACAGGTGGGTCGGTATCTCCAGATGATTGTGAGCGATGATGTGTGTTTTTCGTGAGACTCGGGGAACAGACTGTGTTATGTATTAATAAAGAGCGCTGGATCTCCTGCGGTGAAATATATGACTGTCATATCTCCTGTGTAGGGGACGTCATAATTCAGACACGTGTGACAACGGGAGAAGATAAAGCTTTCAGTGCCAACGTCGCGTTGCCCCGGTGGAAATGGATTAGATTGGATTGCTACATACAGGACTCAAAGGTATAAAAGAAAAGAAAACCTCTGGGTGGTGGGATAAGAAACAGAAATTAAAACACAGCTCGGGGCAACATCTCCCAGTCCCCTCTCTTCTGTTTGGTTTGGTGCCCTTTGCGTTTGTGGTGTTTGAATTCCTTTTGGAACAGCTGTAAGTTCCTGAAAGATGGTTTTCTTTCCAGCTGGGAAACTCCAGGCGATTTCAATTGTGCTGCAATTTGCAGTCGTTCACAGCTGAGTAGTTTTTTTTTTTCATACTGTGTGTCGTGAGCTCATGCATTATTATTATGTCTGACTTCCAGGTGCTACTGGATGCAACATGGGACGATAAAACCCGCAGATATCAATACCAGTAAGACGGGTTATGAATTTTAAAGAGGCTTTTTGTTCAGATTTGAAATGTTTAAAACAATACTGCTGTCCTAACAAAGCACCAGTTTGTCCAGTTATTAAAATAGAAAGATGACTCATATATTCGTAATGATCACGAGAGCTGGTTTGAGCGGTGATGAATATCTTACAGATTTCAGCACAGTGTCCATTATGACGACACTGATGGATACTTTGTGATCGGAGGAAGCGACTACATGCCGGGCATCCATGGGTATTTTGGGCCGATCAAATACTACCGTTTCGGAACTGAAGAGGTAAAGCATCCGTTTTCTGATTTCATTTATTTTGCTGTTTTATTTAACTGTGTTGAAATTCGCCTTTATCCGTGTCACAGGTGGAAAACCACCTTGAGTCAACGTCGCAGGAGCTGGATCGGACGCATCAGGAATGTCAGGAAGTGAAAGCGCTGACACAAGCTTTTCTCAAGGAAGTAACTGAGAGTCATGACACAACACCAGTCGCCACAGGTGAGGTATTATGTTGACAAGTCCTTTAAAGCTGCAATTCCACAGGGATCAACCTTACATAGATCGCATATACAGGGTGTTTACTCAGTGTAGTCCTGATCCTCTATCAGACCTCCATCAGTAAAGAGACCATCAGAGAGAAGATGGTCTATTTCTATAGAGTTATTCTTAAAGCTCGTCATCGGAGCCACCGGGTCGGATTCTGGTGAAACCAGATAAAATCATGCAGGTTCACCAGAAACTCCTTCAGCTAAGACTCCAGCAGAAACCGGTCCGCCGTGGACAGACCCAGATCCTCTAGCAGAGACCGGTCCACCGTGGACAGACCCAGATCCGGCTTCACCTGCAGCCTTGGACCTGCGGGAGGAGGAGAGCTCAGCTCCCGGCAGCAGCAGCAGCGTCTCCTCCTCCTCCTCCTCCTCCAGGAGCAGAGCTTCTCCTCTCTGGGAGCCAACACCGACACCACGCTGCTGGAGACCTAGGACGTATTGTTGGACCCGCTGGAGGGAAGGGAGGCAACGGGAGAACCAGAACCAGGACTGAGAGGGGCAGACTGTCAGACCCTGCTGCAGTAAAATTAGAGGTCTTCTAAAGGGAGTCTGGTGCTCACAGACACTACCACTTTAGTCCACAGGGACCAACAGAATCAACACTAAATGAAAGTTCCTTGTAATAACTCTAAGTACTTAAGTTAAGGACTCCTGCTGACAGGTTGCTTTTATGTTTTAGGTGCGTGTACTCCTTACTTCACAAGACTTCGGGGTCCGTCCAGAGAGAAAGTGTGCACGCAAACATGGACGTGGGAAGAACAACTTAAATACAGAACACTTTTTCATTTATTGCAAACAAAAAAGGAGAACATCAGAACAGGTGTGTTGGATTGTTGCACTGTTTAGTTACATTTATCACGTCATTATTCACAGTTCTTGACTGTGTTTCTGCATCATTTTCTGTAGGATCTTTGAGCATGAAGGAGCTCAGGAGTGTTTTGTTTGATCAGGCAGTTGGTACAATGTTCACTGTGGATCAGGAACAAAATAAAATCAAGTTCGGATCAACGGCTCTACTCCAAATATCCTCCTGCATTGGAAATCACAAAGCGTCTCTCTTGTTGGCCGCTGTCTTCTTCTCCGGCCTCGGCCACCCGGTCGATCAACAACAGGTAGAGTCACAGCCTTCTTTCTACCTTAAAGGGTCGGTGTTCAGGATCTGGCGGCATCTAGTGGTGAAGCTGCAGATTGCAACCAACCGAAGACTTTATCTAAAGACAGTTTATGGTTTGTCCTTTCTGGGCTACTGTAGAAACACTGTGGACCCACTCCATGTAGATATAGACAGCTCATTCTAATGAAAACACAACAATTCTTATTTTCGGGTTATTATACACTAAAGAAAACATACTAATTAATATTATACTCCATTTCTGTCAATAGATCCCCCTAAATGCCAGACACTGTACCTTTAATTGACCCTCTTTCACATTGCTTCTGTAACGATGACAGATAGTATTGTCGCCTGTGTTTCAGGGTCATGTCTACAGTTTGATTGGCGCATTGGGCGATAACCGTTTCGCTCTGATGCATGCTGGGTACAAGCACCAACAAGGAATTGATGGGTTTCCAAAAGACTTGGACGTTGCTTACAGCTACTATTCCAACGTCGGGGCACAGAGCATCGTTGATAGTTCCAGGATCCAGGAAAATGTGGTATGTTGATATTAAATTATTAAGATTATTATTAATTAATGCTAGTGGCAATATCACTCAGTCCTCCACTTTGGTCGGGTCTGAATGTCTACTGAATGGATTGCCGTACAATTTTGTACAAACAGTCTTGATCCCTACAAATTAGTTAGTTAGTTTTGCTCAAAAATGAAAATACAAAATATCTAAAATATAAAAGAACAGATGGTGGAGGAAAAGGAAAGAAGCCTGAATGTTTATTCAGAGTCCTCCTCTATTTAAAAAAAATAAAGAAATGACATCATAACTCATCAAAAACAAAGCAAAACAAGCAAACAACAAACGAAACAAAGAGCTCATATGCAGAGAATATCTATAGACGAAAACATAAACAGCAGTGAAAGGAAGAAAAAGAAACATAGACGAAGTTGATATGTTCGACAAGCAGAGGCGTCTCACACGGTTCAAGATGAAAGGAGAATTTCTTTAACTGTGTCCTCAAACCTGGCAATGGAGAAAATTATTTCAGTGTCACATTCAGTGAATTTCATAACTGTGGATCTCTAGAACATTTAAAAATGTACAGACACAATTGTGTTTTTTGTACGGATCAAACAAACAAAATGAAGAGTTTGAAAGGTGATGGTAGTCACGAACATGAAGTGTGGTATCGATCGTCTCTTTTAAATCTCAAAGGTGTCAAAGTATACCTTTAAAGAAAAAGTAAAGAAAATGAGTATCAGAAGTAAAACATAATCAATGCATAATATCAAACTGTGTATCAGATGTTTACATTATATATACACACAGAAATGCAAAGTACAGTATCAACAGATATAAGGATAAGACACATGTACAATACACATTACAATTATCTTTTTTGTATTACAATACAATTACACATATGCACAAACACTGTATTCATGTGTACAAGTACATGACAGCAATGATACAGGGCTGCCTCCAAAATATGATTCATAGTGTTTCTTGGTTCAGCCATATGTGAAATATCTGAATGTAGAAACAGGAATGAGTTAGCTGTCCTGATGAACAGAAGAGCAATCCAAAGATAAGGAGCCCGCTCTGAGAAAACACACTGATTTCCTGTTTATTCTTGGATTATTTAAATAAGATGCATCAAATAAAAAGAGGCTCATGAAGACTCCAGCCTGAATAGGCAGCCAGTGCAACGATAAAAACAATCGTGGTGTTTATTTAGGATATAGCTGCTGCATTTTGATCAACTTCCGAGTCAATGACGGCACAATAATCCATCTGGATTCAATCTTAATTAATTAAAGGCGCCGAAAAATGCTTTCTATCAGCAGCATGGTCCTCTATGACCAGAAAATGTTCTGCCAAAGGTAGAATGTTTTTTAATTTATTTAGAGTGAGCGATATCTGTCCGTGCTGTTTTGTCTGTGCTCCCCCGACGATGTGATGGCACGTACATCTGAGCACCAATCAGGATTCGGCAAGCATTTGAAACACAGACTGATGACTGTCATTGGGTTGTTTGCTGGTGTTGTCAGTTCTGTCAATCCAATCTGATCAAACCACACCCACACGGTCCGGATGAAGTATTTTTCGGCAAATGACCACTCGGCAAGTTTGGCTGGCTAGTGAGTTAATGGTTAGCTCATCAGCTACGGGGACGGCCCATTATTCCTAAACTCCAATAATCCATAAAATGTCTCATTGGAGACAGCCCTTCATCCTGAAAACAAATGCTTATTGCTCCGAAAATACAAACTCTTCCTGCAACCAGGAGGCAAGCCGATGCTTCATGTGTTAAATGTCTCTCTAGTGTCCACCAGGGGGCGATTCCTCTGGTTGTATAGAAGTCTATGAGAAAATTACTCTACTTCTCTCTTGATTTATTACCTCAGTAAACATTGTAAACATGAGTTTATGGTCTCAATCTCTAGTTTCAAGTCTTCTTCAATACAGCATGATGTTCATTTAGTAAATTATGGTCCATTTAGAGTCAAACAGACCATAAAGCAGGGTATGCTTTAGGGCGGGGCTACACAGTGATTGACAGGTCTCTACCAGAGAAGTATACGGCGTCTCTACGTCACTCCTCCTCAGTCCATATATGGTCACTTCCTGTTCACTGGTTGCAAAAAACAACAACATGGTGACGGCCGTAATCAAAGAAAGTTGCCTCTTTCTTAGAGAGAATACAAGTTTCAAGACACTTCTGCATCGGCTTCACTCGACAGAACCGGAGGTTACCGTCTGGTCGTACTGAAGCTTCAACGGATCTCTAACTATCACTGCCGGTTGTGTCACTACGTCACCGAGCTTCCTGCCTCATGCACTTTTGTGTGTTTCAGCTACTTAGAGTATTATTTGTGTCTCGAGAAGAAGAAGATCCAGCTCACTGCTCTTTGCTCAGCATCACAGTTTATCGATCACACTGGTGGTTTGGTCGATGTGGTCGTTCGTCAACAGTGTTCTACACATTCTGGCATTGATCCTACAGCCTGTGAACACCCACACAGGTGTTTCCAGTTAATCTGTCTGATCACACGTCTTCTGTGGGCGTGTACAGACTCATTGATTGACATCTTCCTCAGTCTCCTGTTAGCGTCAATGCACCTGTTAGAGCGGGACGAAATACACCTTTATCATTCTTATTGGCAGATGAAACGACTTGTGACCTGATGATCCTCATCATAGATCTAGCCTTCAGCCAGAGCAGAGGTTACAGCGACGTGTGTACAATCTGTCATTATGTTCCACAAATAAGAAAAGAAACAGCAGGTTAAACACCACAATACCTTTATTTACACGAATGTTGCATGTGATGAATGAAAACTTCAGCCTGGCAGCTTCCATTCAAAGATATGTAATTGTATGTGTTCCTTGAAGTCTGTACTTAATAATTATAATAATGATAATAATACAAATAATAATAATAATGGCATTTCATCAATGTCCTCAATGTCACCACCTCTTTTTGTCCCTTTCAAATCTCCATAACCTAAACGATGAGAAGTCATGTTTGAAGTATTACTTGTAAAAGTAGCAGTACTTCATGTTCAACAAAACTTTTTTTACTACTTTTTCTAATATCATTGTCAACACCTCCCTTCATCTGATGCTCAATATTACTTTTCTATTTTAGTTTCCGTGAGGCTCTGGTGTTAGTGTCACTTCTTATATCTTTGTATTTTTTATTTGTTTGTTGTTGTAATTTTCCTTTTTCTATTTTAGTTGAATATCCTTTACTTTATTTATTTACCTTACTCTTATTGATATTCTGTTATATTTTGCAATGGAATCTATTATTTCTTTTAAACTTAATATCTGTTATTCTATTGTTCTTTATTCTTCTTCTGTTGTAATCTTTGATCAAGAAGTAAAATTTCCTTGGGGATTAATAAAGTTCTGTTTCATCTCAGTACTAATAATTAATATATGTTCGTCTCCCCTGAAGCAACACCCGCTGGAACTCATCTATCTGAGCAACAAAGAGGATTTAAACAGCTTCACGGACGAGACCAGCGACATCTTCCACTACCTCAAATACCGAGCGGAGAATGGAGACATAGAATCTCAGGTATGTTTGAGTTGCTTTTTATTTCTTTTATTTAATCGTAGTTTCAGAAGAGGCCGAATGTAAAACTCTTGTGTGTAGAAACACCTTGGAGCGATGCTGTTCTGGGGACGACACGGAGTCCCAAAGGACGTGGCGACCGCCGTGAAGTGGTTCCAACGCAGCGCTCTGCAGCTGAAGGATCCCACAGCGATGTACGACTACTCCGTCCTGCTGATGAAGGTCCTGCAACATTATAAAGACTGGAGACATTTCTATTTATGGTCAAATTCAACACTGGGTATTTTCTCTCTCTGTGTGTGTGTGTGTGTGTGTGTGTGTGTGTTTGACACTTATTGATCCTCTGATTGATGTTATTCCCTCAGGGCCAGGGAGTGAAAAAAAACGTCACCAGAGGTTTGAAGCTGCTGGAGAAAGCTGCAGCGATGGTACGTGTGTGTGTGTTTGTGTGTGTGTGTTTGTGTGTGTATGTGTGTGCATGTTTGTGTGTGTATGTGTGTGTGTGTCTGTGTTTGTGTGCGTCTGTGTTTGTGTCTGTGTTTGTGTGTGCGTCTGTGTGCGTGTGTGTGTGTGTGTTTGTGTCTGTGTTTGTGTGCGTGTGTGTGTGTTCTCCCAACAATCTGAGTGTGTACACACACATGTGTTTGTCTTCAGGGCTCCGTTAACGCCCTGAACGGTCTGGGTTGGTACTACAGGATGATACTGAACGACCACAAGAAGGCGGTGAAATACTTCCGGCAAGCGGCACTGAACGGGAGCGCCGACGCCATGTTCAACCTGGGGATCTATCACCTCAGCGGCCAGAACCCAGACGACCCGCGGAGGAACGAGGTCCGGGTCACCCCTCATGTCAAAAATGCTTGTTTTACTTTACTTGATCTGTTTTCGAGCTGATTTGTTTCATTATCTGACCCCCCCCCCCCCCAGACGGCCGCGGTCCTGCAGTTCCTGAACGCGTCCCAGCTCGGTCACGACGCCGCGTCGGTGGAGGCGTCGTGGTACCTCTCCACGGGGATCCTGGAGGGCGTGTCTCAGGATGGGGAGAGGGCTGTGACGTAAGAGGCCTTTTTTTCCATTAGTGGTGAAGAAAGCTTTGTTACGGGCTGTTGTGCATAATGTAGCCTGCAGCTCAGTGGCATCCAATTCCAATGGCAGCGGCTAATTCAAGGTCAGGTTCTATTTGCATATCTAAAAATACGAGTCGCTGCATTGTTGTCTGGCACAGAGAGACACTGCTCACCATTGTTCCTCTGGTATCTTATGAATTTAAAGAAGCTCCTGCTGCAGCTGTGGAGGCTTGTCGTTGTCTTTACCTCAACAAATCACAAACTATTTTTAGATTGCGTTAAAATATTTTTACAATATCATGTGGAGGAGAAATAATATTCCATAATTCATCAGCCGTCCGTTACCCCCTCTGTGCAGAATGCTAAAAAAGGTCTGCGACCAGAACGGACACCTTGGGCTTGTGATCAGAGACGCCCTGCAGGGCTACATCCGGGGCTCCCGGTACGGACATTCATTTCAATTACTTAGATTAAATGGGGACAATTTAAAAGGTGTCACTCTTTGACGGCTTATTCTGCATTTGTTCTTGTGTTTGCAAACAGGCAGGGAGCGTTTGTGAAGTATGTGTTGGCGGCTGAAGCTGGTCTGGCTTTGGCTCAGAGCAACGCTGCACACCTGTGTGAGGTAAATGTTTAACCCCTTCATGTCCTCAACCAAACACAAAGACTCTTTCATCTGATTTTCAGCACAATTCTGAAATCAAAGGGCCTCATGCGGCAACATTCTCTTAAAAGCCTCTAATACTTTCTCTATAGTAAGAAGTCGACTCCAGATGCATTAAATATTCTTAACCGTCCAAATGAAAAGGACTCCTCAAGTAACTCCATTACTATAAGTCATTAATAGTTCTGTGAATCGAGGCCTTGTTTTTGAAAGGAGAAGAAGAAGAATTTATCGAAATGGGTCAGCAATAAAAATGTTGATCTTTCTGAGGAAACTAATTCATTGTTCATTTTAAGAGATCTTTTCTTAGTATTGCTCTTTAATAATAAAGTATTTCTCAGCTGATCGACGGAATAATCGACAGCATACTAAATTATTAAAATAATAATAATTATATAGCACCTTTAAATAAATGAATCCCATCAGAGCATGAATTGGAGGCGTGTGGCTGATTGTGTATTTTTTGTAGTTCTGTTCTCAACCAAAGAAATCCTTAGTCGACGAACACTCATTATGCCATTTTGTCGACGAAATGTATATAAACGAAATGAGCCGATTTTCACGTATTCCCGTTATTCGTTATTGTTTTCTAGAAGAGCAGTGGGATTCACAGGCGATGTGCCGTGTGCAAACACAACCAAGAATTAGAGCGTTTATTTTATGCACAATTCTCTCTTCTCAGGATTTATAGATGAGGCCTGTTGTGAACTGGGTCGAGATGGTTTCTGTAATTTTGTTTTAGGAAAACACTCCGTAGAACGTTCTCTAAGCAACAAATAAGAACGTATTGGTGAATCCCAGAAATCGAAACAAGAACAAATCGCTGATACGAGGATTTGAAATGGCTTTGTGCGACGAGGCTCGACGTCTCTCGAGTTCTGAAGGCAGCTTGATGAAGACTCATCATCACTCTGCTCTTTCTCCCCCTGCACACAGGAGCTGGACCTCCATCACGACTGTCGGTGGAGGTATCACAACTTCTCCACATTAAACTACGATCCCCATCCTGCAGGTGAGTTCCTCTCATTTTTCTTTTTTTCCCCGTCAGTCACCACAATGAACACCACAAAGTACTTATCTTCTTTCTGCAGCTCTGCTGAAGATGGGAGACCAGCACTACTCCTCCTCCTCCAGCCGGAGAGGAGACTCATTATGGTCGCTGGCTGAGGCCGTGTCCATGTACGTCCGAGCAGCTGCAGCAGGAAGCCCCCAGGTGACTGTAACCTCATCACCGCTATGATAAACTTCATTAAAGCGTTCACGGGCTCAGGCCCACCGCAATAAAAACAGCATTATACAGTGTTATTGTTTCGAGGCGCTGCTCTGTGAATAACCCCTCAGCTCATCTTGTGATTTTTTTTTCATTATTATTTTCACAGGGAATGTTCAACTTGGTGCTTTTGGCAGAACAAGGCCATGTTCTTCCAGCGAGCATCAACAGCATATTTAATGAGTCGCTGCGTGACGAGCAGGACGTCCTGCTGATGATCTTAAAAAGGTGCTTTTTTTTAATTCATGAACTGCCACAACAATAAATAATGATCATTAATAGTTGTTTATAGATATCATGTTCTTCTTCTGTTAGTTTAAAGGAGCAGTGCGTAACATTTTGGGGATTTATTAGCAGAAATGTATGTTTTCATTGTTTAATCACCTGAAACTGGGAATCGTTGGGTTTTGTAGCTTAGATTGAGTTTGTCATATCTACATCGGGAGCGGGAGTGAAATACTTAGTTAGGTTTATGAAGTATTGTCCTTTGGATCAGAAATAACTGCTAAACTGCCTTCACTGAAGTAAGCAAGTTGCGTGACAAAAACACCAACAGTGACTTCGTGTTCGCGCAGCAACAGCAGTTTGGATGATCGCCGTTCATTGGACGCTCCCACCCGCCCTGTTTGTGCTTCAGTCTTTATTCTTCCTCATTCACGACTACGTGGATGAAATACGATACAAATTCGTGGAATATCTACAAATTCGTGGCACAGTGCGTAGGCGTCGTTAACTCATGTTCAGTAGTTGCAAATGGAAACATTCACTTCTGCTCCTTAAAACTCCCCAAATTCTTTATTTTTAAGTACAAATTACAAAACATACATTCTATTGAACAAATTATTATTATTATATTATATTGTATTCTATTTATATTAAATATTATTTTATTTCTTCTGCTGTCAAAATTGGGTAACTTTTTCGCATTTTTGGAGGTAAAATGTGCACGAGAGCGATGAGGGGAGACTAGAAACTAAAACAGGGTCATTTATTCGACGGCTCCAAAAAATCGGTCCGGAAGGGTTCGACATTTATGACCCACTTGGTCCACAATTTAATAAACACATTTTTCTGAAGTATTTTTCAAATATTTTTTCAAGTATTATTCTGTCATCCCCGGCTCTTTCGGTCCGCATGTCGAATGTTTCCCTCTGCACTGAACCCCACATGAACCCCGCAGGTCGTGCCATCGGTGTGTGAATGAACATTTAGATTGGATCCTGCCATCGGTGTATGAATGAGTGGGTGAATGTTGACATGTAGTATAAAGCGCTTTGAGAGAGCTGTATAGGTTATATATATAATATATATTTGTTGGTGGTCGTGTGTGACACCGTCTCCATTGATTTCTCCCCTCAGATGTGTGCAGGTGGAGGAAGAGGAGGCAGTGATGCCCTGTTCTTTAGCTCTGCTCCGAGTCCAGATGGGGAAAGCCTTCAAGAGGATGAGTCAGAACGGAGCACAGCTCCTCTTGGTAGGCGGTTTACTCCTACTGCGTGTAGTGAGAGGAAAAACCTCTTACACTTTATTATCCTCCTTTGATAATTTGATCTACCTTTAATTATTGAAACACGTTTCAATGCTAATTGGACGTTGGTCATGAATAAGACATTAAAGACACTAAAGGTTGCTATTTTGAGAAAGAAAAGCTGATGACTTATTTAAATTTGTTCTTCTCATTTCTCTGCAGACATATGCATCTCTTATTTCCGTCATTGTCACTATTGTCATTGTCCCGCTGCAGAGTTGTCTCGGTGGGTAATTGTGCTGCACCCACTTGCACCTGTTTGCCACAGGATGGCGCCATTTCCCCACATATCGTTTTTACCACCTCTCGCCTGCACATTGAGATAATCTTTGTGTTTTTTTTGCATGCACTCAATCTGCAGAACAAAGGGTTGCCAGTCGGCGAGTGTTTGCACCGAGGGCCTCGTCCGTCAGCCAAGGTGGTGTCGGCTCGGTAAGAGAGCAAGATGGCGTCGTGGGAGGAGCCCACGGAGCGGCGCGGTATCCGAACGGCGAGCGGCGGCTCCTGCAGACCTGCGATTGGGCCGTGAGCATGTCGGGCGTGTGCCTGTGTGCTTTCTGCACCGCGATCCTCTTTCATCTCTTATGACACACAACAGCCAGCGCAGTGATCCGACACACACATTCAGAGGGATGAGTCGCAGCAGCAGCTCTGACACATTCTGTGACTCATTAGAAGTTATGAGAAGGGGAAGCAGTGAAGTGCTGCTTTATCAGAGCGGTGATAATGTTTCCTGGGTAACTGTTTTGTTCCTTCGATTTGTTTGAGGAAAATAAAATACTTATCGTGCAGTTCATTTAATTAATGCTGCGTCCGACCTAAAGTCTATATTGTCTCCGGGACGCGGCGCCGAGGAAGCTTCTGTTACGCAACATGTTAAACACTGTAGAAGTACAAAACATACATTTTATTTGACAAATTGTTATTAATATTATTCTTATATGATATGATATTATAGTACATTATTATTATTATTACATATTATAAAATGTTTTCTTATTTTTCAAATTGGGTAACTTTTTCACATTTTTGGAGGTAAAGTTTGCACGCAAGAGCAATGAGAGGGGAGACTTGAAAGAAAAAGGGAATATAAAAATCAATGAAACAACATAACAAGGTCATTTATTCGACACCTCCACAGAATCTGTCCATAAATATTTGACCCACTTGGTCCTGAATTTAATAAACGCATTTTTCTGAAGTATTTTCCGTTTGTTTGTCTTGTGAACATCAGACGGATGTGTTGCACCGGAAGCTGCGTTCTAATAGGTCAGATATTCAGCCTGGTTCCTGAGCCCTATCAGCCCCATCTTGATGATAAGTGTCTCTCAGGAGACTGGACATGCAGCAACAACATGCAGCGGGGGGGCGGGGGGGCACTTAAAAACATTTCGTCAAAGGCCGGAGCAAAGGAATCTGAGACGTTATTGATTCAGGAGCTCCGGGTCGATACAAAAGATAAGACAATATCAGTTTGAGCCATCGCTACGGGAAACAAGAAAAGTTTGACCTGAAAGGGTGAGTTACCACGGCAATGAAACACACCTTCAGGGGCATCAGTCACAAGTAATGTTTCTCTGCTGTCGCTGTGTTTTTAACGATAATGGCCGACATCCTCAGGCTGTTTTTGCTCTGCCAGCGACTGCTTCTCTGCAACTGCATCTGATAAATAGAACAGCTGAACAGATACAGGAGGACCAGGCCGCGTTGGTCACTTCTTAACGGGTATTTACGGCTCGTTGGGATGATGTTCCGTCTGCAGCAGTGAGTGTTGTCGCCCGGTGTTCGGGTCATTAGTTAAATAAGGAGTTTCAACGTGTCAACAGAGTGAAGTCTGGATATAATTGAGGGATGGAGTAATGATCTCCCTCTTCCTCGTTCTGTCTCTGTCGTCTCTTTCTTTAAAGGGACAGGTCACCAAAACAAAAACAAGTACTACACTCGTGCACTGCAGTAATCCTTTCATGTGGTAGTGTTTTTATGGGTACTGCCGTTCCATAAATATCAGGATCTGTCAACACTGACACCCCACCTCTTTAATCCATGCTCTAAAGGTCAAATTCATTTCCAGCAATAAAATAGATGTTAAGGAATGTAAAATCAAACAATGTAGGAAGCTTTGCTACACATGGTTAGTTAGTTACTTTGGAAAACAGTTATTTGCTTTCTGGCCTAGAGTTATGATGCATTCAGGTGCTCCTCAGACGGTCACAATTCACAAAGTTAGTCGAGCTAATCAACTATTAATAATTATTACGACTAGAATGTTGCTTCACTTGACTTGTTATCAGAGTTAATGCTAATACATAACTTTAATAACTAATCTAGGTCACTCTACGTGGATGGCAACGGTTACAACCTAATACCATATTACATGTGACATCTGGGCAAAACATGCAATATGTGAATTAAAGTCATCAACCAAACATTTACTTTCGTCTGCAGTATTTCGGCATAATATGACGTCAACTCGGCAAGTCGTGTACCAACATTTTCAAAACTTTCCCAAATTTTGATCCAAAGTGAGGGCAACGTTCACGGGAATTTTCCAAGTATGGAACACATTTTCCGGACACCACACAAATGCAGCTTAAGATAACAGGATTGATGCCCGTCTCTTTTGTTTGTATGCTAAATATAAAACTACAGCCAGCAGCTTACAGCAGTGGTTCTCAAATGGGGGTACGTGAAGGCACTCCAGGGGGTACGTAAGATTTAAAAAATATATATTTAAAATTAGCATCCATTCAAAAATCATTGAAAAATAGTTATTTAATAAATATTCAATACAATATAAGTGAATTTTATATTTAGTAGGCTATACAATTTCATTATCCTAAACAATGCAATCTTCAGTGTTGACAGTTTAATAAATCAGACACTGATGATCTTTTTTTCAACCAAAAATGCTTTGCAATGGTTAGGGGGTACATCACTGAATAAAGGTTGAGAACCGCTGGCTTACAGACTGGACACAAGTAGAAACAGCTCGCCTAGCACGAGTGTTGTTTTTACACTTCAGTTTTTGTATTAAACAAGATGTAATGTGTTAATTTGTGAGCTTTAGAGGTGCTGGTGGGTGGATTTTTGTTGTCTTTCCATTTCCGGTCTTTGCGCTAAGCTAAGCTAACAGGCTGATAGCGGTTGCTTCATATTTACCAAACCGCTTAGGGATGTCACAATACGAGTGAAATTCCAAGATTCTCAATAGCCAAGTAGCCAAGTAAAAAAGGTAAAAAACAAAACACTTAGAGTGACTTAGTGTTAGGACCATAGACTGAATATAAGAAGTGGACGTAGTCGTAGAGATGTCACCCATCGGTTTGAAGACTGACAGTTTGAAGCCTCAAGTTCGACATTTTGGCCGTCGCTATCTTGACTTTTTGCAACCAGTAAAAAGGGGCCACTGTGGCTCATTGGTAGAGCAGGATCATCCTTCAATCAGATGATCGACGGTTCGATCCCCAGTTCCTCTAGTCCATGTCGATGTGTCCTTGGGCAACACACTGTGCTGCGGTGTATGAATGGGTGTGCATTTAGTATCTTTTACCTACATTTCACTACCATTTACTATTTAAACAGAAGTGACCATATTTATATGGCTCTGGTAGAGACCTGTCAATGAACATCATGATGTATTGAAGAAGACTTGAAACTAGAGATTAAGACCATAAACTCATGTTTACAATGTTTACTGAGGTAATAAATCAAGAGAGAAGTAGAGTCATTTTCTCATAGACTTCTATACAACCAGAGGAGTCGCCCCCTGATGGACACTAGAGAGAATGCAGCTTTAACACATGAAGCATTGACTTCACTTTTCAGAACCGGAGGTTGCCGTCTGGTTAGGAAGTTAAACGTCATAACTGTCTCTCTAATATCTATTTTATGTTGAAAAAATCTCCTTCAAACATCTGTATTTATTCAAGTTTCTCGACAAACACTAAATTGAAAAGATTAATAAGAATACATTTTAACACATCCAACAAATCCATGTAGAAATCAGCAGGAAGAAAGCTAATTAACGTTAGCTGTTAGCAGCCGGTGGGCGGTACAGTCCTGCTGAGCCAACACGTTGCGAAGGTTTCATTGAGTATCATTATGATACTAGCATCCTGGACGCTTTGACGGTGAGTTTACTGCATCATCATTAGTGTCGAACCTCCACGGTACCTTTGGTTCCTGCGGTACTCTAGTAAAACAAGTAACGTCATATCTTTGGAATTTTGGCATCAACTTAACGAAACATCAGTTTTAACTTCCTTAATAGCCCTCGCTAATTAAGTCAGCTGTCTTAAAGTTAGCCGTGGTTGTGATGAACACATCTAGTCTGTAACCTGATATCTGCTCTCACACTTGTTGCTGTTACTCATTGACATCATTCTTATCATTTCTCTGCTAAATTAAGTGCATTGACTGACCATAAAAAACATTCCATTCACAGTGTGAGACTGTGTTTATGGATCAAAATCTGGTGATCTTTATTAATTGTGTAATCCCAAACCTGGATCACCTCCAAGCTCTTCATGAAGAATCGAATATCACATGTGTCATAACTTAAAAATAGAAATTCTACATTCTTTCCTTTGATTTTGAAGTTGCGTACAACAATAAAACTATTGCCAGAAATTAAGTGGATTTAAATGTGGTGGAGAGTCCTTATTTCCATCTGATGGTTTAATGAGTTGATTAATGTGACCTTGAGTAGTTCAGTACTCTACTTCAGTTCGTGGTTAACAGACACTTTGACCAGCGTTATTACACGCTGACCGAATCTCTCCATTGATTTACAGCTTTCACACCGTTCATTCTTTTCTAGCTGAATTAAACTCTCACTGAACCCTTGTGGGATATTTGATCAACATGAAGGGACAAAAACTTTGACCGGGAAACATTATTGTGAAGACAATAAAAACCTACAATATTTGATTTGCAGAAGTCTTTCCGTCTCCATCCAGCTGGCATCACGTGACCTTGGCATGAGGACAACATGTCACAAAAACAATCTAGTCAGAGCTAGTCATTTCCAACAAGTGTAACTTTAGTCACTGAACAGTACATTTTGTTAATCAAAGAGTTTGATGATACTGCGAGCAACCAATTTAATCTCATTTGATTTCACTTCTTCTCAAATAGCTGCTCTGACAATCGACTCATTGACATTCCTGCACTGTTCACAATGAGAGACTTTTCATGTGGAGCAAGTGCACTTGCTCCAAACAACACACATGGCTGCCTGTGAGCACTTCAGGTGGTGGTAGTGTGTGGTTTTATACCTCAGCTACACACACACACACACACACACACACACACACACACACACACACACACACACACACTCCTCCATAAGGCTTTTTTGTTAACAGTAATATAAGTGATGACATGCACACTGTACTGCCCACACTCTAATAGAGAGCTGCAGGGACGACGTCTTTTTGTAGTCAAACAGGAAGTTAGCATCACTGGTTCCCTCCACAAAAAAAAACGATGGGATTCCTCCATTGTCTGCAGCAACATGGCTACAAAACTGTGCGTATTTCCGTTCAACCTCAGCTGGACTTTGGCAACATCTGTATCTAGTGACCCGGTGAACCGCTGGCTGAGGTGATGAAAGGAAATGTAAACAACAACCAGCAACTGATGCAACGCTCTACATCACTCTCTGCTGAGCTCAGCTTTATCCCACACAAAACACAAACTGTTGTTTTTTAAAGGAATGTGATGAAATTTACTATTTATTTAACATGAAACATGCAGTCTGCAGTAATGCATCAATATGCTGCGAAAGATACCAATACCTGTGATTATAAGTGGGATCACAGAAGAAGGCACAGCACAACACATAACCAATGTAACCATAGCACACACACACACACACACACACCCCAACAGGTCCTTTCATGAATCTAAAATATGTGTCGATGTTGCATGTGAACAGTGATGAACTATGAACTATGTGAAATAAGTCAGGAATGTTATCAGTTTTTTTTATTGCACAGTATGAACATTTTAAAAGTGATCCACACCCAGAACCCCGACGGACTGAAGGTCAGAACACAAAATAAAGCCTAAAAATGTCACCAGCTAACACGAGTACTGAATGTCCTGATGCACTGCAGTGTGAGCTACACTCCGTCACAGGAACTCACACACTGAAGAGACAATTTGTCCACTCTGAATAAAAATAAAAGTTACTGTCAGTGTGTGCGGCAGTATGTGGGAGGGAGGCGAGGTTGTTCTGGGACGCAGTGGGAGGTTGTTATTTACTGGACCCGGTACGTTCCATTGCCCGGCTGGTACGTGTGCAGCTGTTGTTTTATGATTCAGTATTCAGTATGTTTTGTGTCATGACGGTGCTGCACCAGCCTCCGTTCACTTCAAAGCTCTGCTTCGGTGTTTGATATCGTTTCACACTTCTATGTCATGATGCAAAATCAAAACTGAACCCACAACTTTTTAAGCAAACAGGAAGTGAGCATTGTTATACTAAAAAGATGAATTTCACATGCAGTATCATTGGTCAATGGTATCAATTGTTTTTGCTGCATTATAATCATTAATAGTCTTTTTCACATGTGGCCTTTTCATAGCAGGATAATCACACGTGTATCTAACATCAATGATGTTGGACCCATCCACCCCCCCCACCCACACACACATGCTCGGTGTAGTCTTTTGCGGTCTTTATACTTTCTCGATCGTGATTACGTGGATAACATACAAAATAATTTGGTGGGATATCTACGAATTACTGCAGATGTATTTTCGCTGGATGAGACCCACCTGAACCACTCGAGCTCAAGTCCTCACCTCAACCGATCGTCTCTGCCTCAACCAGCTATGCAGGGCCGGCCGGGCCAAGAAGAGCAGTGGGATTCATAATTCAGCACAGCGGAGATGACGGGACTAAATGAAATGCAGTCGTGTTTAATCAAAAGACGTGCTCTGCCAGCTACGACGTGTCAAAATGAAAAAAGCTTAAAAACACCACCGTATGCTGCAAATAAAGCTTGCTGGTTTTCAACACGGACTTTACTCTGCACTCAAACAACCTTGCAGATGTGATTGTGTCCACCACAGCCGCCGTGTGTCCTCACCTGACGGTTGGCTGCTGTGGACCTTCACCCGACGGCAGCCAGTAATGACATACCAGTCGGCCTTCTGCTGTAAAACCATCAGGGGGCGACTCCTCTGGTTGTAAAGAAGTCTATGAGAAAATGACTCTACTTCTCTCTTGATTTATTACCTCAGTAAACATTGTAAACATGAGTTTATGGTCTCAATCTCTAGTTTCAAGTCTTCTTCAATACAGCATGATGTTCATTTAGTAAATTATGGTCCATTTAGAGTCAAACAGACCATAAAGCAGGGTATGCTTTAGGGCGGGGCTACACAGTGATTGACAGGTCTCTACCAGAGACGTATACGGCGTCTCTACGTCACTCCTCCTCAGTCCAGATATGGTCACTTCTGTTCAGCGGTTGCAAAAAAACAACAACATGGCGACAGCTGTAATCCAAGATGGCGACAGCGAAATTGCCAAACTTGAGGTTTCAAAACAGCAGCCCACAAACCAATGAGTGACGTCACGATGACTACGTCTACTTCTTATATACAGTCTATGGTCCATATAGGCCAACTTTGGCACTTTTTGCAAGATAGCCAACTATTCATGAGTCAAACAGCGGAGTCTCATTCCGGATTGACTACAAAGTCCTACTACTCACACATAAATGCATAAATGGACATGCACCTCCCTACCTACAAGAACTCATTACTCCCCAAACCTCCACCCGCACCCTCAGATCTTCAAACCGCTCGCTCCTCCGGGTCCCCAACACCAAGCTCCACACTATGGGCGACCGGGCCTTTGGCTCGGCAGCGCCGTGCTTATGGAACAGTCTCCCTGACCACCTAAGGGCAACACAGACACTGGACTCTTTTAAGACTGGCCTAAAAACCTTTTTATTCAGGAAGGCGTTTCTGACCTTGTGCTAAATCACTGTCAGCAATTTCTTTTGTGTTTCTGTTCATTTACTGTTTTCTATTATGCTTATGCTGACTAGTTTAGTTTTAACTATGTTTTAACTATGTTTTTACTATGTACTGGCTCTGTGGCACTCTGAGATTTTCTAAATGAAAAGTGCGTTACAAATAAAATGCATTATTATTATTATTATTATTAGTAGTAACCAATAGCAGTAGCTGCAGTATCGCCAGATTACATGTAAACTGTTGAGGAATGTGATATTGACTTTTGTATATTGATCCTGGGAGTGTTAGCAAAGATGACGGCGCAGTACCATCAAACAAAGAGCTAGCGCCGTTAGCACAACTAACGTTACTGCGGTTGCTCTAAAAGAGAGACAGCAGCACTCAGATGTTGGATGTGAAAAGCAAAGAGCTTTAGCTTTTATTATGCAGACCTGTTTGGTGCATTAGTTGTACATGGATCAGAGATTTGCACGCATACTTTAATATTGTTGACATTGACATCAGTGCGTGCTAGATTGACCCAAATATCTAAGTTTGCAGCTGCAAAATTTGTGGCGAGGAACAACTACATAGTATTTCAGCTTAAATTTCTAGTCTCTACCTCCGGGAATCCACAAGGTGCCGTGCTATAGATGCCGCTCAAAAACAGAAACTTCCTAAACCTGTCGTCGGCTCCATTGTGTAAATAAAGTGACTCGGCGAGCGGGATGCCTCGGCTTTCAGGATCAATATAGCTGCACTGAGGAATTTATTGCTTCAATTTACTACATTTACCATGAACACTGATTGAACCTCTACATAAAAGGTGATGAAATTTCCCTTTAATAGCTGCTCATATATCTGGTTTATTGTCCGTCAGTATCATTGGGCAGCACTGTTAATAACTGGTTGAGTGTTTCCCTACTACTAAATTGTTCATGAACAGTGTTAAGTGAAGCCATAGTTTTAAAAACACATACTTGCTGAGGTGCAGAGCGACAAAGCTTCTACAAATATGAGAAACAAGCTACAGTGCAAAGTGATCATTCTGAGGAAAAGATGAAAAGTTAGAGCTGTTCTAAGTAACTTGACAAAAACAAAATTCACTTCACAGGTGACAAGTCCAAAGTATCAGGTAAAGGTTTCCAAAAATAAACACTAGACAGAGTCAAACCTTAGATACAGAAATCAGGTTAAAAACACTCATGAAACTAATGCTGGAGTGAAAATGGTGAAGCCCAAAGACTAAATACACAATGAAAGGAGGGGAGATAACGAGGGACAGGTGACAGCAGGTCTGATCAGGAACAGGTGACAACAATCAGGGCAGGGCAGACAATCACACAGGAGGGAACACACATCTGAAATAAGAAGGTGAGTTTTCCAAAATTAAACAGGAAAAAAATAACGGCAAAAGTGAAGCATGACAACAAGAGAATACGGGTTTGTTTTAGCATTTTTTTAGCACATAGTTTTGGTTTCACAGACCCCCGGCTGTTTAGCTGCTTTAATTCATTCTCAAAGCTCTAAAAAGCCACTCTACACTGTGTTCAGCGCCAAACAGTAGACAGATCCAGTCGGTAATCAGCTGGATCATTCAGCAGCTAAAGAGACAGATATTTCCCTCAGGAGTTGGTGGAGACCAAAAACAGAGCTAAAAGAGAGAGAATGTGGGATTTAAATTCAAATGAATGCTAATGTTGCTCTGTGTCATCAAAGCTGATAATGTTGTTTACACTTTCTGCTCATATCACTTGTAGCCTAGCATTGTTAGCGTTGCAGATAACCCACAAAACACAGAACATCACCTGAGCTGCTCAGCTTTAGTTCATTCAGAAAGACTTTACGTTTGCATGCTTAGACCTGTAGTTTATTTCTCATACAGCTGTAATTCATTCCTCTCACGCTGTTCTCATCTCTTCTCTCCAATATTGACTCAATGACATCGTTAGCATATAATCTTGCTGCTGTCGCTTTTAAAATACGATTGACTATCTGCCTTTAGTACGTTCATTTTACTGTTAGACGCGCTCCTCCGCCTCCCCATCACCCGCCCGTTCTCCCCAGGTTCATCAGCTTCATAATTTCATCCACCTCATTAGCCTCCATCACCAGTGTCTGGACTCAACGGGGGGGATTTATCTTGCTGCTGCTCAGGGCGGAAGCCCCTCGATTACAAATCTCCCTAAAACTCCATAAAGACTTCATCGTCACACATCATCTGTTCATAATAAACAATTATCTTTTCTTCTTCCTACTGGTCTTTTTACAGTAAATCAACAGGCCCCTGAGTTGCCATGTGAAGATTTAAATGAGTTGATAGACCTTGAATGCTGGGGATTCACTTTATTGCATGTTGGAACAAATAGCTCGTAGGAACCTGGGAGAATTGTTTCTCCAGATCATGAATGGGTTTAATTCTTTTTATTTACCATGACTGAAGTTTTCTTTGGGATTCAACACAAAATTCAGAGCAATTTTATTGCCTCCACATGGCTCTCCAATGTGGCGACGTCTGAGCCAGCGGCTGGCAACTAACGGTGCTAACAGCGCTAACAGTGCTGAAAGAGCTAATAGTGAATTTGATATGGATCATGTAAACATCATATTAGTTCTCATAGTGATTGCATCATTTTCAGATGAAAACATGTGTGATATGTTGATATTGTTCAGGTTCTAGGATCATTCTTTGGACATGTGTACAGCTCATTCACTATATGAGTCTCAGTAGAGGTTTTTACATCTCTTTCTATCAACAGGTTTTTGGATACGAACAAATATCTCAACGCCGACCTTTTAGAGAAGGTGTTTGAAGGAATGAAAGAGGGAGGCTGAGTTCACACGGTCTAACAAGTCCTCCACCTCTGGAACACGCTGAGAAAAAACGTGGGATTCACTGGTGATGAGGATGACACATGGGGTTGTTTTACATTAATCTGAATATGCATGTGAATGAGAATATTAGTGGAATATTAGTATTTTTCGGAATAAGGTCAAAAAACTGAATATTTGGTGCACGTTAACGTCGTTCGTGTTAACCTGAAGGTGTGATAAAAACACACAGAAGGAGAATGACTGTATTCTCTGCTCAGGTCAACATTACTACATCTTTACATGGATAATAGTAGTTTGGTGCTATATTAATATTTAGAATGTCATACCAGGAACCTTTAACCAAATCCATAATCATTCTGGCACACATGTCACAAAGAGTGGATGCAATGTGGCTGACAGATAATTCTGCACAATAATCTTCACATTGTGTTCAGTAATGCTGGAATTAAATATTAAAGTCATGTGATCTCACAGGTCCACACAGACTCTTTGTACCAGTTTTCATTGCATTCACAACTTGTGAGGAGAAAAGACTCAAAACACTTTCTCCAGAACAATTCCTTCAAAGCCCAGTCAAGGCAAGGCAAGGCAAGTTTATTTGTATAGCACATTTCAACGACAAGGTAATTCAAAGTGCTTCACATAAAACCATTAAAAGCATCAAAACATAAGGCATAAGAAAAGGAGATTTAAAAACAATTAAGAACATTCATTGAACATTAAAAACAGTCATTAAAACATTAAAAAGCAGTGTAAGAAATAAAATACAGTAGTAAAATGCAGAAATGCAGCTGATTGATTAATATCCTTGAATCTGGTTCAATTAAAGGCAGCAGCAAACAGAAAAGTCTTCAATCTTGATTTAAAGGAGCTGAGGGTCTCAGCAGACCTGCAGCTTTCTGGGACTTTGTTCCAGATATTTGGGGCAGAAAAACTGAACGCTGCTTCTCCATGTTTAGTTCTGACTCTGGGAACAGAAAGTAGACCAGTCCCAGACGACCTAAGGGGTCGGGATGGTTCATAAGGTAGCAGCAGATCACAGATGTATTTTGGCCCTAAACCATTCAGTGCTTTATAAACCAACAGCAGGATTTTAAAGTCAATTCTTTGTTGGACAGGAAGCCAGTGTAAAGACCTCAGAACTGGAGTGATGTGATCCACTTTCTTTGTCTTAGTGAGGACTCGAGCTGCAGCGTTCTGAATCAGCTGCAGCTTTCTGATTGACTTTTTACAGAGACCTGTCAACACACCGTTACAGTAGTCCAGTCTACTGAAGATAAATGCATGGACAAGTTTTTCCAAATCCTGTTGAGACATAAGTCCTCTAACCCTTGATATATTCTTCAGGTGATAGTAGGCTGATTTTGTAATTGTCTTGATATGGCTGTTCAGGTTGAGGTCTGAATCCATAACTACACCTAGATTTCTGGCTTGGTTTGAGGTTTTTAACGTCAGTGATTGAAGCTGAGCGCTGACTTTCAATCGTTCGTCCTTGGTACCAAAAACAATTACTTCTGTTTTTTCTTTGTTTAATTGAAGAAAGTTCTGGCACATCCAGTTGTTGATTTGTTCAATGCATTTACCCAGCCCTTGTATGGGATTATAGTCCCCTGGTGATATAGTTATGTAGATTTGTGTGTCGTCTGCATAATTATGATAACAGACTTTGTTGTTTTCCATAATCTGAGCTAGTGGAAGCATGTAGATGTTGAACAGAAGAGGCCCCAGTATTGAACCTTGGGGAACACCACATGTCATTTTAGTCAGTTCTGATGTGTAATTAGCTACAGACACAAAGTATTCTCGGTCCTTCAAGTAGGATTCAAACCAGTTAAGTGCTGTGCCAGAGAGTCCCACCCAGAGTTTTAGTCTTTCTAGTAGTATGTTATGGTCGACCGTGTCGAATGCAGCACTGAGATCCAGTAATACTAAGACTGAAATTCTGCCATTGTCTGTGTTTAAGTGGATGTCGTTGAAAACCTTAACAAGAGCAGTTTCAGTACTGTGGTGCTGTCGAAAGCCTGACTGGAAGACATCAAAACAGTTATTTACGGCCAAGAAGTTGTTCAGCTGTTGAAAAACCGCTTTTTCAATTATTTTACTTAAAAATGGGAGGTTTGATATTGGCCTATAATTTTTCATTGTTGCGGTGTCTAAATTAGCCTTCTTTAGGAGTGGTTTAATAACTGCAGTTTTTAGGGCTTGTGGGAAGACACCTGAGAGAAGGGATGTGTTTACAATTTGTAAAAGATCAGTGGTCATGCAGTTTGAAATATCTTTGAAAAAGCGTGTTGGTAGAATATCCAAGCAGCAGGAGGATGACTTCAGATGTTGTATAATGTCTTCCAAGCTTCTATGGTCGATTGAATGAAATTGTGTCATGATATTTGAATGGATGTTATTCGGAGATGGGGACAACACATATCCTGTGGTTGGTGTGGAGGCACTGACTGCTTGTCTAATTTTCTGAATTTTGTCAGTAAAAAAGGAGGCAAATCGATTGCAAGCCCAGGTGGATTGGAGCTCAGCAGCTACTGACACTGGTGGGTTTGTTAGCCTGTCGACGGTAGCAAATAAGGCGCGTGTATTGTTATTATTTTTGGTTATGATGTCAGAGAAGAAGGACTGCCTTGCATTTCTAAGTTCCAAATTATATTTGCGAAGTCTCTCTTTATAGATGTCACAGTGAACCTGGAGATTTGTTTTTCGCCACCTGCGCTCAGCTTTCCGACACTCTTGTTTCTCTATTCTGACCAGCGTGGCATTTCTCCAAGGAGATCTTTGCTTACCCGAGACAACCTTCACTTTAGTGGGTGCAATGGCATCAATAACATTTTTAACTTTAGAATTGAAGCTATCTACAAGCTCATTGACTGAGATGCAAGAGAGGGCTGGTGTGGAGGAGTACTTCTGAATAAATAGTTCACCGGTTTTTTCAGAGATGTAACGCTTTTTCACAACCTCGGTTTGGACATTTGTGTGCAAGGAGATTGCACTCTCAAAGAAAACACAGAAATGATCAGAGAGTGCAACATCAATCACAGCGACCTTGGAAATGTTTAGACCTTTGGTGATGATTAGGTCCAGAGTGTGCCCCCTGTTGTGGGTGGGTCCTGTCACATGCTGAGTCAGATCATAATTATCAAGGACACCACATAGTTCTATAGACCCTCTGTCCTGGGGATTATCAACATGGATATTAAAATCGCCAACAATAACAACACAGTCAAAATCAATACAGATTATCGACAGCAGTTCAGTAAACTCATCAAAGAAGGTTGCACAGTATTTAGGTGGTCTGTAAATGTTTAGGAATAAAGCTTGAGTGGAATTCAGAGCCACATATTCAAAAGAACTAAAATGACCAAAGGACATCTGCTTGCATTGAAGAGAATCATTAAATAAAATAGCAACTCCACCTCCTTTCTTATGAGCTCTTGTTTCACTCATGAAACTGAAGTTGTGAGGTGTTGATTCAATAAGAACAGCTGCACTGTTATCTTGGTTTAACCAAGTTTCAGTTAAAAACAAAATGTCCAGTTTGTGCCTAACAATAAAATCATTGATTAAAAATGTTTTTCCTGACAGAGACCTGACATTTAATAAAGCTAAGTTTAATGTGGTTAAAGCTTTATTTGCCCAATGTATTTGGACAGGCTGACGAGGAATGAATGTTAAGTTTGATAAGTTTGCAGGTTTACTATTGTTTCTTCGCAGCCTCTCCTTTCTTTTTCTATAAACTATCAGGACAGGAATTGAGAAGGCTAGCTGCATACAGGGCCCCGACTTTTCCTGGAGAGAATCATTGGTGTCATTAGCCTTGTAGCCTGGACCCAGAAGATATCAATTATTGCCTTTATCAGTTAGGGAAGGTGGGGGAGGGGCACGGCGCTTAGGACTTGGAACCGGTGGCAGGGGTGAGGCTGGATGCGGAGGTGGAACTGTACGTCGAGGAGTGGGGCGAGGAGTGTGTTTGGTTCCAGCAATGACCAGCTCTTTCATGTAGTCAGTGAACTCCAGGTGGGGGGAGGATGGGGAGAGTGTGAGAGAGGAAAGGGACCTGGATGTAGTCTGGGGGGTGGAAGTAGGTGCTGGGGAGGGAGGTAAAGACTCCTCCTCTCGGAAGGGTGGGGAAAGTGGGAGATCAGAGGCGGTTCCTGATGATGAGGTTGGAGACTCCTCCTCTTGGCTGTCCTTAGGCGGGGGAATCCTTCCCGTAAAGTCTCCAAGGCGATGCTGTGTGGTTATCTCTTGTGTAGACTCCTCTTGTCTCTTGTCCTTGGCAGTGGGAACAGACGGGTGACGCAGGAAGAAAAATAGGTTAGAGGTAAACAGTTTTACCCCTGACTTGTTCAGGCAAACTCCATTTGCCTTAAAAAGATGTCTGCGCTCCCAGAAAAGGTAGAAATTGTTGATAAAATGTACTGAATGGTCAGTACATGCAGTTGACAGCCATTTGTTCAGTGCAAACAGCCTGCTGAATCCTTCATCTCCTCCTCTGATTGGTGGAAGAGGGCCACTGATAAACACCTCAGCCTTGACAGAGCTGACTGTGTTTAACAGATCAATAAAGTCTCGCTTCAGAACTTCAGACTGTTGTTTCACAATATCACAGCTTCCTGTATGCACGATGATGTTTTTCACCGTGGGATGGTCAGCCACGATGTCCAGGATTTTGTCTCTCATGGTAGAGACCATATCTTTCGGAAAGCAGAGTATTTTGGTATTCTTGCTGCACAATGTTCTGACATCTTTTACAGCATAGTCACCAACAATCAGAGTCTCAGGCCCAGTCATTAGCTTTCCCTGCGGCCTTTTACTCTCACATATTATTTGAAAAGAAGATACCGTTGTAAAAAAAAATGTAACACTGCTAAAACACTGCAGCTCCTATCCACAACAGCCAACTACTGAGGCCAGTATATTATTATGCCAAGTGTTTGGACATTGTTATGAGGGAAAATTTATCTTTTTGTAACTCAACCAAAAAACATGAATCTGTCCATTATTTTAATATTTCAGTATTGCATGCAAGATAACAGGTATGTTTATGCATGGCAGTGGCACTAATAGGCCATCACTAATATTTAATTTCCACATTTATGTTTAAAATAAAACCGTCAATTTGAATAGCTTGTATGCATGATTATCATGCAATTAACAGACAATGTTGATATTGGAATTGGTATCTGTTGACAAGGTATGTTTATAAATGGCAGTGGCACGGCCACCCTACTCACTGTACCTTGTACATGTTTAAAATTAAAACATGAATATATGAACCTGTGTATTATTTGAATAGCTTAGTATTGAATGCACAATAACAAGGTATGTTTATACATGGCACTAGGCCCAGTTTAATATAAAACAATTTTATACAATATATATAGTCGGGGGTCCCTGCTACATCTCTCTATCAGCTTGGGGGTCCTTGGCCTGAAAAACGTCTGAAGTCACGAACTCGCTGTTCAAAGGCAAATCAGATATGAAAGCAATAATCTTATTTGCTACAGGAAGTCATTTTTTCTCAGCACAGTTTCAGGGAACCTGAATCTTGCGGTGTATCATGTGAAACACGCACATAACCGGAAATATCTAAGCTGAATAGCAAATTAAATGATTAAAATGACATATTAGTAGCTATAAATAACTTTGACTTTGTGTTATCTATATAAAAGTCTAAAAAAATACAATACTGACAATACTGCATTTTAAAAATAGTAATTTCTTTATTTTACAAATATTATAGTCTTAAATACTGAAGGATAACAAATATTTTCAACGCTACATTAAACATTGGAAATTTAAAATGTAAATATAACTGACGGCCTCTCGCACATACCATAAATATAAAAATAAGTCATAACTTTCTGAACCACCCATAGTTAAGTCATAGCAGAGTCTGAACTACAAATTTAAAACATCATATAATAAACATCACATGCCCAGAAACAGCAGGTTCAACACTTCATATTCTGCAGCATGAATCATCAACGTTAAAAATACATTATTGCATTGAGTTTTGCCTGTAGATAAAAATTTAACTCCACAATATTAAAGTTGTGTTGCTTTAACAGCTGTGTCCTCATCTCTCGTCATGGCAGGATTATCGTACATCTCCAGACTCTTCTTGCTGTTCTTCCTCACCTTCTTATCCTCATCTTTTTTGCAGCACTTGCAGCAGCAGCAGTGTTTGCCGCAGAAGCCAAAGACGGAGGTCATCGCGGCATCCCAGGGCCTCATAGAGTGCAGGGGCCGGGGCAAAAAGTCCCAGTTGCGGAGGCACTTGGGCAGGAAGCGGGGACAGCGAGACTGCATCACGTTGACGATGATCACAAAGACGACCAACGCAATGATGGGCACACCGACGCCGACCAGGACTTGCCAGCCGGCCATCGACAGGCCGAATACACTCAGAGGTAAAACCAAGAAACACAGGAAGAGGTAGACGCCGGCAAACCAGCGGTATTCAGCCGTATGGTTCCCCAGCCCTCTGGCCAACCTGATGGGCAGCCGTGTGAAGGGGATCGGATACCAAAGTAAGATACCCATGATGTTGAAGAAGAAATGGCAAAGTGCAATCTAGAAGAAAACACATATGACATTTAAACAAGGCTGTCAAATATTAATGAACAGAAAATGCTTTGAGTTAAAAGCAATGCAATTGCCAGAAAATAATGTTGGCATTGAGCGTTCCTGCAAAACCGCGGGATACGTCGAATGTCAACGCTTCGAAACCAAAAACACGTTTCATATCAGCCTCGTCTCACGCTTGCAGAACATCACAATGCCACTTGGTTAACGTTCTGAAACGATTTGTTATGTTTAGGCAACAAAACTAATTGGTTATGGTTTCAAAAACCATCATGTTTGAGTATAATTAATAACCTAACAACATGACTAGCATAAATAGATAATTAAATAGTCCTTGGTTGACTTTCTTACATAATATTACGTAACAAGCATTAAGACGACGTTTGGTTTCACATTAGACACGAATGGCGGTCTCCTAAGTGAAAGTCATGTTTTTGTTGGACCCGCCCTCCCGCCATTACCGGTCTTGTTATGATACACTCGTTATTAGACAAAATAAATTTCAATAACGGTCGCTCATTGAACTACGTCCATATTCAACGTATCTGTCGTTTGCAGATATGTACAACGCCAACATTTATTCCTGGCGACTGGGCTGGTTAAAAGCTAACATTAGCATGCTAACATGGTGACAATGACAATGCAAGCATGTTGATGTTTAGCACGTAGTCAAATGTTAACCATGTTCACTCTAGTGGTTTAATGTGTTAGCATGCTAACATTAGCTAATTAGCAGTAAAAAGCACAGCTGAGGCTGATGGGAACGCCATTAGTTTTGATAATGATGGGGATGATACAACATTCTATTGTGTAACTTTGTAGCGAGTATAACAAGTTATATTTTCAATTAACTTATTTCCAAATATTTAAAAGCAACAGGTTTTTGATTATTCTCCTCTCTGGCATGCAGCTGTTTTTGTGAATATTTGGACCAACGTACCCTACAAGGGGATCAAAGCTATTAGAATTCATCATCTGGGGACCATGAATATCTGTACGGACGTTCATGGCAATCCATCAAATAGTTTTCACTAAAAACCCAAAATAGTGACGCTCGAGGAAAAGTCAGGGGATCACCAAAGTCTGTAGGATTTATCCTCTGGGGAGCATGAATGTTTTTTATGTGCTTTAATCGCAATCCATCCAACAGTTGGGGAGATATTTCAGTTTGGACCTAAAAGCAATATTGCCATCGATAGACCCACGCTGCTAGCATGGCCAAAAACAGGCACACAAGGGAAACTTTGTATTGCGTCTCACCTGCAGGGAGTTTGATAGTGTTTCTCCAGGGCTAGCCATAGCAGCTAGTATAGCCGTGGTTGTCGTACCAATGTTTGAGCCCAGCGTCAGAGGATAAGCTCTCTCGAGGCTAATGACACCAATACCTGGTGAAAGAAGATCAACGAGATATAAATCATGGTGTATATAAAAGAAAATACATTTTAAGAACATGTTATGTAATCGATGACTTACCAACAAGAGGAGTTATAGCTGAGGTGAAGACGGAGCTGCTCTGAACGATGAAGGTCATCCCCGCTCCCACCAACATTGCAATGTAGCCAGTAACCCAAGCGAAGGGGAAGGGGAAGTCTGTAGTCAAACAGAAACACCGGAGGTGAGCAATAAACCTGGTGAAGTGAGCCCACAGTGTTTTATCACCACAGTGTTTGTGCCTGAGCTTTGTCCGTCACACAGAAGGACCGCTGGACCTGTAGGCGAGCCAGAAGCAGCAGGGAGGCCGTACCTGTGTCCTCATCAAGCATCACCATGGGAGGGCAGGTGTGCTGACTATCACTCAGGCTGGAGAGAGCACGCTGATTATTATTCATTTTTCTTACCTGTGTTGAGCACCTTCTTGATGACGACAGCCACCTGTCCCTTCAGCATGGAGTTGAGCAGCTTGACGATGAGGATGAGGCAGGTGCAGAGGGTGAGCAGGGACAGAGCCAGGAGAATGAGGCCCACGGCCAGGTCCGGTAAGTTAACGTTGACGAAGATGTGTTTGCCTGCAACGGACGGTCAAAGAGACGAATGGCATTAAAGGGTCCACTCAAGGCTTGACTTATGTGACGGCTAAATATAGCCTCATATGCATGACTCACTTAAGAGCGAACCATTCTTTGATAAATGGAGCTTTGGTTGTAAAAAAGACCCGTTTCTGATCTCAATGAGTGGTTATACTATTTATAAAACCAAACTCAAAGGCATTTATTTTATTTGTTTTATCTTCGTATTACTGCTTAGTCTTGAAACTTGAAAGCATTTTTTGTTTCTTTATCTTTAAAGAAATATATTTGATCCTTTTTTCACGTAAGACTATTAATATCTAATAGCGGAGGTATCTACATAAGCCATTTTTGGCTTTTAACCTCTCCTGGACAATGTTCAAACTTGTTTACAATTTTCACTGTCATTTCATATAAGTGTGCAAATAGACAATTAAAGAAAGCTATGTCCCGCCCCTCGAACGCAGACTGGCCAATCATAGGGTAGCACCATCCAGCTTTGAAACTCCCACCTAGGAGACCGCTTCCGTAGTTCTTTAAACCCAAAAGAAAACCTTCTCCTAAACCTAACTAAGTTGTGTCCTGTGAACACAGAAGTTTAGTTTGAAAATACTGTATGCATGTAACGAGCAAAAATTGACACGTGTTGCTGAAAAAGCACGAAAAATGAGGAGCAACTTTTCGTAATATATACAAGCAGTTGTATGAGGATACGGTTGAAAAGTGATACTCGTTACCCAGGGACGTTGTAAAGAGATATTTGTTTCTAAACGTTACGTTTCTACCTAAAAACCTGTGGAGCTAACATTAGTAGAGTACGTTAGCACACCTTTAACTAGCGTTAGCACCTCTATGCTACGCTAGCAACTGAAGGTATATTGAATGTATTTTAATGATTGTAACAGTGAATAAAGAGGAACAGTGTTGTTCCTTCATTTCATTGTCTTCTGTCTTGATCACCAGGTGATGTGCTGGTTGATTGTTACTTTAGCTTCTATCTTTATCTTTTTTAACCTGTTTTTTGCTGCTGAATCAGTTTGACTCCCTGAATATATCCGTAAACACATATTGGAGCCCTTTCTGTCTGCGTTCTCTCTGAAATCACTTTTTGTTTTTTTACTATAAGTTAGATAATATTTCTTCAAGGAGTGCAGTTAGTGACAGTGTGGGCTCCATGGTAACGTGGCTCTGACAGCTTGACGGAGCTGGGCTTCGGGGGGGGCAGAATACTTTGACCATTTAATGGTCACGTGGCCACTGAGGTGCTTCAGTGAGGCAGCATGAATAGACGTATTGAGCAGGTAGACGGGTCAAGGGAGGGTTTTAGCTGAGTCACTGTTACAACTCAAAGGTAGTCATTGTCCAAACGTCAGAAGGTCTGGATGAAGGAGGTTGTTGTGTCTCATATGTCACTGAGCTTCAGTGGATCAGATAATCCTAACTGCTTTGTAAATGTTCTTTTTTTTCTCTCTTTCTCTCTTTTCCTCCCGACTGATAGAGGCACGCTTACATTTCTCTTGGTAATCGATCCAAGACGAGTTCATCTGGGTCCAGGTCAGGTTTCCTTCGTCCCAGCAGATGGCACCAGCAGTGCAGTTGTCCACTGTTGCATTCCAGAAAGTCTACAGGCAAAAAAAAAACAACTGCTTTAAATGCAGGAGCAGCAATAATGAAGAAGTCAGTGATAATCTTTAAATTACCACACAACATTCCACCTTTGATAAAATAACACACCTTCAAAGCATGATCTAACAATGCAATCACTGTGGTCACAATGCAAGAAGGACAATATCAATGATTAACAGGAAGAGGTAAGCATAGCTTCATCATATGTTTTTACTGCTGCCGTGTTGTGTTCAGTGTGTGGCAAACTAACAATTTAGGCCTGTTGATTTCTCACCGTGTTGATCTCTTTTTTGCACCATACTTTGATCAGACTCTTGTTTCTGGCTGCTGGATCACCGGTGGCAATGCCAGTGATGACAGATTTATCCAGCTAAGAAAACACATAAACACATTTTTTTTTTTTAAGTTCTTTATGTTAATGTATCATGTTTCCTGATGATTTGATGCCACTGACTGTACCTGGATGATGGAGTCGGTGAGAGGGTCCGTGATGACGTTGAGCAGTTCGGGGGCGTCCTCTCCGCCCTGGATGTTGAAGGATTCGATAATGAGGTGGGTGAGTTTGTACAGAACGCCCGTGGCGACTTCCAGGGGCAGAAGAATCAGCACTGACAGCCAGTTGAAGAAGTCGTGCACCGTAGCGCCGGCGAAGGCCCTGGGAGTGAAGGGAACACGCTCTTTATTAGCGGAGTTATTCGGGTTTATCTTCGTCCCGTCTTTATTATCACATGCTCGGATTTACCTGCGGAACTCATTTCGGTCTCCTGCCTGCATCATCGCCACAATCGTGTTGGTGACCGATGTTCCGATGTTGGCGCCCATGATGATCGGCACTGCAGACTGGACATCCAGCACTGAAGAAAAGTAGCGCCGTTATGTTAATGTGTTGTATACTATAGGTCCTCGCAGGCATGGGAAGATAATGAGACAACTGGCCGCTGGACAAAGACCCCACCACTTCTTCTACATAGGAGCAAGACACACTCATTTTATAGTTGTTTAGTTGCTCTTTTTTGTTGTAGTATGTTTCTTTGTAGTTGTTTAGCCGCATCTCTGTGGTTTTGCATCTCTATGGCTCTTTGTATTTGATTTGTGTCTCTTTGTAGTTGTTCTGTGTCTTTGCACATGTTTAGCTGCATCTCTCTAAGGTATTGTGACTCTTTGTGGTTGTTTTGAGTCACTTTGTAATTGGTTTGGTCTTTTTGTAGTTACTTTTTGTCTGTGGTTGTTTTTCTCCCTTTTGTAATAGTCTTGCATCTCTTTGTAGTTGTTATGTGTCTCTTTGTACTCTTTATGTGTCTTGTTGTAGTTCTTATGTGTCTCTTGTAGCTGTTATGTGTCTTCTTGTAGTTGTTGTGTGTCTCTTTGTAGTTCTTATGTGTCTCTTTGTAGTTGCTTTGTGTCTCGTCATTTTATGTTTCTTGTGGTCATTTTGAGTCTTTGAGAGACATTTTGTAGGTGAAGAACAGGTGGGGCCCCTGACACTTAGGGCCCCTGGGCCTGTCCCCCGGTTAGCATGTTCAGTCATCCATGCATGCTTGTGTCTGCGTAGACATGTTGACAAAAATGTAAGTGTGTGTGTGTCTGACTTACATCCAGAGGACACCATGCTGACCACAATAGAGGAGGAGGTGCTGGAGCTCTGCACCAGCACTGTGACTAACACCCCGATCACCAGCCCGGCCACAGGGTTGGACAATATCACATTGTCCTGGAAGATGTCACCAGCAACTTTGCCTGTACACACACACACACACACACACACAAAACCTCAGGTCAAAAAACCCAGCGCTGCATGCGCATTACATAAGCAGCGCTTTGTTGGCCCTGGCATTATCAAGGAGATAAAGTAAATGTGCAGTGATGGGTGGTGATAAAGACCCAAGATATTAAATGTTAATCTGTGAATTTACCTCCGACTAGCTGGAAGGCTGAGCTGAGAACATCCAGCGAGCAGATAAACAGGTAGAGAAGTCCGAGCAGCATTACGGCCTTCAAAATACCAGTCAGCACCCTCATAATCTTCCCTTTTGTATCCAGGTCTGTAAGAAAACGTACAGTACTGACTCAGAGTCAGGTTGTAAAGGCGTTCACGCAGTGCGGAGGCTGGCGAGCTGCCTCACCTGACCACTTGACCCCGGTGTCTTTGAGCTCCGGGAGATCCCAGGGGTCTTCTGCATCTGGATCCTCATTCACCAGGTTCACGGTGGAGTAAGCCGGCAGGATGGCGACATCTTTAACCGGAGCGTCGTCATCTAGGGAGGGAGGGAGGGAGGGATGTTAGAAAACAGCAGCACAGTTTGAGCACGTTTAAAAGTGTCCGAGAGGAAAGGGACGTACCGAGAGTCGGGGAGGAATCGGTCCCCACCTTTTGTCTTGGAGCCATGACGGTCTGAGGAACATATTAATAAGTTATATGATTAAATTATAGACATGTCATTATATTTTTACAAGCAGGTTTATTAATGGAGCAGAAGTTGATGAAGTGGAAATTTGTCCAAGCCAGCTTTTCAGAATAAAATGACTCTTTCAATGCAGTGATTTTAATCGATACAAAATCTGTATCACGGTCATTATGACGTAATGAAGTTATAAAAAGACAATAGCCTCAACTTGTCCACCTTTATGGTTGATCCAGTGGGACTGAATCTCAAAAATCACTGTTATAAAAATAAGAAATAACACTTAAAAAAAAGCGCACACACACACACACACACACACACACACACACACACACAGAACCGACAACACTTTACCAGATAACTTCAATACAAATCTACAGAAATTACACATCATCTCTGACACACATTCTCCCGCGCTACCTCCTCCTCCTCCTCTAATCAATTTGACAAATGTCCTCAGTAACAGTGAGTTCTCATGCGACCCCGCTAACACAGCGGTGATGGTGGACGAGATCTACGCACCTGCAGCGGAGCGCCGTGAGCGGAGAGCGGGAGGCTTCACCTGGGTTACCTGTTGCTCTCCTCCGGACGGAACGCTGCTTTTATAGCGCGGCGCCGAGCACGAGCACACACGCACACACACACACACACACACACAGAGGCTGCTCGCGGTTCAAAGGTCGTGCACACATGTGCAGAGTGTAAGAGGCTGCGAGGTGCATTTATCTGTGTGATAAAGGCAATGTAATGGTTTTATTAATTATGAGGAGGGCTGGAAATGATATACAGTATTATGATTATTAGTGTTGAAAGGGCAGGACATCTGACCCACAGCAGTTTCTTTTTGTATTTATTTATTATGTGGGGTATCAGCTAAATAAATATAATAAAGTATTCGCATAAAGACCTGTTAACACCTGTCTACAGGTTTTAGTCTCAGCAGCAGGTCCAACCAAAGGCTCAGGTAGTGGACCAACACCGTAATGAAATAAAGGAAGCTGCCCCCTGGTGGCTGTAAGTGCAACACTAAACTGCAGATATTCATGTGTCATCTATGTTCACTTTGCTGTATTTTCGTCTCCATGTACTTTTTAAAGAAATGTTTTTACACTGTTTTGAACTATTACTGTTTTGTTTTGAAGTCTGTTATCTGTGGTTGTGGTGAAACCTTTACGCTGCCATCTTGACCCCTATTCTAAATCTCAGTGAATAAATGAAGAATTTATTTAGATTTGTTTAATCTCCTCACAACAGTTTTTTAAAATAATGTTCATCCTATGGCTATTTTCCCTTATTATAAAAGATTTTGTGCAGTATGTTATTATAATAATAATTTATATATATTTATATATATATAAATGATTAGTATTATTATTAGCAGCAGTAGCAGTAGCAGTATTGATTTAATAATTATATATATATAATTATTGAATGAATATATATATATATATAAACATATTGAACAATAATTAATACGTCTTTGGCTTAAATACTCATAACTCATGACCATACAAAGACCATAAACTGTAACGAGGGGTCACAAATAGACATTATCACATTATTTTTCATATTTTTCTTAGGTTGTGCATCATATCGACTCTTTGTCTTTGCAAAGTTGTCATGCACGCTGTCGTTAAATGTTAAATGTTAATTATACACATTTTAATATATATATATTTATATATTGACTCATATGTCACACTGGAGCAACATTTCAGCAGATATGTTGGTATTCACAACCATAACTGTTACATAAACGCAATGCATCATCACACAGATCTGATAGTACAGGTGTACACACAGTCACACGTTTGCAGCAAGTGCACACACACACACACACACACACACACATACACACACTCCTCTGTGCACACATCTACTGCTCATTAGTCTGAGTTTATAGCGAGAGATACGACTGTAACAACATAATACATCTAAAGTCAACGGTATCAATACATGTCAATGATTAATATCTGTTTCAGTTACTCCCAAACCCTCAATAAAACGCTGTATTTAAAGCTGCATTAAGCAAGAGTTCACTCAGTTCAACTTTAAAGATTCACGTTTGGTTTAACCTTTTAACCCGAGCGCTGCCTAATGTTCTTCTAAATGTGGATGTTTCAGAAAGAAGACTGCAGTCACACACTTCTTCTTCTTCTTCTTCTTCTTCTTCTTCTTATCTTAAAACAATTAGAGTAAAATTACCTTTTTAGAGATAGTAACCTGATATCTGAACTGATCTGGCTTCTAAACAGCAGCTCATAACCAGCGTCATTATGCTGTATCTCCTGCATTTCTGAATTTTACTACTGTATTTTATTTCTTACACTGCTTTCTAGTGTTTTAATGACTGTTCGTAATTGTTTTTAAATCTCCTTTTCTTTTGCCTTGTGTTTTGATGCTTTTAATGGTTTTATGTGAAGCACTTTGAATTACCTTGTTGTTGAAATGTGCTATACAAATAAACTTGCCTTGCCTTGTATTATTTTACTACACAGCCAATAAGAGAGCTCAGGCTCCACCAGGCTCCATCAGGCTCCATCGGGTCCATCAGGCTCACAGTAGGATGAAACAATCACTGAAAACCATGAATGATAAACAAATCCAACATATTAGATTTTATGATTGTGTCAGTAATATCAAACATTCACAATAGTTTGGTTTATGTATTGATAAATAAATGTATATACATGTTTATAATTTGATCATTAATTATGTCTTTATTTTTATGCCTAAACCTTTTCTGATTCTGATACAATGTCCACATGAAAAATTAGCAAAATCTGAACCGTGATTTGAATGTAAATAAATTCACTTGGATTTGTTTTATTTTTATGATTATTTAACTTTTTTTTTTTGCACATTCTGACCACTGAAAATAAAATACGGTAAAAATGTTCCAAATAATTCTACTTCACTCGTAGACACACGTGAACACAGAGACGAGCAGCGAACTGTGTATGAATACCATAAACAATACACGATAAAGTATTAATTGTTATTAATTTCATCAAATCTTTCTATTCTGAATCTAACCTCATTCATCAAAATTAATAATAACAATCATGTTTTTTGTTGAGAGCAATAAATCACCATGTAAATTTAATTATTTCTTCAAATATTGCGTAACTGAGTCATTATTACAGGCTGCTAATTATTTTGCAGATAAGACATTCTTGATTAAATACCGATTTATAATGATAATTGAGCTTCTGTGCAGCTACGAGCGGTGATATTGTGAGTGATCGGCATCTGATTGGTTCCAGCGCCGGCTCTGACCTTGACCTCCTCTCGGTGCACACGGGAACCTGACACGAGTCGAAAGAAAGCATCTCAAAGTGGCTCCGTTTTATGATTCACCGGGTTATTTATTGACTAAACTCATTTGTTTTTCCTCCTCGTGTGACATCAGAAGACCCACATATACGACGGAAAGATCAGCTGCGGTTTACCTTTAACCTTTGGAACGCCGCTCTCACTGTCCCTCCACCCACACAACGATCAAAACACTTTCCTGTCGTCATGTATTAATTAAACGTTTAAATGCCTACAGTTATCTCTTTTTTTTTTTTTTTTTAAGAAAACACATCGTGACATATCTCTCTAATTTCCCCTAAAAGCTGCTCCTCTGTCTTGTCCTCGTGTGCTCCATAAGTTGTTGTTTTCCTTGTTGTTATGGTACCGGAGTCAATGATTGGCCCGCGAGGTCGCCCACGAGGTCGCCGGGTTGATGCCACCCGTCTGCCATGCTGGCACAGTCCACACAGGGTCAGGCTGACTCTAGTACTACGAGTGGGCTGAGCTGAGATCCATAAAACCATAAAAACGTTTAGCTGTTAGAACTCGTCCAGTAATCCAGGTTACAACCAGAGAACACGGACTTCTACGCGATGGAGAGTCTGTCTTCAGGTTTGGTCCTTGGATTCTAAAGAGACTCTTTGAGAGAATGCAACAAACACATGTTAAAGATAAAATCCTGCACCTCGAGCTTTAACGACACAGACAGCCCCGTTTGGTTCAGGGAGACATTTGACATCTGGACATGTTGAAATAATAACCGGTTAATATTTGCAGTAATAAGTTATTTTTAATGCTGGTGTTATATGAAACATAATATTTCTATTAACAACATGCAGTTCCACAAACCGTCGGCTCCAGTGCATCATGATAAAATAATTGAATGCACATTGTTCAAAATAAAACTCGACGGAGAGCCGAGAATGACTCCTGCTATGACCTCCTGAGACACGGAGGAAATAATCATTTACAATTTAATGACTCAAACATTATCACATTTTAATTATCATATTAGAACAGCAGCACAATCAGCAGTACTCTGTGTTTAGACATCCTCTAATCTGTATTTTAATTATTTTTATGTTTGAGTCTATCTAGCAAATAACAACTGGTTATTGTGCTTCCTTTATGACACATAACAAACTAAATGAAATACAGAAATATGTAATCTGTTAATTAAATAACTGTAATGATGTGAGACTGATATAAATGACAGATTATGTTGCATTTGCATCTTTACTATTACGTTTGCTTCACCACCTTTCTTCTGGTTGATGTTCTGTTTTATCTATAAGTCAAGTTTATTCATATAAAACATCAAAAGTAACACATTGTTCAAGGTCATGTCAATAGAATTAAAAACATTTAAGGGCCAAGAGATTAGAAAATACAAACAAGCTGAAATAGAATGAGACAAATATGAAACAGAACAAAACAGTGCAGTGAAAGAAGTGATTTCATAAATATAAAAGTCTTCAGCTTTGATTTAAAAGATGTGAGAGCAGCAGCTGACCTGTGGTTTTCTGGGGGTTCAGAAAAAACATGTTGTTTTTTTACACAAGAACATGCAGCGATTATTTTTATCTTTGCTCAGATCTGATTCTTCGTTCACTAAGGAGGAGTGAGAGAGAGAAGTATTGCTAAAGAATTCAAGGTAACGCTGGAAGAGTAACTGACATATAAATTGTCATTTTGCGGCTGAAATATTCCTCTAAGATGATTTTACTGCAAGAATTGAAGGAGAACACTTTTGAGCAACTTAAAGGAGAACAATATTCAACTGAAACTGTGAACTGGTCGGTCCTCTGGTCGGTCCACTGGTCTGTCCACTGATCTGTCCTCTGGTCGGGCCTCTGGTCCGTCCTCTGGTCCGTCCACTGGTCCGTCCTCTGGTCGGGCCTCTGGTCCGTCCTCTGATCCGTCCTCTGGTCGGGCCTCTGGTCCGTCCTCTGGTCCGTCCACTGGTCCGTCCACTGGTCCGTCCTCTGGTCGGGCCTCTGGTCCGTCCTCTGGTCCGTCCACTGGTCCGTCCTCTGGTCGGTCCACTGGTCGGTCCACTGGTCCGTCCTCTGGTCGGGCCTCTGGTCCGTCCTCTGGTCCGTCCACTGGTCCGTCCACTGGTCCGTCCTCTGGTCCGTCCTCTGGTCCGTCCTCTGGTCCGTCCACTGGATGGAGCTGCTGTGAAGCCGTCAGGACTCAGCAGCTCCACTCGTCCTCCAGCAGATGGAGATGAAGACTTCATGGTCTCATGTCAGTTTAAAGCCACTCATCAGTGTTTGAATGATTCATTTAAACATTACATCAAAGGGATAGGTAACACATTAATGCATCAATAGTTATAACACAGTAATAGAACATATATCATTCTAAAAGGGTCCATCACTTTTGGTACTTTGATGCCAGTACTTTAGTACTCTCACTGTACTAGAGTACTCCTACACAAAGGTATTACTACTGCGTTTTCTGCATCGATCACTCTCAATACAAACCTTTTTAAACATGAAAACAAAGCTGAGAGCTTGTTTCCTGTATTATCATCTTCTATCATGTTACGTCTGTTGTATTAAACATGAAGAGTCTCAGAACGCTGCCGTTACCGGATGCAGCAGCTCGCTGAGGTCCAGCATCGAGGTGAACCATCAGACAGTACGTTGAGCTTTGGCCGACCTTGGGAGGTGATTGATGTGAAACCCTGATTCATAAGTCCACACACACACACACACACACACACACACACACACACACACACACACACTGATGGTCCATGGGGGGAGCATGCATTTTTACAGAGATGCTGATGCTTTTTTGATTTGGTTTGATTCTCGCTGCTGCAGTACTTTGTAATAAAAAGTTGAGGTTTGTGTTTTAACGAACATGTGATGCACGGAACAATTAAACTAAACAATCTAAAAAAATACTTTGTTACGAGTAAAAGTCCTATTTTCAAAATATTGCTGAGGTAAAAACATGTAATATGCATATAATATTTAAGTATTATTAAAAAAAATGCATTTTAAGTATCAAAAGTAAAGTTCGTCATTATGCAGGTAAAGAGGACTTTCACTTGTGGGATTACTTTCACACTCTTGTGTTTCGACTTTTACTTAAAAGCTACTGAACTTTCATTTAGTAATGATGAAATAAAATAATAACCATTAATAATTCTGTGACATCGATTGAAATGCAGGTGCAATAATGTACAACCAGAGACGTGCTGATAAAAGACAAAGGTTTATTGTACTAAATTGTATCTTTTCAGATCCTGATATGAAACAATGAACAGAGAAAATATTGGGATTAATTATTGAACCATTGGAGTCCAGTAGTCCCTCAGTATCGCAGCATGACCTGAAGAGAAAACATGACTTATTGATTATGAAATATTTTATCTTTCTTGGTGACATTTGAGGCTCACATGAGCTGTTGGTGTAGATCAATAACTCACGTCACTGAGCCAGTCGGTGAAGGCGGAGGTGCGGGTGAAGACGGTGGGTTTCTTCACTTCGTTGCAGACTCGAGAGGACACGAAGCTGGTGACGCCCTGGACGTACCAGCGACCGTCCTGACCCAAACAGTTGAGAGGACCGCCAGAGTCTCCCTGAGACAAGAAACACAGCAAAAGTAAAACATCCGACCTCGATCACAGCGGGAAGTTCACTTCTGACAGGAACGTGGTGGCCTCACGCACGTTGCATCCGGATACGGCGTCTCCTCCGGCACAGATCATGGTGCTCTTGACGTTGATGCCCCACCAGTCGCTGCGACTGCACACGCTGTGCTCCACCACCGGCAGCAAGGCCTGCTGCAGCTTATCGGGCATGGGGCCATGGGCTGAGGACCAAGGAAATGCATCAAGGCAGAGTTGAGAAAAGTGTTGGGCAACTTAAGTTAAGGATGTGAACACTTCTTCCATCACAAAGCCGATCACAAAATGTCAAAGTAACGGAGTCATTGAGGGATTAGTAACAGTAATACGTATTCACATGACTTAGTGACGTATCACACGAAAATGCGAAATACGCGCTTGCGAATATAATTTCTCAAGGGCTTTTATTGTGAAAGGTAAGAACGGAAAGTGTGGATCTGGTCTGCGCTGCCTTTGTCAAATTAAAACGAGTGATAAAGTTTACCATCTTGGTTCAGACTACTTAGCCTCTAACTTGTAATATTTTGCACCAGATTGAGTCATTTTCTCATGTTTGTCCTATGGAGATAATACATGTTATTCTCCTGGTGTCCACTAGAGGCATCACTGCTGTATTATAGAGATAATACATGTTATTCTCCTGGTGTCCACTAGAGGCATCACTGCTGTATTATAGAGATAATACATGTTATTCTCCTGGTGTCCACTAGAGGCATCACTGCTGTATTATAGAGATAATACATGTTATTCTCCTGGTGTCCACTAGAGGCATCACTGCTGTATTATAGAGATAATACATGTTATTCTCCTGGTGTCCACTAGGGGCATCACTACTGTATTATAGAGATAATACATGTTATTCTCCTGGTGTCCACTAGAGGCATCACTGCTGTATTAGAGATGATACATGTTATTCTCCTGATGTCCACTAGAGGCATCACTACTGTATTATAGAGATAATACATGCTATTCTCATGGTGTCCACTAGGGGCATCACTGCTCTATTATGGAGCACTGCAGTGTTTGATGCAGTGCCAGACTGTCTTATCCCAGACTGTGAAAATGAAAACAACCTAGTATTTAATATACAGAGAATAATGTGACGACGCAGTGACTTTACTGTAAAGGTTTCCCCAGCCGGAGATGTAACACGGTGCTCCATGGACGGGGATCTCTCCAGCCTCTGGAAGACAAGCTACGCCAACGCTGTCATTCATGACGGGGCTCTTATCCAGTTTCAGCAGGGCAAGATCATTGCTGTGAGAAAATCATGGTTATAGTTAGGTTTTCACTGATTGAGGAGGCGAACCAGCTCAGATAATTCATTCAGACTATATTTATAGTCTTTATTAATCACATGAATTTGTTGGGTTCCTTTTTTGCGTTTACTTTAAACGGTAGGTTGTTATTTTCTTCACACTATGTTCACCTTCTGTCTGAAACTCTCAGTTTTAGCGCCTGTCTCTCGTAAAGCCCAGTCTGCTCTGATTGGCTTGTGAGAAAAAATATGGTGCATCTTTGCAAAGGTAGTTCTTGATTTGGTTGTCTTATTTCACAGTTTGTGGGTTAAGCAGGGACTCCAGATACCCAAATGTACGTGCACATTGACAAAGTGAGTTTTTCACGATATGTCCCTTTAAATAATTCCACTAGTGATTCAAAAACAAGGGAATTTGTTGATTTGCTGTCTAAAATTGTTATAAAATAAACTCACCCATCAGCCACAAAATCAATGTCCCACATCGGGTGTACGATGATGCGCAGAACCTCTCTGATCTGTTCAGTGCCCTCCTGCTGGCTCATGTCGTGCTCTCCAAACACCACACGGTACACGTCTCCTGGCCTGTATAAGACACCTCATGTCAGATTACATCTCCCTCATATCATACGCTTCACACTGCATGTCCATGTTGTTCTGCACGCATCACACAACAGCTATGGCGTCATATTGTTAGTCACATGATGCAGTGTCCAGCCGTCAGCACCCAGCGAGGTCCAATCAGAGTCCCTCCGCAAGTGTGATGGAAACGGCTGCCGTGCTTCACCTGCAGGGAGATCTGAGAAAAAACATATTAATCATTAAAATGTAATTCTAATTCAGGGATTGGACCTCTTTTCTCTTAGTAAACATGATGAAGTCTGTGGGCGGAGCATAGGTGGAGGCAGAATCATTCTCAGAACACATAAGTGAACACTGGCTAGTAAGTTTCTGTCAATATGTACAGTCTGTAAAGGTGTGTTCACACCAAACGGGTTAATCACGTCGTGTTACTCGCGGGGGACCATTTGTCGCCGGAGAGGGGGCGTGGCTTAACGCCCTGGAAGCCATCCATCTCTCTAATAGTTTAGCCTATGAGCAACATTTCTCTCCATCTCTGAAATGCTTCGCCGATCTTGTAGCTCGCTGGAGTCCTGAATCACAGTTTATCATGCCAAACGTATGCAATTTCGATTCTACCCAACAACACAACAAGATGACATTTTCGATGTGTAACTTTAGCCCACTACTCTGAAGGTGATTCGTGTTTTCCTCCAGTCTTTCCTTTGTTTTGCCTCCAGCTAACGCCGTGACGTATTCATGACGTTGACTGTAAAATGGTCTATAATTAACTGTATTAGCTATGAATTCAAAACATTAAGCTCACACTACCTGCCAAGGCCAGCTGTGGGGGCGAGCATCCTCTCCATTCACCACCCTGGTGGTATCAGGCTTGACAGCAGGTTCACCACATCCAAAAACTACAAACACATAATAGTGAAGGATTTTTTAAAAACTGAAATTAGTTGATCTTATTGTCTGTGTCACTTTGACTTCTCCAGTTAAACCTCATACTCACCATATGCCACCTGAAGCAGCAGGAGGGCCAGAGTGTGCATCATGGTGTCGGTCTGAAGACACACACACAGTTCAGCTCTCTTATACCTCCTCCGTCCATCCATCTGTCTGTCAACCCAAGCACAGAATACATTGAACACGTCGTTATCAGCGTCCACTGCCGATTGTGGCTGAGAAAAACGTTGTGTTCCACAGGTGCATCAGCTGGTCTGCCAAGATACTGATCTGTACATGCATGGAAAAATGTTCACATACATGTGATGTGTCTGTACAGATAATGTCCCAGTACACCAGTGCTACACAGAATAGAAGACATAAGTAAAAGCGTAAACTAGAGATTCAGGGAGTTCAGCTTAGGAATGATGACAGTTATAGAATTCTAAAATAATTAAGTATGATTATGAGTAAAAGTCCTATTTTCCAAATATTGCTAAAATTAAAACTAGTAATATCTTTTAAGTATCAAAAGTAATCACTCATTATGCAGGGTGGACAGTGAGTATTTTTACTTTTGCTTTTGGGACTACACACTGTAGTATTGCTACTTTTACTTAAAGCTACAACAAGGAACTTTCATGTAGTGTTGGTTCTGTTGGTCCCTGTGGACTAAAGTGGTGTTTCTGAGCACCAGACTCTCTTTAGAAAACCTCTCATTTTACTGCAGCAGGGTCTGACAGTCTGCCCCTCTCAATCCTGGTTCTGGTTCTCCCGTGCCTCCCTTCCCTCCAGCGGGTCCAGCAATACGTCCTGGGTCTCCAGCAGCGTGGTGTCGGTGTTGGCTCCCAGAGAGGAGAAGCTCTGCTCCTGGAGGAGGAGGAGGAGGAGACGCTGCTGCCGGGAGCTGAGCTCTCCTCCTCCCTCCGGAGCTCCAACTGCAGGTCCAAGGCTACGGGTGAAGCCGGATCTGGGTCTGTCCACAGTGGACCGGTCTCTGCTGGAGGACCCACTGGAGTCTGAGCTGAAGGAGTTTCTGGTGAACCTGCATGATTTCATCTGATTTCACCAGAATCCGACCCGGTGGCTCCGATGACGAGCATTAAGAATAACTCTATAGAAATAGACCATCTTCTCTTTGATGGTCTCTTTACTCATGGAGGTCTGATAGAGGATCAGGACTACACTGGGACTGGTTCATATAGAGGATCAGGACTAAACTGAGACTGGTTCATATAGAGGATCAGGACTAAACTGAGACTGGTTCATATAGAGGATCAGGACTACACTGGGACTGGTTCATATAGAGGATCAGGACTAAACTGAGACTGGTTCATATAGAGGATCAGGACTACACTGAGACTGGTTATAACTAGTTAAAAGCTCCTCACTGTGACTTTAAGTAAAAGATCTTCTTCCACCTCTTTTTGTTTAACAGGAATGGATCCAATTTCCCATCTCTGCAGCAGCATTGCATAGTTAGCATTAATGTAAACTGCAAGGAAAAAAAACCAAACAATACTGCTGACATTAAACAGTGATCCATGGGAAGCTCATTCCCAAAAATATCACCAAAACAAATCAATAGTTTGCATATGGCTGCATGAAAACGCCTGAACACACAGAACAAACTGTTCCTCGAGTGAAACTGTGGTGTTTGTGAAAATGAGAGTAGCTGAAGTAGCAACTCTGAAGTGAGAGAAGGAGAAAACCAGGGAGAGAGGAAACTGAGACGGGGGGTTTAGTGTCGTCAGCTGTCTCGGTGCGAGAAATACATTTTCTTCCTGCGACCACAGAACTGGATAGCTTTGGGTTACCTTCAAGAGAAACAGTCCTGTAACAACTTTCTCTGCTTTAATAACATGTTATACATCCACGAAGGGGCCCACGGTCCTGCTGGACCTGGACCCAATTCTTCACGCCTCGCTCAGACAGTATCCCTCCCTCCTGAGGGAAAACGGATATCGCTCTCTGGAGAAGACGACGTGCATCTATAAATTTCCCTTTCTTTTAAAGAGGCAAATCAAATCAATAGTGCCTCAACAGCTAAGAGGCTTTGCTTGTTTTCCCGCTGTGTTAAGATAATTCCCTACACCAGACTTCGCAGGAAGATTGATGAAGCTGACATGTGCTGCGTGTTTGCATAACATAGCAATGACAGAACTGTGAATAATTCGGATTAGGGCTGCAGCTCACGAGGAATTAACCGGCGACGCTGTTTACAGGAGGTCAGTCAGGTGGGAGTCGTCATTTATTATGAATGAGTGAGTAAAACAATAAATTCTATGAAGTTAAACAGTGGGAAAATGAATCAATGGTCATCTTTAAATCATTTTAATGTTATTTTACAAGAGACACATTTCGCAGTTTTTAACATTTTGCTACAAACTTTATACATTGCAGCACTTTTACAACGCAGCAATTTACAGTTACATCAATCAATATTATTATAAAGCCATCAAATAACTATGATAGAAACATACGGACTGATTTACATCTTCAAATGTGATTAATAGTCTACAGTCTACAGAGAGCAGCTCTGTGAGGCTGTGTTTAGGGACAGTAATGCTCTAGGCTAAATGCTAATGTCAGCATGCTAACATGCTCAGAAAAGACAACGCTAACATGTTGATGTTTAGCAGGTACGTTTTTGCAGATTGGTCACCAAAATTCAGTTTCTAATAAAACAAAAATGTATGTCAATTAGGTTTTGGGGGAAAAGTATTTTCTCCCGGATGTTGTTTGTCTTTGACGTTTCACAAATACAGTCCATGGAAGTCCACTGAATGAGGAAGATGGGTCACACAAACACAGGACTTACACCAAGGAGACCGCTGTTCATGTCTTGTGTGAAACCAAAAATTAAAAGTTGACTTATATTAATTTATGTCTGTAACTTAAATAACGTAACAAACTTTCTTATTTGAAGTCAAACTGTGATATTTTAATAAAACATAACCAAGTAGTTTTGTCGCATTTTTGTTTTGTTTTAATTTACAACTTTAATCATGTGCGTCTGGTAGAAAATACATTTTCCTCTAAACTAATTGAGAATGCAGTTTAGTTGTATGGGGATGTTATTTTGTAGAAGAGAGGGATGAGTTTCTACAAAATGTTAGTATGTTAGCTTGCTAACATTTGCTAATTAGCACTTAGCAAATAATATAGGTGAGGCAGATGGGATTGTCTCTAGTTCTGCAGGATCATAAAACAAAGTATTGGACGAATAGAAATCTGGGCGCTAGATTGCTTTCATCATGTCTGTCTATTGCTTGTGTTGTTTGTAAAATGTGTGTCAAGATAAATGCCTCATCTACTGCAAATCAAATAAATAACGTCACTAAACCAAATCCAGTCAATGTCTACATCATCATAAATGATTTCTATATCATATTACAGTACATTTTATAGCATAGTATATTTAGATTGTACGATAAAATGGCTGGAAAAATATAGTTTGGTGTAAAGTTATACGAGTTGTTCCTAAACCGCCTGCATGTATAATAAGCCTTTTATTGTTTTTTCTACTGTGTAAAAGAATCCCATCAAGACATTGTTCTGCTGAACTACGTAAATCAATATTTCCAAAGAGAAATGCAGTTAGCCACAGAAGCAGGCCTGCTTTTTATTCCGTGGTCGACAGAGATAAATGATCTGAGACCAGCCAGCGCTGTTTAAAGCCAAGTATATATCTCCCAAGGTTTTCAGATATGTCAAAATATCTGACGAGTGCAGCCTGGAGACGGAGGAAATGCTGCCAATTAGACCGTTGCAACATAAATCACACTTTACTGCTGTCACATCAAGTAGCCAATATTCAGTTTCCAGTCGCGGAGGAGAAGAATATCAGTCATTAATAGGAGGCATAAAGTAGGCTGAATAAATGCATAGCACATGCGTTCATGATATCACCTTTCACCACAAGAGGTGATGCGTGAACATGATGTTATTTGGTTGAAAGCTCACAGGATATCTCCCAGTGATTCAGAAATGCATAGTATAAAGGAAAGGTTTGACATTTCTGTGTACGTATTCGCTTCCTTGCTGATAGTTAGATAATAAGATTGATATGAATCTAAAGCCAGCTTCTGATTAGCTTAGCTTAAAATGTGTTTTTTAGTACAGAGTACACAAAGAAGATATAATGTGTTAACTGGTGAGCTTTGGAGTTGCTGGCAGGCGGTTTTGTTAGCCAGGCTAGCTGTAGGTACGCTGGCTTGTATAGGAAGCTCTAGCTCCAACAAGGAGAGGTGTCAATCCTCTCTTCTACCTCTTGTCAAGAAAGCGAATCCGCGTATTTTCCCAAAATCTAAAAATGAGTCCTTTAACACGAATGGGTTCAGCAATATTTCACAGCAATGCTCATCATGAATCAAATCCATGTCTTCCTTTGGCTCCCTGTGGCTATTTCGGTACTATCCGGTTCTCTCACTTCTCCTGTCTTTTTCAGAGGATGGTTGCTGGTGAGGAAGAAGCAGAGTGAAGTCCGCCTTCAGGCTCCAGTCAGAGATGATTATGTCTGCTAGTAGCACAAAAAGAAGCCTTCGGCTGGTTGTTTTTTTTGACATGCAATCCTCTTCTCCAACTACTGAGACGCTCCGCTGTGTTCTCTGTCAGGATGGATGGGATGATTTTAATCTAATTATTGCAGCAGATGTTGGTTCTGAGTACATTTCAAAAACAACAAAAAAAAAAAAACATTTACTCAGCCGTGAAAAGTCGAGTGAGCCGTGCGTTATTTCACACTTAGCTGCACAGTCCGTCTCCGTTGGACACTGCTTCACTGGTGGTTAAGTGCTGCGTTCAATGGCACTTTAGCAGTGTGAGGGTCCTGTTTCAAATGTATTTCTTAGACAAAGAATTAGAAGAATGTCAAACATCACTGCTGTTATATGCATGTTATATATTGAAGCATCACTTTACATTTGGACGGACTTGGCCACAGTTCTCAAGTTACGGTCACTTGGGCATGTTGGCGACATGAAAGGGGATATTTAAGCTTGTTGTTGTAAGACTAAAATCAAAGCCAAATTAGTTTTTTACCTTCAGATGTCTTGTTCTGATTGCAGCATAATGGTGAGGTCATTGTCAGAAGAAAGAACAACTTCTAATGTCCTTTGTTGTCTTTCATGGACCCTCAAGCCAAGCAAACAAAAAAGTAGAGGAAAAGAAAGAGAGCTGTTCACACCAAGGCAGTTGGTAATTGGCATTGATGGATGAAGGAAATCCTAAATCCAGATAAACTGCTCTGGGCAGAGCAGCGGGAGCTTTACACGACTCTCTTTGTGTCTTTAACCATCATCATCTTTTATTACACACTCTTGATGATCCAACCTTAACACCTCGGACCCCCCGCCGGTCAGCTAAGAAAAAGTGAGTTTTTACTAGTAATCGACTCCATTTGGGCTCCTGTGGAGCTACTTTTCAGTTTGATTCATTGCCACCCTTCCCCCCTTTCTTGTGTGTATTCTTTCTTTACCTCCTCTTCCTCCCTTCTCCTTGCCTAACTAAAACCTTGTTGGTCAAATTAAAAACAGTTTAGCCTGCTGCACTGGCTTGCATCACAAGCCCATGAACACAAAGTGCTTTGGTCATATAAGACAGAGGCCCTGTGATTATCTCTGCTCCTTTAACTCACAAATCAAACTTGGGTTCAGCTGCAGGCCCCGATGTGATAGGAGCATTTTATGAAGGAGAGTGAAAACGAGAAGCCCGGCGTCTTTATTGCGGAAACAGTTATTTCACGACGAAGGGGGACCCCAGCACGTGGAGAGCAGATCTGGGTCGCTGAGAGTGGAATTTGATTTGGTTATAAAAAAATGGAAAGCACAATGAAACAGTTTGACACTGCGACTACCAGAACTGCAGTGACAGATGGAAAATGAGATTCAGGATTAACTCTTTTTGGCACTAACCTTACAGCGGTTTCTCAAAGTGCCACCTGGTTACTGTGAGATTAAATTGAACCGAACAGATCCGTAATTCCGGGTCCGCAACATCAAAAGGAAATCGGCATAATAAGGCTTAATCGCTAACTTTCTGATGGCTAATGACCCCAAAATTGACTGTCGGGTTCGATTAGACAGCTCAATGTTTAACACTAACCTACCAGAGCTGAGAAGAAATATGCTACTGAATATTATGTTCAAAGGGAGGTTGTAAAGAAACTCTGAGATGCCAGCAGACGGGTAGTGACGGAGAAATACCAGACAGGGAAGACCGAGAGACAGTCCCCCTCTTTAGTCTCCTCTCCCACAGAGGCTAGAGTTTCTTGGCTGTGACTGGTGGACAATAACAAGGAAGCCCCCCCCGCACTCCAACCCCTCCATATGTCTTAGTTATGTGCTGTCATCGTGCTGCTCTTTTTGTTCTCGCAAGATCTGAAAATGCTGCTATTATAGACTTCAAATGAAATAGAAAAACCACATGCTCAGAGTACTTGATTCTCAACATGCATATTCAGATTATTTTTTAAATAGTTTTACTTTCTGGCATGCTGGCGGCGAAGCTCATGGATTGGCAATGTCAACCTCCACTTTGGTTCAGACTGAAATATATCAACAAGTATTGAAAGAGTTGCCATGAATTTTTTATCTGTTTGTTATGGTCCCAAGATGATGAACCCTAATGACTGTGGTGATCCTCTGATCTTTCCTCCAGCACCACCATGAAGTTGGATTAATTGCCATGAAATGTGGCAGGATGAATTGTACTTCTCGAGCCAACGTTTGGTCAGTTTTATTCCAGTTTTTAAAGTGAACCCTAGTGTGGTTAGATTTCAGTGAGAACATAATCCAAACAATTACAGGAAGTGAACCAAAACACAAGCTTTTCTTGAGATGGACACAGGTAAACAGGTTAACATGAGTCCGATGTTTGCTTGACATCTGGGTTGAAAAGAACATCCATCCGTCCATCCATCCATCCAATCATCCATCCAATCATCCATCCATTCATCCCTACATCCATATATCCAGCCATCCATGATCCATCCATGATCCATCCATGATCCATCCATGATCCATCCATGATCCATCCATGATCCATCCATGATCCATCCATTATCCATCCATGATCCATCAAATCATCTATCCATCCATCCATCATCCATCCATCTATCCATCCTCTCCAGACGTCCCTCTCCCCAGCAAGGTTTTCCATCTCTTCCTGATGATCCCCGAGACATGCCCGGAAAACCTCTAAAGGTAGGCATCCAGGAGCATCCTGATCTGATGTTGAACCAACTCAGTTGGTCCCTTTTGACGCAAAGGAGCAACAACTCTACTCCGAGCTCCCTCCAGATGTCTGAGCTCTTCAACCTATCTATCAGCCGCTTGTATCTGCAAATTAATTTGTTCTGTCACTACCCAAAGCTCATGGTCATAAGTGGGAGTTGGTACGTAGACGGACTGGTACAATGTCGACATCGCTGATGATGCCGCACCAAACCGTCTGCAGAGAACATACTAAATATGCAAATGAAAGTCCACAAAATGAATGACGTTTATAAAAGGATAGTGGCAGCTCTCGAGACGGAAAAGATAAATTCTCTCCATCTTTTTTTTATTTGGTCTGCATTCAGTTTTGCACAGTGAAACCAAAACCACACTAAAAAGAAAAGAAACCAAAAAATATCTGATTGGGACTTGGCAAACGGACCTTGTAAAAGCTCCCGATCCCATAACTTTTTAAAAAGCAGCACCATCAGGTCAACAGAGAAACTTTGTTTTTAATCCCATTAGCAAATGTTAGCATTCTAACAGGCTGAATTAAAACATTACACCTACTAAAGGAAAAGAAACATTTGTAAGTAAACTACAGTATGTTTAGTGGTTAAACAGTATACTTGTACGTTTGAACAGATGTAGTTGAATCATGGCGATTTTCAGTACATTTTCTCTTGACTTTCCTGAACGTGTTAGGTTCATAATGGGGCCATTGACCAGCTTGAGCTCACCTCACACTCCCACTGACACCTGCAACACCCCTGCAAATTGGCAGGCGGCAGTGGTTTAATATACTGAAGCTGTGAAGTGTCCATAAATCTCTAATAGCAGTTTAGAGGCCACAGAAGAGACAAGGCCTCTCCAAATACACCGGTTGTTTTTTTTACTTGCAAAAAATCTAATCTCTATGTATTGCATATGCTGCATTTCAAAATAAAAACACACAGGGCTTTTCAGCGAGGAGAGAAAAGGTAAGAAATTGCTGATGAATAGAAAATATGCACTTCTAGTCTTCTGTATGATGACAAATGAAGCACAGCAGAAACATCTAAGAACTGACATGATATACAGAGGCAATTTAGAGAAGGTCCAGCTGAAATATCCTGGATACAGCTCTATATTTTCTCGCCTGTTAAAATTAAAGCGTCCTGGTAACCATAGAGTGAAAGTGTGTAACTCTAGATGACCTTGCAGTCACATGGCCGGCAGCACCGACGTGTTAATGAAAGTGACACGTACTCAGCTCAACCTGAAACCCGAGGCTTAAACAAACACGGACAAATCACTGCCCCAGTGTGTCTGCGGTGCCCGGGCTCCGAGACGGCACGGGGAAAGAGACGTCCTTACAGGTAAATACACCTGTATATTTATAATTTTATGCAAACATTATATAAATATTGTCACAAAGTCGTTGACACAAAGTTGGAGCCTCTGACTGCTGGTGCCTCCAGAAGTTTAGAGCGACGCACAAAGAGCTCTCTGTCTAACATGTAAGCATTCACACATGCTCAACACACACACACACACACACATTGTGTTGCTGCCATTAACTTTTGTAGCCACGTTTACAATTAGCACGGCAGATATGGCTACAAACGGTTTTTATAACGTAAATATCAGACTTATGATTTCCCCTGTAAATGTTTAAATAGCTCCACATTCATCTCAAGTTTCCCAGGTGGATTTATTTTTATTATTTTTTAAAGAATAGTCTGGGTGCGTCAGGGGTCAGCAGTGTGGCGCTGAGCATGCCGTTTTTCCAAACACAAGCTGAGTGTGTGTGTGTGTGTGTGTGTGTGTGTGTGTGTGTGTGTGTGTGTGTGTGTGTGTGTGTGTGTTATGGCCCATGTGCTAGTGATTTCCCCGCTCTACTCTGTGTACTGTCGGGGGCCGTGGTCTCTCGGTGCCGGCACCAACACTCTTAAAAAGAAGGTATGCTGGTTGCTGATTGGCTGTTGTCCTTGTAAGAGGTGATACTCTTAAACAGCATGTCAGGCTCCCCCAGACTCAGGAAAAGGTTATGCTGAGGACAACCTTACAAAGATCGATACCACTTTCACATCTTTCCATCAGATACAAGGCTAGAACCAGCAGGGGCGAGCGTAGCTTAGGGGCCGATCACACCGAGAGGCGTCGCTTGAAACGCGTCGCCCGCAAAAAACATTGTTTTCCTCTGGCGTGTGCTCTTCTCTTATCTTCTAGACGTGCTTAAACATTTAAAATATTCTAAACTTTTCAGCGCCAAGCACGGAGTCGCATCGCTCGTCAATGGCACAATTGACAGAGGTAGCCAATCAAATCAAGCAAGAGGCGGGCTTTACTACTTTACCGCTGACTTCCTGTTATAATGCTGGTGGATGTGATTGGAACAGACGTTCCAAAAGTAGTTGGTTAGGTTTAGGCAACAGAAGTACTTGGTTATGTTTAGGCAACAGAAGTACTTTGTGTACATGGGACATGGACAGCAGTCTTCTGGTAAAAGTGTTTCTGACTCACCACCACCCCGACATACTTAAGCTGAGGATTCATTTGAAACTTTTTATGATTTGTAATATGTCAAAAGCGAACGTAATCCACAAAAAAATACATTTCCCTTGCAAATAACATTCCCATAAAACTTTAATTTTATAAGGAAAAATATATATTTTTATGTGAATGTAATTTTTAGGAGACCAGGCTGAATAAGATGAGTCAGTTTTCCTCAACAACTCCTGAGAGCAGGTGCAGACTCCCTCTCGGACCTCTGGAGACCGGGATGTTTCTGTCTGTCTGGCGCTGGTCTGAGACAGAATTCACATGAGACCCGTTGTTGCCCATTCGTCTCCTTACGGATCCTTATTTTCTGGCGGATTCTTCTCTGGTTATGTAAGTCTTTGTGTGTGAGGGAAAGGAGACGGGAAACGTCTACAAATCCCAGTGGATGCTCACGGAGTCATCTGATTAGTGAATGACACGCTGCCGGTCTGGGGATTGTTATGACAGGATCCACATCCTCTTTAGCGCCGAGCAGATGTTCCAAATTACACTGCGAGCCGTATCAATCTGGTTCATAACCAGGGAGGGAAAAGGTGTGAACAGCAACTTCCACTAAAACACTGGATTTATTATGATAGCGATTCACTGTCTCATAGCTGCTCATATCCAGAGCCATCCAGAGATAATGCACTCATGTTCTACTGAATGACATTATACACACTTGTTTGTGTGACCTGAGAGGATGATGTCTCTGAGTTGATCCAGAGGGGGGCAGTGTCTCAAAAGGCATTAGAATTTACAATTTACTGCTCTGGGACATGTATTTAAATGACAAAAACACAAAAAACTATAGTATTTGAGAAGGCCTCAACATGTCACTATGAGACATTTGTATACAACACAACTACATTATTCTCTTACAGAGCAAACACGGATATTGTGACTCCTCATTTTTTAACGCCTCGAGAGGAAATTTGAGCTCTGAACCACCCAGTCTTTATTTATGAGGCAAGAGGAAAAACAGATTTGAATGACTTTGGCAACAGGAGAAGAGTCTAAAGAGGCCTGACGTCATCACAGTTAGCAGCTCCTGTGTCACATGTTTTATTGTCCGTGATCTGACGTCATATTTGGACGTCGGAGTAACGATCCTCTCGGGCGGCGGGACGAAGGTGTAATTGGCGGAGTTTGTTTTCACGTCAGCAGATTACGCAGCGTTCTTGAGGGTTTTCTTGTCCTTGTTCAGGGCTGATTGTGGCTCCAGCATGTGAAACCCAAGAAGGTCACCCTGCTTACATTGGATCATCACTGCAGGTGGTTGTGACGGTGTGCAGGAACACAGACGGTCTCCAGTAGATGGTAGCAGTGGGTAACTCTGGAGGAGGTTTTCAGCTCTAAAGAGGATTCATTCATCAAGGTAACATGTGATTAGAACACTTTGGTTTTTAAAGGACACACTGATGTTGTGATCTGTTATGATCATATTTGGTGAAACTCGTTCCTGCAGTTTATTGCCTGCATTGTATTTGAATAAATACAGAATTCAATGTGACAGAGTGGATATTACGAAGTCATATCTTATGTATATTATTTATATTACTTGTTGCTCTTGTTTTTTACTCTGTATCTTGTGTGCACTGTCCACTTTGCCACTGTGATCCTGTAAATTTCCCCACTGCGGGACTAATAAAGGATTATCTTATCTTATCTTATCTTATTAATTGTGTGTTGTCTATAATATTGTGACATTGTAATATTGAATAGGTGGATAAATAAGCCCAGTAGGTTTTCTGCCTCTTCCTTCACTTATTTATCATTATTTATCTTGGTTATGTTTGTGTATTTTTTTAAATTGTGCAAAATAAACAACAATAAAACAGTTTGTAAAACAAATTGTGACCGACTGGAACTTCAGATTCTTTGACGTACAGTTGATATTATAGAATCTTTAAAAGAATACTTTACTAACAAAATGACCATTTATACATCAGTTATTAATCCTGTGTTACCTTGAATACTTGAATTTTTCCCTCATGCCTCCACGGTGAACGAAGAATTAAAAAACATAGAAAATTCTTGATTCTTGACACTTTTTTGAGTAGCGCGCCTGTTTATGCAGAAGTGTTTTAAATAGTCGGGTTCTGCAAAGATTCATGTGTTTATGAAGTAGTGATCATACAACTTGGATTATTCTGCACCAGTTGTGTGAGAGCTTGTAAACGGATGCTTTGATATAGTTTTAGCTGTTGTTGAAAGCAGCCTCCATTTACTTTAATTCATCAAGACTTCTTTGCACTTTAAGTCCTATAATCAGAGAATTTCCCCTCAGCTTGTACTGTGACTCATGACAGCAAACATTGACATGCTAACAACATTTTGAGCTACGTAAAATAAGCTAACTAGGTGTGACAGTATCACATCTCAAGGGAGTTGAACGTCTGACTCGCTAAAAACACATTTTCTTGGGAAACAGGAACTAAGAGTGGAGTTTTTCCTGTTCCGACGTGAGGGTCCTGGGACAGAGGATGTTGTTTGTCATATAGATTGTAAAGCCCTCTGAGGCAAATTTAAGATTTGTGATTTTGGGCTATGAAAATAAATTATGAATTAAACCAGTAGACCGGTATTGTTGTTTTGTTGTGACGTGTTTTCCTGTTTTGTTGTTTCCGTACATATTTTACTTAGTTTACGTACTTATTTGAAGCCATGATGTTCTTTTATTAAACCTGACTGAATAGTTTTGCAGTAATTTAAAACGTGCTTCAAACTGTTTAAACGTGTGACCTTAATCCTGGAGAAAACATGTTTCCCTTGAAGAGTAAATGAGAGTGGGGTTTAGCTGTGTGGTAACAGAGAGGGTTTCTCCAAAATTAATCATATGCAATAAAAGCTGATGCTCAACAAAAGAAAACCCCGTCTCTTGCCGAGTTCCGGCTTTGTGTTCGCGGCTCACCTGTGAATGTTCAGACCTGTTTTTATGAGCTATTTATGGATGTTAGTTATGGATGGATGCAAAAATGTTGGTAACATTTACTGAACAGACGGGCTTTATTAAAAAAAGAAAAAAACTTGAATAGGTAAAAAACATCTTCCTACCAGATGATTATGTTTTACAGCTTTCTAAACAGTTCACTAAAAACCTGCAATATTATTATATTCCCCCTTTTAAATGTCGTTCCGTGTCCACGTTGGTGTGTGCGTTTGTTTGTCCCTGTGTGCGTGTGTGTGTGTGTGTAACCCGTGTCTAAGTTGTCGACAGGATTGTTTCCAGGAGGTCATAATGAAACGCAGATCATTTCATCGCAGCGTAAACTAATAAAGGAGGACAAACAACAGCTCACGAACGTAATCAGACCTGATGACAAGTGACAGGCGGGCATTAGCTGCGTTTTCACAGAATTAACATTTAAGTCTATGACGGGGGAGGGGGGCTAAAAGTCACATTTGACAGGGCCATGTAGTAGTTCATGGAAGCGATTATGCGTCTGGCCTGTGGCCCCTGTGAAGACCCTGACAGAGACACGGGGTCAGAGGTCACGCGGACCATTAGAACTAGTCGTTACGGGGTTTCGCTTCACGTTTACATTCAGAGCAGAACCGGAGCGAAACAAAGACAAAGATTAAGGCCCCGAAAGCCGTCAGGAACTCTCTGAAGCAACACATTTATATGCATGCATGTGTGTGTTTCTTTAAGAGCATTCGCCATCATCCCCCCCGCCCCACTTCATTAGAGATCCATCTCTGCAGAGATGCACACAATTCTTCATAATCCGGTTTGATCTCTGAGATGTTTGCTGGAGCTTTAGCCAGCTTGATTTCCTTGATAACCCAGTTTGTGGAGGCTTAGACGTGCGGTACAATGTGTGTCGGGAGGTAATCTGTAAAAATGTTTTGCCTTTAAAGGATTCAGGGTTGAGTTACAGTCATCAGCTAACAATCTTAATCACATCTCAATCTCTTTTTGGCTCTCATGATGATTTCACCAAAATGAAAGATTGTGTTTGTCGTCTCTGGGTCGATTAGGAAGTTTTGTTGATACACGAGAATGAACGGAGGCGTTTATACTTCGTTGCATTGTTCTCCTAAACTCCAGAGGGCGTACAAACAAAATGAAGTGTTAAGAATCAAGTAGGTGTAACAAATAGATATAAACTAACCTCCACAATGAGGTAAACTCATATCTCATATTCATTGACTACTTTATTACCTTTATACAAACCCTGTAAAGAAAGAAGTCAAGTATTAAATGTATTATAAAGAAATGAAAGTTTAATATCCTGTAAACTAATTGATTTGGCTGCTAAATATTTACTCAAATGAAGATTTTAAGACTTCCTGTTTCTAAAGCATCTAAAAACTAATTGGCCTACTTTATATAATCCTCAGACATGTAAATAGTGTTTTCATTAGTGAACTATTTGTCACAGTCACGTGATCGCGAACCAAGTTACAAAAATTCAGAGGTGCGACCACTCGCGGACCACTCATGCACAACGCGTCGCCCGTGATTACGTCATTTACTGGCGCGGGCTTCACTACGACGAGTATAAACTAAGCTTAAGAATCCGTTTCATATTCATGGATTGATGGGGGGGGGGGGGATTTTACCGGCCTCACTTGTCCACCGCTGCTTGACACACACACAAAGCCTGTGGAATGGTTTGTGACTCTAATGGCCCTTCCTTTGGGGGGCACTTTTAATTGTTTGGTCATCGTCTCCGTGCTCAGTGTGTCACAGTCAATAAAGCCACATTAGAGGAGACAGGAGGTGAGGGGGTGAGGGGTGCCGACACAGGGAGGGGGGGGGTTAGGATCTAGGCGTGGAGAGAATATAAAGCGTCCAAACCCTCCCAGAGTTGCATTCTCCCGCTATCAGAGCTCTGCGGAGGACGGGGCTGTCACTGGGGCCCATTGTGAGGCCAATGACTCATTCTTACTCCGGGGGGGGGGGGGGGCAACCTCAAAAAAAGTCCCAGGGATTTCAAAAAGTGTGGGACGAACCTCTCGGATTTGCTTCAGCTGACGCGTAAGAGTGCATTTGCATGTGTGTGTGTCCACTGATTGTTAAATAAGAATGTGCCCCAGAAAACACCCTCATTTACCCGATCGCATCGCGGGATTTTATGATCAGATATCATTTGCAAAGCGTATAATTTCTGGGTAACCTTTGCTAATGCGTGTAAAAAATAAATAAAAACAATAACAGGTCTCTCAGGCGGAAAATAAACCCAGCAGAGATTTAATTTGGCTCATATGTCGCGGCGACGGGCTCTTACATGCTTGGCTGCAGCTCTCTATTTGATGTAACTTGCTTTTTAAGCTGCTGTCAGCGATAGCCATAACATGTCACCACAACCTGGGAAGTGTGCGATGGTGACTGTGATAACCTCGCGGCTTGGCCCTTTAGAGGTCCCCGGGTCTTAACTGTCACTCTGGGCATCTGCAGACCACCAGGCTAGAGCCCGCTGACCCCCCCGCGACCTGCTCCACCTCACTGTCATGAACTCTGCTCACCGCGAACACACACACACCTATCTGTCTAATGCAGGCCGGCCTCACGTTTAGTGCGTCGTTATCGCTGTTGTAAAAGAGTCATTTTCATATCCTCAAATATGTTTTCTTTGACAAAACCCTTGCAAAAAAAACATTTATTTTCACAAAGATATCTACATCTGAGACCTGTATTTAAAAGTTCGGCTGGACTCTTGTCAGCTGAATGAACAAGTGTTGCTCACTCATGACCATATACAACAATGATTACCACATCCTGTGCAATAGTACTTTTTTTCCCAACATCGTGCAATATTACATTTCAATTTCATGTGCAATATTATTTTCATTATTCTATCAATATCATTGACAATATCTCTCATTATGATGCTCAATATTACGTTTCTATTTTAACTTCCATTAGTTAATGGTGTTAGTATCACTTCTTATACACTTTGTAATTTTACTCTTGTACTTTGTTGTTTTATTCACATTTTTCAATTTCGGTTTATTTTTGTATGTACTTTATATATTTACCTTACTCTTATTGCTATTGTATTCTATTTTGTATGGTGTCAATATTATTTATTTTACACTTAATAATTGTTATTCTATTCTTCATATATGTTTGTATTTTTCATTCTATTGTTTTTTTTGTTATTCTTCTGTTGTAATCTTTAACAAATTTCTGGCACAAGAATTTCCTTTGTGAGTGATGCAGTTCTATCTTATCTTAACATCTCTTATGTCTCCCAAATACCCTGACCGGATTGTCAAAATATGCATGCAGTTCCATCCATCTACTAACATGTACTATTACTGCAAAAAATACATCATCCATCGATGGATAAATGCATAAATGAATCAGCAAAGCGAATGCATGTATTAAAAAAGGAATATGATGCATGCTTTTCCTGATAAACAATGTATTTTGCTTTATTTGGGATGTTTCTGGGCTTTGGGGTTGAATGTGTAGCCCCCAAGGCCTAAGTCTGGGGGGGAGGGGGGATCATGTGTCAGTTGTGTGAGTCTGTCTGTCTGTCCACAGCTAATCATGCATACTACTGGATTTGATATTTACTGTAAGCAACCTGGGAAGGCTGATAACAGCGTTTACTTGCACAAATGATAATCTTTTCCTAAACCTGACTACATAGTTTCCTGTGAAGACAAAAGTTTATTTTTTACACGTGTTCCTGGACTTTCGTAAGAAAACACAAAAAATGAGCAGTAACTTTGAGGATATGTTGCACTCAGATACACTTTGTTGGTAATTCATCCTACAAATGTACCTTTGCTACAAACATGTGTATCTCCTGTCTACATCCATAAAGATTTTTTATTTTTGCCGTAACTGAAAATGTTCTGTTGATAATTATTTTAAACGTTTAGTTTTGTGAGTGAACACACACTGCCACTAGGAGGCTTTAACTGGGGACTCAGTAAACTGAACACCAGACCAGATTATTGGATTTCACTGGGGCCCCTCCCTGCTGGGAGGACAAGTCTCTGTTGGACACATAACTCAGAAGTGGTTCTTGGACAGACTGTTCACTCCATATAAATCCGGGTGGTTTTATGAGCCCTCTGGTTTACTAAAGCTGTCCCCTCCTCACACACACACACACACACACACACACATAGTCAAGTTTCCATCACTTTAGAGGACATAACATTGACTTACCCTAAGGGCAACTGTAATACGTTTTGGGGACGTGCATTTTGGTCCCCAAAAGGAAGGTGAGTCCCCACAATGTGAGTGTGTAATGAGACTGATGTCCCCATAATGAGGGTAATACACACACAAACACACAGACACACATCATGTGTCTTTTGGTTTTCAAGAAAACACAAACCTGACTCATTGCACAGACATGTTTTTTAAGTGTACTTCGGTTTTATGTTACAAAACACCATCTCAGCTAAACTTAAAGAGCCTTCAGAGTCTCGCCACGCCGGTCGACCCTCACCATGTAAAGCAGATTTTCGCACCAACAACAAGCGAGCTAGTCCTGCATCACTGTCGAAAGTTAGACTTTCAGCTTGGGCGCTTGTCTTGTGTGGCCCACAGTTTAGAACCCCAACCTGCCGAAGTAATTTATGATCCTGTTAAGAGAAACACTGCCCAGGATCTTGAAGGCTGAATTTTCTGGCCCCAGCGCTGCTACAATATTTCACGATTATCAGGCTGCCCCTGGCGGCGTCATAAAACACCTCATATTACCACACTTCCCTGTCTGTCTCTGCTGAGGTCTTTTTTTTTTACATCTCTCTGTGGTGGGTCACAATTTAAGGCACTTTAAAAAGGAGATATTTTCTTCCAAAACCCCAAAATTGGCGCATCACAAGGTTGTCGGATGCATCGGTCGTTAAAACAGGGAGTTGGCTAAACTCTTCTATTATAAAACGTATATTCCTTTTCAGTTTAACACGTATTCCAGAGTAGATGCATGTTTTGCTGCAGAAACAAAGAGGTTACGACGGTGTTTCTCAGAGAAGTGTTTTACTGGCAGGTCTTTCACCAAAGCGTATAATACCGGTGTTGATTTTAGCCGGCTGTAGACGTAGAGTCCAGTCAATGGCACCGTTCAAGGCCTCTCCATCACTCTCTGTAAGCAGAGCTGCGACTTGCTCGTAAAAAAGCTGCTCATAAACTGACACTAACAGAACCGCCTCTGCCCAAAAAAACATAAAGCATCCGAAGCAACGCTGCACCGAATCACGGCACCAACAACAAGTCAAAGCACCAGCGGTTCTTTTCACCTGAAAAGGGTCCGTCAGAGTGATTAAAGAGGCTTTAAACTGATAAATGTTTTAACTTCACTGCATTAAAACTTTATGTTAAACTGTCTGTCTAAAAGTTTTGCACTTACAATGACATCATGACCCACGAATCACCCCAAAGTGATTTGACTGAGAGCTCCAATTCAACCATAAAGAGTGAAGTGGAGTACTGAATTAAGACGTGCAGTTTAAAACCTCTTTTGTGAGATGAAATATTATAATCTTCCAGAGAGTCTTGGGGAGGATTGACCTGTCGAGCCCGCACTGTATTGAGCAAAGGGCTCAATATTAGCTCGTTCTGAATTAGATAATCCGACTATTATCTGAAATAAGAAAAACTGGCCAGATTCGGTGACTGCTTGGCTGGGAATCTGTTTTGTGTCTTTGCTTACGGTTTTAATTGTAACAAGCTGTGGGGGAGAAAGCAAAAAAAAAAGACTGAAATCTATTATGGCAATGTCACTTGGGTAAGCATTCCCATCGGGACATCACAGCAAACGAGGTCTTTTAGGTGCAGATTCCCACCAGAACGGCACAGAGAGCCAGCCAGGAAAGCCAAAGGCAGGTCTGAAGAGAAACGACCTTGTTTTACTGGAAAATTGTTAAATTGAGAAATCTATGAAGCACAAAGATTGCAATCGAATGGGGCAACAAATGGAGCAGACAAAAGGGGTCAAAGGTTTTTGTTTTTTTGCAGTGAATGGAGGCACAGTGACTGAGGGGATGAAGACAGAGCAGCATTTAAGGGCCCACAAAGCTGTGCATTTAAATAAACAGGGTTACGTCCTTCTCCTTTGGGCCCAATGAAGTCCATCAAAGAACATGGTAATGTCTCCAATGAATGGACGCGAGGACTCACAAACTCCCGCCTTTTCACTTCGTGTGAAAGAATGTGACATAATAAACACAACCCCCCCCCCCCATGAAAAACAGACATAAATAAGCTTTAAACATTTTCTGCCCTGGTTACAGCCTTAAATCATTATCGGGGTTGCCATGTGGGACGTTTTGCAGCGTGCAGATGTCTTTATTTGTGGGAGGTTAATAAGTATTGTTGTGCCCTCAGGTAGTAAAAGCAGAAATACAGGAATCAATATTAATTGCTGAAGGGCAGGAGCACCCCCAATAGTAGTGGAAAATATGTCAATTCTATTAAAGGCAATAAAAATAGGTCTAGACAGCTTCCAGGATTATCAATGTACAAGTTATGCCCATTACTAGTAGTGCAGTGGCCGTTGGGGGCGTGTCCATTCTGAGCTGGCTGATTGCTTGGCCTACAGGTGCTGCTTGCAGCACTCTCGGAACCGCTCATCGACACCAGGTAAGTGAAGAAGAGTTTGGGTGTACGACGACACTGACACTTGTGCACTTTTGCTTCTTCATTGAAAGTTCATTCATAATATTGAAAAAGGCCCGTGTCAAAATTGCACCAATCTTCAACACTGCACATCCTTGGGTCGCCAACCATACACCGTGTGAAGTGGATCAGATGGATGACGCAAAGGACATATCGACATACAGAGATTCCTTGCTTTATAGTAAGATAACTCCATAGATTGTTGTAATATAAATATTAAGAACCTTGAAAGTTGTGATACCACAAAGTAACATCCTTGTAAAAGCTGGATTAGTTCATTTGTTTGGCCACTTGGGGGCAGGGCAGAAAGTGATGAACACAACATTGACATATTGTCACTTTAGCATTAGCATTTGTAGCATTAGCATTTGTGTGGAGTCATTTATCGGATCACTTGGCAAATTAAAGTCCATGTTACTCCTTTTAGCTCTGTTTTGGTCCCCACCTCAAATGTTCTGTGTCTAAAATCTTGATTTGCAAAGTAACCAGGCATTACATTTGTCACAAAATGTAGTGGAGTAATTTCAAAGTATAAAGTAGCTTGAAATGGAAAGTAAAGTACAAGTACTTAAATGTACTTAGGTACCATCCACCACTGCTGAAAGCTGGTGCAAAAAAACATTTGTCTAACTTAATCCTACACTCCACAATGATATCAGCATCGAGAAAAGATTTGATGAGCTTGAACAGATGTTATTTTCCTGCTTATCATCTATTTGTTGTGAGCACGCACACACGCACACGCACGCAGAATATCTTGTTTACGATGTAGGCTCAGAGATTGCAGGCCACTCCAGTCTAGAGACAGGTGATCTCCGCCAGCTCGGTCCCAGCTGAGCTGCAACATAGATGCAGCTCTTTCACTCTGTAAAGCATCCGCATTCCAAGTACTTTACATTTTTACAAGAGCACAGGGGTCACTAGACCCGCTCTAACTCTGGATCTATGGGCCTGGATGTTCTCCATGGACCCGAGCCATGCATACACACACATGTTATCCTGTGTAAATACTGCAGGCCAGGCCCAGCTAGGGCCAGATTGGGTGGGAGCACAATGCTGCGCTTCCACTCAGACATCTGTTCAGTTAACTGTTATCTGCCATCGTGCCCTCAGGTCATCTCATTTTGGCAAACTAGTTTGTTGAGCTAAGGGGACAGAGGGAATTTTATGCTGGGGTCCTGTTTGAAGGGTTGCATTCGTTGCAGATAAATAGAAAGACACACAACTAACTGCTCCCTTTGAAGGTGAAGTGTCTACTAGTATGTTTTTCTTTCTGTCTCTCTTCTTTCTGCAGACACAGTATCTCGTGCCGCTGGGTGTGAACCCTCTCTTCCTCCATATAAATGATTAAAAACCTTCATTAGCGTTAGGTGATACGGCTGCAGTGGAAAGAGGTCTGAGAGAGAGAGAGGCAGGAAAGAGAGAGAGAGAACATGGAAAAGGAGACAGGGAGTGGACTGGGTAAAGAGAGGGGGATGGCAAGTAGTGTAAGAAGAGAGGAAAAAACAGATTGAGGTGAGGGAGGGGTGGAAAAAGGATGGGTGGCAGGAAGCAAGAGGGTGGAGAAACACAGCAAAGGAAAGAGTGGATGGTTGAGTTAAAAGGATTTGAATTTAATGTTGACGGCAAAGGATGAGAATATGGATGGATTAGTGAACGGGCCTACTGAGCACAGGCCCAGGGGCCTAAAGTGTCAGGGACCCACGACCTTCACCTACAACATTTCCCAACCAGGAAGAGACTCAAAATGACCACAAACAGACACAATGCAACTAGACTCAAAATGACTGTAAAGAGACACAAAGCAACTACAGAACGACTCAAAATGACTAAAGAGGCACTCAACGACACCAAAGAGATGCAAACCAACTACAAAAAGACACAAAATTACCACAAAGAGGCACAAAGCAACTACAAAGGGACTCAAAATAGCAACAAAGAGACTCAAATTAACTACAAAGAGACACCAAATTACAACAAAGAGACAGAGCAACTACCAAGAGACATAAAAGTACCACAAAGAGACACAAAGCCACTTCGAAGGGACTCAAAATGACAAGAAAGAGACACAAAGCAACTACAAATAGACACAAAATTAAAACAAAGACACTCAAAATGACTAAAGATGCACTAAACGACAAAAATCAGATACAAAGCAAAGTGATGACAAGCGGGGGCAAATAACCATAGACAGAAATAATTTCAAAAAGACCAAAACAACTACAGAGAGACAGACATCCAAAGCATGTACTAGTTATATGTGTTTGTGATTCTAGAGGAGTAATTGTCTTATTACCGAATCATCTCTAATCTGTTTGTACAATCCTCTTCTCCAGCTCTTGATTAACAGTGCAACTGTTAGTCAAAGAGCTCCTATTTAAAAGCTGGCACTTAGTGCACAGGTTCATTCATCAGACAGGGAGGTCCCGTACAGATGAGCAAATTGAGGTTTATTTGCCTGACTGAAAAATCTACAGAACACTTTTCTAAATAAAGCCTGGTAAACTTTGCTTTCTGCGGTTCTGCCTCTTGTAAGTGTGTGTGTGTGTGTGTGTGTGTGTGTGTGTGTGTGTGTGTGTAGCCTCCATAAAAGCAGATGTTACAGCACAGTGCAGCAATAAATACAACCACTACAGTTCATTCCTTTAATCAGTGATTTACAGCAAACTACTTTCAGCCAATGACACGGTTGGGTTGCGTGAGCAGGAGCTTGGCTTCAGCCAGCAACAGATATCTTTGGCTCTGATATTGTGTATTTATCTACTTCTCGACAGAAACACCTGAGTGCTAAACATGGTTCCAAGTCCCAGGAGAGATTAGATTAAAAAAAAAGGTAAATGGAGCTAAAAATGAACTCCAACACTTCAGATATTGAGACCCAATAAAATGCAACCATTGACTTTATGATTTCAAGAACTGTACTAATAATAAATAAACTACTTGCTAATACAACAAGTAAAAAATCACCAACTACATGAATAAATACAAGTACGTTTTCACACAATAATGGCAGATAATGCTGTTTTCAGGCTCTCAAATATAGAAATGTACTGCTGTTCTCTGTTTCATATCATCAAACTGAATATCTGTTGATATTTGTTTTGGACTGACACCTTGGACTTTGAGAAACTGGGATGGAAAGTCTTAATCTTGAAAAAGTAATCGGCAGATTAATAGCTAATAAAAAATATTTTTCTTTTGAGAAGCAATAACTGCTCTTTGCCTTTGTTTTGCTGCATCATTTTAGGCAGGCCAGCATGGTCGTCCCTTGGCATGGCTCATGTCGGTCCACGATACTTTGGTCCACCCCGAAATATCTCAGCAACTGTTTGATGAAATACTGTGAAGTCTTGTATATACATTCATGGTCCCCACAGGGTGAATGCTTTGAGATCGTCAGACTTTTCTTTTAGCGCCACAATGCGGTTGACCTTTTTGTTATTGAGTGAAACGTCTCTGCAACTACTGGTACATGGTATTAAATGAAAATAATAAATTGGGGAACAATTGTAATTTTTAATCAAATTATTGTGCAAAAGGCTAATTAGCAAATGGTAGCATGCTAACATGGTAAACATCAAAGGGATGTGAAGACGCTGACATCACTGCTTTATGTAAGGTTTGATTGGCTGTGAAATAATGTGAAATTAAAGCTACTTAAAGGCAATAATCTGGTGATGCAATACGCATCATGATACAAAGGTTACGATTCAATATATTGCGATAGTGTTAGCAAGGTGATATATTGTGATTTATTTTAAATCTAATAACACTGTCATACTATAATAACACACTGTCGTATGCATAAAATCTGAATAAAAAAGAACAGTTGGATCTGTATTTGTATTCATCACAGTCGCTGTAACATCACAGCACTACTTTTTGTGCAATCTGAGCCGCCGTTTGCCAAGAATATTTGCTTGAAATCTATTAATTGTTGAGAATCAATACAAAAATATCAGGATACACGGATAGCTAACAACATTCTGTAGAATGAATGCAACTAGGGGTTGCCATTATGAAACCAAAATAGATGAATTAGTTTCTGCCTTTTTTTCTTAAAGGATAAATGCAATAACATTTCTGTTAAACATCAGCATGATATGATGCTAAGAAAATGTTGCATAAATTCACTTTAGATTTGCAGTCAACTAGTCCACAGAGCACTCGGTCACGTGGTTGATCGGAGCAAAGGTTGGAAAACAAAGCAGGAACTGGAATGTTGCTGAGCTCTTAGATAAGAACAAGTATCTACCATCTATGGACACACTGTTGATAGATTCACTAATGACCCAGCCTTTATGAGTTATGACAGATATAATCACCCCTGACACCATTAACCCCACAGCTGTCATTATGTAAGGCTGGAGACACACTTTCACATTCGCTGTGCCGTGGGTAAGGACGTCTCCGTGTCGAGGTCCCTCCACTCCCTCCACACTCACTACAGCCGAGCGGCAGACCTCAATAAAGCAATGGAATGTCTTGTTTACATCCACTCTCTGCCCTCACCGCTCAGCTGTCCAACTCCACCACACGTCCTGGTTATGCAGCCCAGTACCAAGTTTTTTTCGCTCAGGACGAAAATAATTCCAATGGAAAGTCAATTAGGATTCTTATTCGTGGTGGACACACAAATTAAATGCATCCATGTGACGAAGCAACAGTCAGAGCAAGTGACGTACTTTACAATTTCCAAAAAGACGACTATTGGTGGGCGGGAGGGGAGGTGGAGGGGTCCAACAAACACAACCTTCAATCAGAAACAGGACTTTCAACCAGAAGATAAGTGTTCGACAACGCATTCTGGTTGTTTTCCAAAGTGTTCGTGACAGTTTTCCTAAACCTAACTGTTGGTTTTGTTGCCTAAACTTGATGTTTGTTTTTAACCCAATGTCGTCCTGAAAAAATGTGTGTCCCTCTACAAGAAACCAATCAATTGCACTTTGTGACCAATTTACGAACTGCCATGAGACTGTGTTGGGTTTTGTAGTTGTTAGTGGTTTACCACATTATTAATGCATGTTGATGGTTGCTCACTGTCTCATGGTCCCATGCTGCATGGAGGTGGGGGGGTCTTTACATTTCTGTCCTTTCAGAGAAACAATATAATGCATGTGCAGCAAACCAGATGGGGCAAAAGGCGGCGATGCTATCTAAAATATGCAGAGTGAGCGATTTCCGTCTCTTCGTTTTTTGACAAAGAAAAGCAATTAACAGGCATTGAGGAGGCTAATGCTTCTCATTACAGACCTTTGACAGCCTCAGCAAGGCTCCATACAAAAGGAGGAATTACACTGGGGTGGATGAACCTCAGCTATAGGATGGAGCTATTTTAGATCCGTCTGTGGAAACACTACAATAAAAAATGTACTTCTCAGTAGACTGTCAGCTATCTGCAGAGGACGAACACAATAAAGAGAAGACACGTAAAAGATAATGCATTCCAGCATAATATATATTCATGCAATAAACACTACATTTGTGGAGATTTTTTGAGGATGTAGTTTGTGATTTTGTCAGGCTGGGTTGCCTTGATGAACATTCTTTTACCCTTCTCTCTGGCTGTCATCCGGTCCCGTTTAAATATTTTCCTGTGAATCTCCCATATTTTTAAAAAGGATGTCGGTAGGCATAACGACCACTATTTGATATGTTTGTTACATTCTCTAAAGAACTTTAGATGTAACATCTGGTGACGTTAAGTCAAAAATAAGAAGAAGATTGGCAGCGAGAGGATTCAAGGAGGAATGAAAATGAGAAAAGGATGGAAGAATACCTGCCTCACGTTAGTGAGAAATTAACTGTGAACGTCCCAAAGTATCAACCGAGAGCACGAGTTCAAAGCCCCGTCCTCACCGTCTCACGAAATGCAATCTATTGGTTTCGTGACACGAATGGTACGTTGTTTTGGGGGACGTCATTACGTTTAAAAATGAAAGTTAGGTTTAGGCAAAAAAAACAGTTAGGTCAATAAAAAAACATCATGGTTGGCCTTAAAATAACTACGTACAGTTAGGTTTAGGCAACAAAACCAACAGTTAGGTTTAGGCAACAAAACCAACAGTTAGGTTTAGGCAACAAAAACATCAACGTTTTTGTCTCGAGTACTTTCCGACAGAAAGTGAATATTACGCGGTGAAAGAGCAGCATCATTTTTTCCAGAACAAGGTCAATTTTTCGGAATAAAAGCATCAACCTACGTGTTCAGAACATATATATCAAATATTCGCAGCCGAGCATTTAGCATTTTCGTGTTGTTTATTCGTCACGCCCTGGTGTGGGAAAGGCCTTTAGGATGGACTGGTGTGCTACATGTTTACATTTTATCCAAAAAGGACTGTTTGAAAAACAGATTCTGTTTCCAATTGACCCAAACTGGAAATCTAAGAATGTAATCACATAATAACTGCAATCACATATCTCTGTTGGTAACAAATTTCACAGTGAACAGCTGCCTCAGTCTTTGTCCTGCTGTTGTTCAATACAATAGCGAGCCCAGAGGAATGTTTTACACACACACACACACACACACCTAAAAGTGTACACAGAAGAAGCCTTAGGAGGAAAAAATGTCTCACCTCAGCAACAGGATTGTAAAGTTAAGTTTAGGAGAGCTTTAAAAAGGGACGCTGTGTCCTAAAGAGAACCCTTGCCATTACGTAGAATGTAATGAGACACACCCAAGTGTGTTTGTATGTGTGTGTTAGTTAGTTAGTTAGATAATGGATCTGAGCCATGGGTAACAGAATATAGCCCTGACAAGTGAGAAAATGACTAGTTTGCTCTGCTCTGATGACAAGCTTTCAGTCTGAGGTTTTCACCTCTCCTGTCTCCCTCCAGGACGTTCTGGATTCCCGTCCAGACTTCATAAGCCCGATCCTTACTTCTTTCCAGAGGTCTCTCCAAACTCCAGCCCCATCCATCACTGTGATCTCTATTATGCGGCGAGCTCCCTGCCGTGGTCAAGGACCGTGATAACAAGACAGCGTGGAAACAGATGTGAGTGAAAGTGAGACGAGTGCATAGCTGGAAAAATGGAAAAGGTGAGTGAAAACACTTTTATTTATCACGGGAGAAGGAAAGAGCAATCTATGGTTACGCAACACAAGTCACGAAATGCAATCTATTGGTTTCTTGGACAGGGACACGAATTGTCACTTTTTAGTTAAGTTCGGAAAAACTAAATGGTTGGCCTTAAATTCACTATGTACAATTATGTTTAGGCAACAAAACCATGAATAGTTAGGTTGAGGCAACAAAACCAACAGAAAACTGTCTCCCGCCCACCAATAGTCGTCTTTTTGGATAATATAAAGTACGTCACTTGTTCTCACTGTTGCTTAGTCACATGGATGCATTTAATTCATGTGTCCTGTTCAAGGATCCTCATTGACTTTCCATTGGCATTATTTTCGTGGTGAGCGACTCAAAAATAAATCAGACAATTCATGTTTCTGCACACGAAAGCAATAGATTGCATTTTGTGTCTATTTCACAACCTGCCATCATGCTGGTCCGGGTCAGACCGCGTAGCTGCACATCAGCTAAACTACACTTCCATTCCCCTTCAATCCCCTCCAGGTTTGACTTCCAGCACACACTGTATTTAATCACAGAGCAATGACCCCTCAGGTTGTCCGTCTTCTTCGGTTTCGGCACAGTCACGCATTTCAGGCCAATTCACAGCTGGGTATTCCTGGCTCACCTCTTTACCCTCTGCTTAATTTATCTGTTTCCTCTGAGAATGAAGGACATCTTTGACTCCATGTGATGAAGAAATTCTCAGCTTTTTTCTTTTTTCTTTGGCCTCACAGGGATCCACCGGCTCTGGGACGGAGCTCGTATCCTCAGGTTGTTTGGACGCTATTGTCTCGCTTGTGTTTTCACTGCAGTCAGGGGAGGAAGTGTGATAAAGTTGCCTTTTCTTTGCTTGTTTCTATGTTTGAGCGTCTCTGCAGTCAGCCGGTCGGTCTCCTCCTCCTCCTGCTGCTGCTTTTGTGCACACAGGCGATTGTTTTACGCGAGGTTACAGGAAGGTCAGATCCAAAATCAATGAGGAAACAGTCTCTGCTGCTCTACACTCTTATTTCTGCCGAGCAGGATCCTCTGAGAGGAGCCGGGATATCAGGAACACCCGAACGGGAGGATCGTTAACATGACGGATGGAGGGATGAGAGGAAGAGAGAGACGAGAGCTGTGTGCGAAACGTGAAACGCACAGGTGTAATGGAAGAACAGTGTTTTCTTCAAAACATTCTCGGCGCTAAGCAGAATTTTATCCTCTAGATCCGTTAAACTCCATTAAATGTGACAAGTATTGCATGTTTGGTTTCATACAGCTCTACCACTTAAAGTAAGGGCAGAATAAGAAAACCAAAAAAACACTGCAAGCAGGAAATGACTACGGCCCTATGTGCACGAATACAGATATCTTTTAAAACTGATATTGCAAACATAGTTTTAGGTCAATAAACCTGATATTTTTAAAAAAACTATGGTTACTATGTATCTGTGTGGACATGTAAAAAGGACGTCAAAACCTCTGCAGGAGACTGTTCCCGAAAGGTCTGAATGTTTTGTATACTATAAGCGTTTGGCGAGTGTGGTCTCACCAGATGAAGCATGAAGGCGTTTATGCTCAATGTGCCGATCGTCGCATTATTCTCCGAAAACACAGCAAAAAGCCATAAACCAACCTTCACATTGACGAGGAGGGGTTATAATTATCTGTAAACTCATATCTTGTATTCATGGACTACTTTATTACCTTTATACAAACCCTGTAAAGAAGTCAATTATTAAATGTATTATAAAGAAACAAAGGTTGAATATCCTTTAAACTATTTGATTTATTATTCGAAAAATATTTACTCAAATGTAGATTCATAAGACTTCCTGTTTCTAAAGCATCTAAAAACAAACTGTCCTTCTTTGTTTAATCACATGACATGTAAATAGTGCTTTTATCAGTGAACTATTGATGACAGTTACGGGATCGCTCCAAGTTACAAAAATGCAGAGGTGCACGACCACCTTGTATAAATAAAGAAATAACTTGCTATTTCTTTACTATTGTTTACTATTTGTTTACACCATCAAAGGAGAATCAGCTCACTGAGCGTGCTCAGAGTCTTCCTCTCTGGTATTTGAAGTGTCGTTGACGTCCTTCATCGCCACCCACTGGCCCGGTGAGCGTTTGGAGTCGTTTTTTGTGTTCTGGTGTGGACGGAGATATTTTGTAAAACGAAGGTGGTGAGGAAAGATTTTTATTTTAAAATATAGAGGAAAATATCAGAGATATTTGTATACGTGTAGACTGGGCCTAAATTACAATAGCCAGTTTGCCACAATATGTAGAATTCAAATACATTGCACAAAAATGTCAAGATTTAGCCCTGAAACCATCAACAACGCTACTAAATACACATTTACATTGATTTTCAGCTGAAAAACGTGGTTTGGGGAATTATATTTTAAAATGTAGGGCAAGTTATCTGTTTGAAATATAATATTTCTGTATACCTGACTAAAAACCACAAAATGTTTGAGCTTTTTAATATTGGTGCTGTAATTGCTAATATCCTGATAAATATGGCACAAATGAATAAAATAGCGGTACACATTTTTTATTTATATTCAAATTTGAAAAGGAAAGTAGGTGTGCAGCTTCTTTTAGAAGACATCCAAGGAGTTTTTCTAGAAAAGCAACACAATGCAATAAAGTCCGGCGTGTCTCAGTGCCTCATGGGAAACCTCAGGGGGGTTGCTTTAATGTTTCCTTCCCCCTCCGCTTCCTTGGAGCAGAGCGGATATTACAGATTGGAAGCATATAGCGAGTTTATAAAATCTCACACTGATTATGAGCAGCTTGAGCCCCGTGGCTTTCAACTTATTCTGTTCAGCGATGCCGATCCGGGACGGTTTGGTTCCACTGCGTCGCAGCACAGCGGCCTGGTGCTGATTTCCAACACGACGCCGCCGTCTCATGTCATTCATTAGACCTGAACGCCTTTAAAGCAACAGTGTCACGGGGCAGTGAGAGCTGGAACCGGGATCGAACCCAAACGCAGACAGTCGAGGAGTAAACAGGAAGAATTCAGTGAGTTATTGTAGAGATGCAGAGTCTGAGAAGTCAGGTAACAGACAAACAGAACAGACACTTTTTATTAAGAAAAGCACAAGAACAAACAAACAAGACCTCTGTTTTATTATGTTATAATGTTTTATTTATCAAAAACTCTTCTGCCTCAATTTGAAATCAAAATCTACGATATTGTTGATTGTCATAGTCTTCAACCAATCAGATCTTTAGTTTTACATGTTGGGCGTATTCTTTGACGTGCCAGAGCCTGCTAGCTGGCATGACATGAACACTGGTCTCCTGGGTGAAAGTCCTGTGTTTGTGTTGACTAAATGCACACCAAAGGTTGTTGCAGTGAATTTGTTAGCAAAACAGTTGCATGTTAACACATCTAGTACAGTTGGGTAACATTAGCATTCATTTTGTTTTTTTTTGGTGAATTTAAGTTCACTGTTTTCTCCAGTAACACTGGAGGGAAATATCTGTCTCTTTAGCTGCTAAATGCTCCACTAAGTTCAGCAACTTGTCTCTAGTCTGATGTTTGAAGCTGAGCAGGCTGTGTACATTTGGGTTTTTAGAGCTTTCACACTAAGAAACAGCTGCCTGTTGCTGCTGAACTTTGTTCACCATGGAGGCATGAGAGAAAAATAAAGTTTTCTTAAAAGAATTCAAGGTAACACTTTGTGAATAACTGGTATACAAATAATCTTTTTGCAGGTGAAGTATTACTTTGAATAAATATAATTTACCTTCTTTCTCTGATTGTCCTTGTACATTTTCTTTATGTGTCATTTGTAAATATATATACAGTACATATAACACGGCCCAGGCCAAGGCTTGGCCCCTCTTTGCCTTAAATCTGAGACATTTAATGTCCTCCTGGTGTGTAGTGAAGGTGGACCTGAACATGAACCGAAGGTCGTGTCCTGACAAGTATTTAACGTATGAACTTTACTCATAAATACCAGTCAGCATCAAAGCGTAGCTACAGTGTGCTGCCAGCCCCACCTGCCCGAGAGTGTATTTGCATTGAGTATTTGCAGTATTTGTAGAGTGAAGTACACACCTGTTCTGGCTGCAGATTGAAAAAACAAGGTGTTACCCTGATGTTATTACAAAGGTACTGTACCCTCTCTATGCTGAGGAAGGATTAGTGTGAAGAAGGGGAATTTACGAGGCAAAGTTTTCCATCCAACAGTTTGTGAAGTTAGAACATCATCTTTGAGGTGGAGATACAGTCAAACGTATGCTGTCTCCTTATAACAACAGAACAAGACATCGGCGGTACTTTTACTGCAGCAGGTAGCTCCCATGAATTCATTTTTTTGTCTTAATTTGTTGTCTTTGTGTTTTTATTACTAGAGGATGCAACATCGTAAAAGGAAGCATTGGGATTAGATAGAGAGGCTAAATCCCGGCGCCCCCCCCCCCCCCCCCCCCCCCCATGGGACCTTTTTAAAATGTTTTATCCCATTTGGATTGTGCCATGAATTACAAAAATTATGTTTGTCAATTTAAAAGATAATATTGCTTATCAATTTGTAATAAATAAAATTTGTCGTTGTATCATTTAGTTTTGTGTGAAACCGCTCAGTGAACTACATCTCTCGTCTTGCACAATGTACGTTACCAACACCCACACGGACGTTAGCTTGACTAACTCTCTACTGTCCATCAGGGGGCGACTCCTCTGGTTGTATAGAAGTCTATGAGAAAATGACTCTACTTCTCTCTTGATTTATTACCTCAGTAAACATTGTAAACATGAGTTTATGGTCTCAATCTCTAGTTTCGAGTCTTCTTCAATACAGCATGATGTTCATTTAGTAAATTATGGTCCATTTAGAGTCAAATAGACCATAAAGCAGGGTATGCTTTAGGGCGGGGCTACACAGTGATTGACAGGTCTCTACCAGAGACATATACGGCGTCTCTACGTCACTCCTCCTCAGTCCAAATATGGTCACTTCCTGTTCACTGGTAGCAAAAGAAACAACATGGCGACAGGAAAATTACCGAACTCGAGGCTTCAAAACATCAGTCCGTAAAACCAACGGGTGATGTCACAATGACTACGTCCACTTCTTATATTCAGTCTATGGTAAAGATGCACAGTAAAAATAAAAGTCTGTGAAAATGTAGTTTGCAAAATCAACCCACTTACTAGCTCTTTCCAGAGCTTTCAACTGCATCACATGGTCTTTATCGGTGAGATGGAACTATGGACATGAAAGGTCAGTAGTTACAAAGTTTTATTTAAGCATAAATATAAATTCTTGATCTAGTGAAGGTTGAGATTATTTTGTCACACTAATATGATGAAGCATGCTGACATTTTAAGAGTTTGTTTAATGTTGTGTAGGCTTTTACAGCTGTAGCAAGGATGTACTCAATACAACTTTACACTATTGAAAATATATGATTACAGCTTTTTTAAATGTTTTCATGACTGTTTTCCTTGCTTCAAGTCTTTTACAGTGGGAAATATCTGCTGTCACACTGTGGAACAAAACGAGAGGACATGTTGGGAACAATGCCACCCGAGTGTTTGAAGTTTCTTGCGGTAATCCAGACAGCGTGCAGTTGATTCGTTGAATTTATCCGGCGGTGTTGAGACCACTCTTCGAGAAAAAACACCAATTACAGCCGATTGTTCTGGTGGCGTTTCAGTTTAGTGCAAGTGGTTTGGCTGAACCGGCGGAGCGGAGGCTGTGAGATAGCGTGTTTAGTGAGTTCTGACACGTCCAGATCTCCGTTGATCCTTCTCTATTGAATAAGCACATGTCTTTGGGGACGAGGAGATTGATGCCGCTCCCGCTGAACTCTGGGACATCCTTGTCCTTGGCTGGGCAAGATTCTTGGGGGGTTTGTGGGTAATGGGGGGGAAAAACCACTTCCCTTGCTTGTTAAACAAGACCATTAAAAGGCATTATGAGCCGGCCTCTGGAATGGCTTTTGAGTGTCATTGCTTGCATCTGTTGGGGGGGGGGGGGGGGGGGTCTCTTGTTTCTTTTGTTTAGTCACAAATATAGTAATTCTGCTGCAAAGTGTTTGAGAAGCAAGTTTTGAGTGACGAGAAGCATCAATGACTACGTTTACACACTCATATTCTACTATTATTCAGAATGTGACAATATTGTGAATTTGATATGGTTCATGTAAACATCATACTCCGTTTGGATATTCTGAATCAGTTCTTATTCCTAATCGAGCATTTTCAGAGTAAATCATGTGTGATATGTTGGTATTGTTCAGGTTCTAGGATCATTCTTTGGACATGTATGTATATATACACACATGTACGTATATATATACACATGTCTACAGCTCATTCACTATCAGAGTCTCTCCCCTGTTTACCAGCAGCTCTGTGCGTTGAACACAAACTAGCCAACAGTTAGTAGAGCTGGAGTAGAGATGATGTCCAGAAGATCAGAAGGAGAAACATCATGAAGGACTTGGACATCAACAGGTTTCTGAATATGAACAAATATCTTTTAGAGAAGCTGTTTGAAGGAATGAAAGAGGTCCAACAAGTCCTCCACCTCTGGAACACGCTGAGAGAACATCTGTTAGCTCCTGATGTTTACTTTGACATATTCTGACGTGATAAAAACATCTGTTAGCTCCTGATGTTCACTTTGACATATTCTGACGTGATAAGGACATCGACCCGTCAAACACAGAAGAGATGAGGCATGGGGTCATTTTACAGTAATCAGAATATGAACGGCTGCATGTAAAAGGAATTTTTGGTGGATTATTAGCCATGTAAACAGATTATTAGGACTATGTAAAGGTATTCCTTGTTGGTGAAAACTTTTCTCTATAGTTTAATCCTAATCATAAGAATAAAACTACATGAACTCAACAAGAGGCTAGAAAATAATGATCCAAACTGACACGTTTCTAAGAAGAACTTCAAAGCATCTCCCTACTCACCCCCATGACCTGAGCCATCCAAAGCCACGTCAGACCCTCACACTATGGTCACATGTTGGCCGGGTTACACCACCGGGATTAAGGTTCAAGTGTAGAGGAGGGCTTTGGGAGCTGTTCCTTTAGGGGTCAAGAGCTCCGGACACCAGCTTACTGTATTTGTAAATCTGTTCATGTGCAAAGTCCTTTTCTATGTTTTCATTAATTACTAGTTAGTTTCAAAGTAGCATTTTGCTAGTTCAGGCTTGTTAGTAAAGCTAAGGCCTGTAACAGTGCAGTGCAGAGCAAAAGCAAGTATTTTCAGTATCTCCGCCAGGAGATAATGAGATCAGTCATGTGAGGGAGTTTGTGTGCATCTTTGCATCTGTCCACGGTGTATGTCACATACTGCTGCACAGAACTGCATAATATTTTCGGTGCTCGTTTATGGCTGCTTGCTCAAGGACCTCTTTGGAGTGACTCACACTTTCTCAACGCACCTTTTATTACCGTTGATTTACGGCTGGCTCCCCTTCTGGTAGGAGGCCACAAGTGAGACACAGTGGGGAAAACTGCTTATGAGGCTGCGTGTTGTGTAGAAGCTGCTGACAATAACTTCTACATGCTGGACTGTTTTGTTTTTCCCGATTTAATAATCCATGACTCTGAACCTCCTTTACACTTTTGTTCTAACGAGGCTCCTTTCAACGACAAACATCTGGTGCGACTGGAATCAAATAACGGAAAAGATGAATAAGCCTGCGTGCATGCCGGAGTGTTTGTGTTCATGTGTGTTCGAACGGACGATGTAGATCGATGACTGGAGAATATGGTGCCAGACAACCACAAACAAGACATGTAGCAGCAGTTTATTGATTACAAATACATATGGCTTTGGATTGTGTGTGCAGTATACAGCCCGATATCACAAATCAGCCTCGGGGGGTTTTACAATCTGTAGCACATACGAGCCTCGCTGTCCTCCTCGACCCTCGCTTCACTGAGGACAACATAACGAGAAAATTGTGCATTACCACAAAATAGATATTTTTGATTGTCAGTTTGAATTGGAAGTATTTCTCCTCACTATCATTATTATATATTTATCAAAAAAAGCTAATTTCGAAAAATATTTCGAAATATTTCGCTTTGACACTTTTATAAACTTGGACGTGAAATCTTGGACGGCTTCTGCACCCAAACTTTGTAGAAGCCTCCAGGAGTTCAAGCTGCAGGTCTGGCAAATGTAGTGCAGCAAAAAATATGTGTCTCTCAGAGCGGAGGAGAAGTATAAAGTAGTATAAAGGACAGTACTTGAGTATATGTACTTAGTTACATTCAACTCTGTGTTTCAGTGAATAATGACGGTCATTTTTCTCTTTTTGCCTCTTTAATCACTGAAAAATAATTTACCTATCAAAGAAAATAACTGTTTATTATTTATTTATATATTTGATAATTACTTGATAAGTACTTAGTAGGATGGAAGAATACTACCTTTTTAAGTGTTAATTACTTGACAAAAGAAAAGGATAAAAAAAAAAACCATCAAATGAGCAGAATACAAACTAAAACAATGAAGGTCTTAAAAGTTTTACTTCAGTGGTGCACATTTCTGACAATGAATCAAATGATGTTCAGTAGACCTGGAGCTTGTGAAGCAGTTACCTTTTTACAAATGAGTGTGTGGGGGGTGGGGGGGGGGGTTTGATGTGATCTAGGTCGTGTCTGAATGGAGACTTCCCTGTAAGAACTTCCGAGGAGCGGGATTAGATTCGTCATATGCACAGAAGAGCTCTGACCGTGCACACTTCACTGCTCGGGAGGAATCCGTGAAGAGCGGTCCGCTCATCGGACAGAGTCAAACGAGGGCTCAATTCCCAGAAATAACACACTCGTGCACCGGAATGCTTGTGTAGGAGAAAAAGAAGAAAATGTAATATAATCTGTGGAGTTCGATCCCCGTGTGTGAGGGTCATTAATATGCATGTTAACACAGAATGGGAATGGCATTGCTCTCCCTCCCTCCCAGTCATTCCAGTGGCAGTGGATGGCCCTCTTATTAGGTCAGCTGAAAGTGGAAAATTAGCACAATTCCCCCGGGCTGGGATTTATCCCACATCTCTTCCAATTAGCTTCCTGAGCTTCTGGAGATAATTGCGTAGCGCACAGTGCAGAGACAGGAGCTCCCACAAAACCCATCGCTGCTGCATTCCTGCATCAAGTCGTTTCACTTCCTCGCGGAAAAAGAAACTGGGAGAGCAACTCCAGGATCAACATGCAGCTCTCCTCGGTTAATCCAGCTCGGAGGGGCGGCCCCCATCCCTTGAGCCCGGTTCCGTTAAGTACTTACATACGCTACCAAGAGTTTGGAGAAGTTTTGCATGTGTCGTCATTTATAGCTCTATCGTCTTTAATAACGGGGGGGGGGGGGGGGGATTAGCGCCATCGCCTTTTTGATCCTATAATCCGCGCTCCTCGAAATCCCAAAAACTTTATCGGCTTGTCTCTCTGTCTCTCTCTCTCTCTCTCTCTCTCTCTCTCTCTCTCTCTCTGCTGGACCCGATGATCTGCTGTCAAAGGCGGAGGAGTTGACCTCAAACGAGGCGCCGTCCTGGTGAGAAATCTCCCGACAGGTGACAGCAGTAATTCAGTTGGCCCCTAATGTGGCCATCGGAGAGATGAGCCCGTTGGCTCGTATGAGGCTGTTGTCAGGGGAGATTAAAAGGACTTCATAAATATGCCCTTCTGTTTTTTCCGCGGTGCCGTATATCACCGGGCGCCGCATTAATCAGCGCTGCCCGTTCCACAGCGCCGTAATTGCATCTGAAGATGAAAGCCGAGAGGGAACTTCCATCTTTCCACCTTGTGCCATACATCCCATCACGGATTTGTCACATGTGATTCATGTCAAATATGGAAACATGCCAGCATCCATACGAGCAACGAGAGAACGGATAACCTTTCCTTCCAGAATCAGTAATCGGTCTTTTAAATCATGTCTTCAGACCCATTTTTACAGACTGGCTCTCATGTGATGTCGTCTTGTTACTGCTTTATTTTATTCTTGTTATTATTTATTTTTTTATTCTTGTCATTATTTGTATTTAATTTAATTATTGTTATGATCTTATCGTATCGATTGGTTTTATTGTATTATTATTGTACTGTTTTATCAGGGTTTAACTTGTATCTTAGTTTGTCTGTCAAAGCACTCTGTAAACTCTATTTTTAAAGTTGCTACATAAATAAAGTTATTATTATTAATACTCGATGGTATCACACAGCAGTGCTAGCTGAAACAATATATTCTAGGTATGATAAATTACAATATGTTGCTTTTTTTTGTTGTTGGCGAAAAATGATGAATTGAAAGGAGCATGTTTGGTTCTTTCTTACAGCGCTGGAAAGCATTCAATTAAAATGGACGCACTAATAAACCTTTAGAAGAACCCAGAAAAGAGTTGAGGTTCCTCCCTCGCTCTCTTCATCAACGCGACACGGACGTTCCTCCCGTCGTCGCCTCCTCTCGATTGATGCTCCACTTTACGGCCCTCCTCCTCCTCCTCCTCTCTGGTTCATCTCAGAGCTCGCGATCGCACACCGGAACTAATTAACGGGCAAAGGCCTAAGCAATGTTTTGAGAGCGGAGAGCGACAGGAACTTAATTACACGGCGCCCAAGACGAGAATAGCCGTTAGAAGGTTTCGGCTCCGAGTGGATATTAAAGTCGTGCGTCACGTTGTTTCTCTCTGAGATTTGCGAGTGTCGTATTTCTTGTGAGACGTATGCAGGTTGGAGTACGTACAGCAGATTTATCGCCCCTTTCTTTTTTCTCTACGTTGAATGACCGAAGAGGTTCATCGTCACATAGCTGTCGACTCTGGGCTCAGAAAGGATGGAATTAGAGAGCCTTTGTTGAGTAGACCTTTTAAATCTGCTCTGTGTTTGATGTATGAGATGTGCAACGCTGTGATGTAATGGATTACAATTTGAAATTCTACATTACACTTCCTTATCCCAGTGTGTTGAGAGACCCTTGGGTTACGTGGAATGTGACAGGAAGTGAGAACGAGGGGAGACTTTAGAAAATGTGGCCGGCCGTAAAACAAAGCGTGCTCTTACATAAATACCTCACTGATAGATTTACAAACTTCAGGCTGGAGAAAAAGGAAGTTCCGTTTAGTTGAGATGCTTTTTATTTGTCGACATGTAAGAAAAATAGAGTCAACTACGATGATGATCCAGTTAAAGAGGAAGGCTCTCAGGAGGAAGCTTTTAAAGTTAGGAAGGGTATTTATTTTAGAAGCATTTAAAGATATATTTGTTGAAATTATCTTTACATCCCGAGAGCAGTCAATAAATCATGATCGGACCCAAAAAAAAAGAAAGAAAAGAAAGTCTGGTATTTGTGGCCGGACTGTAAAGACATCCTTACTAAAATCTATGTTATAGAGCATCTTTGGCGACTTTCTCGCAAGATTTTAGCTACTCTCATTGGAAAACAGCTTTTTTTAGGTTGGATAATCTAGCGTACTCTTGCTTACCAACATTACCAACCCTCGTTTCATTGGAGGGTCCTATGAGGAGCTGTGAGCTCGGCTTCCTTTTATCTTCTCAGTCTTTGGTCACAAGGTGTTCACCGACTGGAGCTGCACTCTAAAAATGTTTGTGACTTTGCAACTTGCATTACTTTTCTTACAAATCCATCGCAATAGTGGTTAATTGAGCTTCCAGCTTTTCTGTTGAACACCTGCACCAGGAAGTCCTGGGATGTGCATTGCATTTTCGACATCGGCGGTAATTATGATATATGAAAGGGGGCAAAATATCTGCAATTTTCCGTGCTTAAAGTAAGGACAGCAAGTCTTACTTTGAGGGTAACATTACTCTGGACACAGCAGAGTGGATGCTGACAGTTTAATCTACTCATGGAAACATTTGTGTAACTTTAAACCAGTGAATCCAATGAAAAACACATACACTGGTTTATTTTGAAGATGTTAATATGGGTGACATGACTGTACAGTCAAATGTATCCCATTACTTTGGTTTATGTTAAGCAATAAAAGCTAGAGCTGTTCACGGCGAATATGGAGTCAGTTTATGCGAAAGGAATGTGGAAAACTCCACTCGGTCACACGGTCCTGTTTGCCCAACACATTTGTATTATTTCTGATGTTGCATTACAGGGTTTTTTTCAGCGCTCACCGGGACTTCACCTGCTGCCGTCTGGGTTCAGCAGGAACCCTCAGACCAGACCGGCTAACTTCTGGCCATGGACAGAAAGGAAAGAACGCTCTGGCTGCTGACGACAACTCGGTTGCGTGTGAACGCACGAAGGGGAGAACTTTGGCGTGTTAGAAGAAAAATGAAATTAAAGAAAAAGCACTGTGCTTTTTGCTTGGGAAGGGTGGTCAGCCTTTCCTCCTTCTTCCCCTCACAATAACCGTTCTGCAGAAGTGGCTGCCAAAGCCGCAGCAGCTCATAGAGGAAACCGTGACCAGCTGTGACGCAGCTGCCTACACTTGACACTCCGGCATCACTGAGCTATCTCATTCAGCGTGGTGGATGCTCTTTTTTTATCTCACTTGGTCAGATCTATTATCTGCCACCCTTGTACCTTGCGTCACCACCCACAAAACAGTGAGCAGCATTGTTGAGCACTTTGTGATCCACGCCCCACTTACAGGGCTGTCAACAGAAAACCACATGGAATTCCCCGGTGCTTTTTGGTAAATGTCAAGTATGGAAAGGGGAAAAGCTTAAAGACTTGACTTTCTCTCTGTGCTACTGTGTGGATCTATTTGTCGTAGGATGCGATGCGTATTTTTGTCAACCAGTGATCAGCAACCGATCTAATTACACACTAATCAATCAAAGTGTAATGAGTCCGGGTGTGGCCCGCTCCACCTCTAATCCACTGCATCTGTTTACGGGTAATTCCACAAACCGCACTTGTTTGACTTCACACGCCAAACTTTGACTTCTTTCCCATACGATCTTTCTATCAGACATGCCGTGTGTTTTGGCCCAGAGGAAATTGAGGGTTTTTGAGTGGGAATCTTGAGGTAACACAGAACAGGACACGGTATATTACAACTGCACAACATTCATAATCCTTTTTCATTGGAGTTTTTATTTCTGGATTAGAAAGCCCAACCCAGTTGCCAGACAAAATGTTGGCAAAGTACGTTTCTGCAGTCCATGGGATATGTTGAATGTTGATGTTTCTGAAGCAAAAACGGTGTTTGATGATCGTGTTTGCCTCGTAACATCGCAGCGTAACATCGCAGCGTAACATCGCAGCGTAACATCGCAGCGTAACATCGCAGCGTAACATCGTAGAGTAACATCGTAGCGTAACATCGTAGCGTAACATCGTAGCGTAACATCGTAGCGTAACATCGTAGCGTAACATCGTAGCGTAACATCGTAGCGTAACATCGTAGCGTAACATCGTAGCGTAACATCGTAGCGTAACATCGCAGCGTAACATCGCAGCGTAACATCGCAGCGTAACATCGCAGCGTAACATCGCAGCGTAACATCGCAGCGTAACATCGTAGCGTAACATCGTAGCGTAACATCGTAGCGTAACATCGTAGCGTAACATCGTAGCGTAACATCGTAGCGTAACATCGTAGCGTAACATCGTAGCGTAACATCGTAGCGTAACATCGTAGCGTAACATCGTAGCGTAACATCGTAGCGTAATATCGTAGCGTAACATCTTAGCGTAACATCTTAGCGTAACATCTTAGCGTAACATCGTAGCGTAATATCGTAGCGTAACATCGTAGCGTAATATCGTAGCGTAACATTGTAGCCCAACAACGTTGGGCAACAACGTTACTTAATATAACAATGTAGCCTGACAGCATAGCGTTATAATGTAGTGCGACAGCGTAACACAACAATGTGACCACATTAAGTGTAACCGCCCTTAGTGGACTTTCTCGCTTGTTACACCACATAACTTTCAATGACGGTCGCTCTATATATTCTACGTCCCATGCTCTGCTCGACGCTCGTTGTACTTCATCACTTGCTCTGCCCGAATGCAAAAAATCATCCACATCCAACGAATCCGTGGTCTTCAGAAACGTACAATACCAACATTTATTCCTGGCGACTGGGGCTGGAAGGTTTGGTCTCAAGCATTCTTTCCCACGGTACTTTTAAAAAATACTGATGTCTTCCCTGTGAACCAGAGGGCCATCCTTTAGTGAAACGGTTCATGAAAAAAAGAGATATTCTTTTATGTCTTTAAGCTGTAAGTGAAGCATTGCAAGGTATATAACAGAGAACAATGAATGCATTAAACTCATAAAACATCCACGTTTGGGGTCAAAGACGAGAAGAAGAGCAGAGCTCTGCTTTCCTTTATTTCCTCTCATATATTTCTGAGCTTTTGCTACAAATCTCCTGTGCTCTTTTATTCCCCCCCCCCTTTCTTTAAACTCCTCGCTGTGTTGGTGTGGTTCTCTCATGACATTTCTGTAATCAAAGCCAAATGGCATATCCCTCTATTAGCCTCGCAGCTGCTTGCATTTAATTCCATACAATCAAAGTGTCCCGTTCAGCTGCTCGCTGTCACAGCTACCAAAAGCCATTTGTCACAACGGAGATAAAAGAAACATTTATGAGCAGTAGAGATGTTGCTCATGTTGTTTTTACAGAGTTAAGACTTTAAAAGAAACACGAACATATAACGTTTCAAAAGTTGCAGATGATACTTCCATACCTGCAAAAAAACACTCTTTTTCAAATGAATTTCTGCAGTAGAGCCACAAAGTGAAGTGTCAAAGTCAACCCTGTTGGGAACTTTAGAAACCCTGTCAGACACTTACGCACGAACAAGAGCTTAACATTTCCAAAGTTGACTTGTGGAAAAAATACAGCCTAAGTGTTACCTGATATTCTGCACCCCTGTGTCATAGGTTCCTCCAGATGGGTTTTTTTTTTTTTTTAAAAACCTTGTGACCTTTAGAAAGCGGCGACGGTGTGTGATCCCATGAACACCCCCCAAAAGTCAGAGCACAAGCTTGTTTTTGTTTTTGGGCCCGTTTCCTTGTGTTTTGACTGGGTTGCATGTGTTTCAACGACGAGAGTGAGCTCATACTTTTTACATAAATGAACTCATCAGTGAAGCTTATTAAGGCACAGAGAAAAGAACTAATGCTTTAGTCCTATACCATGATGGTCTTTGTCTCTGCTGCTTTAAAGTCTTATATGGTAGTTTTGAAGCAGCGTGTTCAGCAGAATATCGTACAAATATTTGGTTGCTCTGCTTCTCCACTTATTTCTTCTTTTTTTGTTCCTGGCCTCGTTACATCTGAGGAACACAAGAGCACAGGAGGTTATAGGATAGAAAAGCACATCACAGGAGGCCTGTCTCTCAGCATGAAATACATTTGTTTTCATAAAAAACAGCAGTAATATGAAACGTTCCAGCCTCTTAAAACTGTCTGACTGTGGGCAGTTATATTCCTCCGGGCAAAATTATTTCAATTCTTTTTGGATGCTCGTGTTGATGTTTGATGCCACGAGTGAAATAAAACCAAACTGATCCTATTTCTGGAAAAATATTTTTTACGCAGAAATTGATATTATTATTCCCAATTCTCCTTTTTGGCTTGTAACGTCCATTCTGGTCTGCAGGCTCGTTGTATCAGTGCGGAGAACTCTTCAGCGCCGGAGACTTGAGGACTAAAACACTTCAGCTTGAATTTAGTGCGACCGTGAAACTATTCCAAAGTAATTACGAACCATTAAATGAAGAGTGGGATCGCCCTGTCGCTGGTGGAGCGAAAAAGTCACTCCACATGAGGAGTGATTCCAGGAGACGCAGGGGCTTCACACACACACACACACACACACACACACACACACACACACACACACACACACACACACACACACACACACACACACACACACACACACACCGGATCTGTGATTGCTAATGACATGAATGTGCACCAAGGCTGCTTAACATTCTAGCATGGCTACATGTACAGTTAAGTACACACACACACACACACACAGGACGAGCATATCAGAACTTGCGAAGCATGATGATTTAGTTCAGCGTCACATTAAGGGAACTCGCTCATCCTTCAGTCTGAATGAGGGCATTAGGCAGCAGCAGCCCAAACACACCACGCAGCGCTTTAGTACTCACACAACTCAACATAGATTATTAAAATGAAAATGTGGCTCCCAAGTTCAAGTACCTCAAAGATCAACAACTCGTAGGAAGAAGAGATGCTCCCACTAGAGAAAATGAAAGATAGTGTGCTGTTTTTTTATGTCCGTGTTGCCAGAGATATATGACCTGGCGATGGATCAGTCACTTTAGAGTTAAAATTATACGATTAAAGTGAAGAAAAAAAATCATGATAATCACAAGAGCAGCTCCAGAGAAGGCTGGGAAAGAGGAAAGCCACCAGGGTAGATCCAGTCACCGCACCACCACACATCATTCCCGTGGTCCTGCTGCTTAGCACACACACTCACACTCACACACACACACACACACACACACACCCTCGCTGTACTGAAAAGTGCTGTTAGGTGCGGAGAGCAACGCTTCAGCCTCTGCAGTCTGACCACACCCTTGTTCCACAGCCTGATTTGATCCAGTTTAAAGCTGCTATAATCAGTTTCCTTGATTTTAACAATGCATCAAATGAATCAGGCTTAAACCTACAGAAAGCAATGCACTATAATTCATATACAACAAGGAGTTGGTGGAGGGCAAAACAAATCCTACATTTGGATACAGAAAACGACTCCAAATAAAGTTGCTCCAGATCTGCTGAATGTGTAAATAGGTCGTTACCATGTGGCCAAAAACTCAGTTATTGCAGCTTTAAAGTAAAGAACTGTTTGTTCATCAAGACAAGTCCTTACAGAACACACACAGTCACAAAGAGATATGGTTGCAGAGTTGTTGAAGGTGAAGAAGTGGTCGAATTCGAACATATGTTACTTGTCTGACATGCCGATTTAAGCCGAGACAGAGAGTGAAAACATTCATGACTGGATCTCATCTCGTGGTTCATGTAGAGCGGCTGCCTTCTCAATGAAAAACGTCAGAGTCGCTCAACCTCTGTGACATCTTATCTGATTTTTCCCCCGACGCCCCTCAGTGTCAGACGAATAAGCACTTTCACTCTTCTTCTGGTCCCCGTGGAGCCGCTGGTGCGATCGTCGTGTCCCCGCGGTGACTCGGCGCTGAGAGGCCGCTCCAGACTACCGGACAGATGTGTTTCATTTGGCTTTATCTGTTGACACGTCCTGTCTGCGTTGCTTAGGAGGACGGCATTACGCAGCCAGGATGAAGTCAGTGGGGGGACGTTTTCTACTGCGCTGCCATCTCACAGTAACACCATGAACATTTGGTTGAAAGATTGCATTTTTTTACTGTAAGGATGTTAATGTCTGTCGACTTTGGTCCAGACTGAAAGATATATTACAACAACTATTTGATGGATTGAAATTCTTGCTCCCCAGGTGATGAATGAAAGACTTTGGTGCTCTCTTCACTTTAGTGCCATTATTGGGTCATTTTTAAATATTCGGTTTACAACCAAATACCATAGACTTCATATAAAAGCGCACGTAGTCACCGTGATGTCACTCATTAGTTTGTGGGCCGTTTCGAAGTCGCCATGTTGTTTTTTTGGGAATCTGAAGTGAACATGTTTGGACGAGAGGGTGAAGCTGGAGAGGAGGCCCAGGTACCCCATAGCAGCTAACGCTAGCACTAGCTAGCTTTGTGAGCAAGGTGCATTCTTAATTCACTTTAACTGTGGTTATTAATTGGGATGCTAATTTTGGCTTTGCGAAAAACAAAAAGTCGCTAAAACGCCCTTAATTACACATCATTGTTGGTCTTAATCAAATTTAAATGGGTGAGTTTTATTAAAAAGTGCACCCATCATGCAGTTGTCATGAACGATGTATTAGCTGAGAGATTAAAACTGTATTTTGTACCAGGCTGTAAACATGTTCATTTTAACATAGAGGTCTATGGGGATTCACTCTCTTTTGGAGCCTCGAGTGGCCGTTTGAGGAACTGCAGGTTTTGCTGCACTTCTGCGTTGGCTTCATTTTTCAGACATGGAGGTTGCCTCTTGCCAAAAAGCTGCAAAACAAATGACTTTCCCAGTAACCTCAACAACCTTTACTTAGTGCATAATGCTAACAAGCAAATGTTAGCATGCTAACAAGCTAAACTAAGATTGTGACCCTAGTGTGGCTGCCTCGCTTAACATGCAAGTAGTGTCTACACAGACATGTGTTCTTCTGTAATGATCTTACCTTTAGTTAGTAATGGCCCATAAAGTTTCCTTCATAATAAATGTATCATATTTTAGACAGGTCACTGTATTTTCCACAAAATTTTCTTGCAAATATTTCAGAATAAAAGCCCTCTGTGAACATATGTAAGGACTCAGTCCACAGAAAGATGGAATTTTTTATTTTTAAACAGAAACTGGACGTTTTCATGTCTGTGATATATTTACAGATACAGACATTGAAACTGAAGTAATGTTTGCTGTTATGACGCCAAAGAAACGTGCTATGAGCTGCGCCGCTCACGTGGGCGGTGTAGCTCTAATCTGTTAACATTGATGCCAAAATTAAAAGCAAAAGGTTCCACGATCCACACCAAAATCATTCCCTACTCGCTATATGATGTCATATTTACGGCCCAACGCTTGTTTTGAGTGTTCGCTATGTCGTGCCCTAAAAAATTATTCTCTAAAAAGTTTCTGCTTTCCTTCAGTTTACATTCCCACAATGAAGTGTTCTGCATTTTATAGATCTGTGACTCAGTAAAATAATGATGATGATTAGCAGGTGTCTCAATCTACTGCTCATGGAGTAAACTATTGAGTGTGTTTTATATACAATGTTAAGACTTCAAGGTTACAGCATCTCAATAACTACAATATGTTTCAGTGTGTAATTAGGACCTGTTTCATATCGACATACCGGTGTACTCTATTAAGATTATGTTGAAACAATAGTTTTCCATTTTTCAACCAAAATCCCAGATTTACCATGAATGTGTCTTTTGCTGTGAAAATCTATAAATACATTTTTTGGTAAATATATTTATTCCTTTGAACAGTTTAAATTCAATTCAATGAATTTTTGTATAGCCCAAAATCACAAATTCTCCTCAGAGGACTTTACAACCTGTACACATGCGACATCCTCTGTCCCAGGACCCTCACATCGGAACAGGAAAAACTCCCCAAAAAAACCTTTAACGGGGAGAAAAGAGGGAGAGACCTCAGGGAGAGCAACAGAGGAGGGTCCTCTATCAGGATGGACAGAAGTGTGATAGATGTCATGAGTACAGAATGAACAACATAACAGAGTTTAAACAAAATACAATGATTATTAAGGACTCGGTTTACATACTTTTGTCCCATGCGTGATTCCCGGAAACACAGAAAGGAAAACGTAGAAGACAAAGGGAAAAAAATGTATTAATTAACGACAACAGCAACAAAAATGAACAAATCCTTTCCTTTCTGGATAAGCCAATGACAAGAGAGCATAGAAAACAACTGCACTGTAATGCTTCATTTGTCCTGTAGTGACTTCAACATAACTAATCAAAACTTTGACATAGACGTGCTTCATTGATTAGAATCAAATACTATAACTTGGTAGAAAAATATAAAACAAGAGTAGCTTCCAGTCTCAAGGTGAAAATCTTTCAAACTCTTTCTATTTCATTTCATTCGTTCATCTAGATTCTCTCAAAAACTCTGCAGGATCCTTTTGCTCCTCGCTGCTCTGTTCTTTTTTTCCCTACAGAGCAAAAAGGGAGGGGGGGGGCTCGCATATGTATGGAGGAGCTGACCTCCGGCGCTCTGATGGTGGGGCAGGGAGGTGACCCGCCCCCCCACGCGCACGCCCTCCCCTGCTGGTCACTCATGAATATGGCTCTAATTGAATTCGCTGGAGACAAACGAGTGTTAATTGGGAGGGATAACGATGACCGCGGCCGACTATTCAGAGGCCGGGGTGGGGGTGGGGCTCCTGCCCACCGCAGCCCTGTTCTTCTCAGCAGGAGGGGGTCTGTGTGGGGGGGTGATGGGGGGTGCGGGGGTGCTCTACAGTCCTTTGTGCTCCTTTTCTTTGGGAGGAAGCAATAAAGCAATAAAAGGCCTCGGTAGAGGAGTCCTCTGTGCTCTGACTCCCCCTACGCTCCAGTGTGAAAGAGGGGGGGGGGGGGGGGGGGCTGTGACAGATCATAACCGCTAACGACATCTAGGCCTGTGTGTGTGTGTGTGTGTGTGTGTCTGTGTGTGTGTGTGTGTGTGCGTGTGTGTGCAGTCGTGTTTCATTCTCAACCTGCTCACATCCCCAGAGAAATACTTCAATATTAACTTTATTTAAGTTTTCATGATGCAAATGCAAAGCAGGTTTGAGCGAAAACATATCAATTATTAAACAGGCTCATGTGTCATCACCACGCACACACACACACACACACACACACACACACACACACACACACACACACACACACACACACACACACACACACACACACACACACACACACACACACACACACACAGAGACATTATATACAGTATATGAATTAGCCTGCAGGACCTTTGCTTTGGATATTAACTTTGTTTCTTTTATTGCATTCCTAAAGTAGTGAATCAATATTTTAAAAGTATGAAGGCAGACGTCCTCAACCTTTTATTTTTCTTCGCCTTGTTATAATTTCTTTATGAGATAATATGATCAGAGATGTTGAAAAACACAAGGAAGAGAACAGTTGCAATTCTGGTTTTGTTCATTTCAGGGTTTTTTGTTCAGTTGTGACACTTTCTCAAAGGCCAATAATTGAAGGTTTATTAAGAAATACAAACAACGGCTTGACATTTTGTTTATTATTCTTTTTTTGGGGGGGGGCTGCACCTTTTTACAATTAGATTAGAAGTGTCTTGGTTCAGCTTTTTGAGATCGGTAATATGGCAAACCTGCTAAACATCAACATGTTAACATTGTCACTGTGAGCGTGCTGACGTTAGTATTCAACATCAGAAATATCTTCTATTCAATGTAAAAGTTATAATAATACTCAATGTTTCGCTGATTCCAGTTAATACCTACATTGAAGTTAAAAATGCTATTTTTCTGACTATGGTTGTTTTTTCTCCAATACCACATACTACACGATCTTTTCAAAATAAACTTCCGTTTTACAGGAAACAAGAGTTAGGATTTATGCAACAAAACGTCTTTGTTAGGTTTAGGAAGAAGTCGTTGTTTTGCTTACTACATAACTACAGGAAGTGCTGTTACTGAAGTTATGTGACAAATAAATCAACGTTAACGTCTCGGTTCACGCGGGAAACGAACATATGTCTCCGAGCTGAACGATTCCTGTTTTAGACCCACTTCCCCTCCTGCCCGCCCATTCTGGGCTTTGCGGTCTTTCTACCTTCTTTTTCATGATTCCATGCGAAACATATGGAGTGGTTTCATAACATATCTAAAAATTACGGCGCAGTGTTTTTCGTAGGTAAAGCTACGAATGCTGGATGAGACCAGGCTGTCTGGGTGGAGCGTTCAGGAGGCAGAACGTGATGCAAATAACGCCTCAAGTGGCCGGATCGTCTCTTGCCGTTACTTGAATTTGTCGGATTGTTCCTTAACGACAGAAGTTCCCCAAATCTCATTGTCTCTCCCGAAACCCGGTTCTAAACAGGAACTGGTTCTAAATAAGTAAAAAGTATTGATGCGGTCCAGAGTTATCGGATCTGCTGTCGGTACTTTCTTAGTTCTGAGTGAGATGTCCTCTCTCTGTGTCTTTGTTGCTGCTCAAGAAAAAGTATTTGTTAATATACAGGAATAATCTCACAAAATAATCAAAAAGAACCGATAAGAGTATCGATAAGAGTACTAGTATACAATACCGTCCCTACATGCAGCTCCTCCTTGTAATGTTAGTTAAATTCAGGGTTGCAGTTCATGTGTGAAAAGGTCTTCTAATAAAACTTTGCCACAAGTTGTCCTCTTTTTTTCCATTTAACTCGTGGCCGTTGGATTTCTTGAAGCTGAGGCCGACGTCTGTGTGCACCGCAACAAACTTGGCCATTAACATCATCTTCTTCCCGTCAGCTCACTGAAAATAAGTTATCATCCTCCTCTTCGTCCTCTCCTGTGGGAGCACAGCAGCAGCACTCAATCACCCCCGGCGTGACCCTGGACTGTGGCGCGAGTTCAAAGCTTGGGCTCGGCCCTCCGCATCACTCAGGAGAGTCCGTCCAATCACCTCCGTGTCCCACCCGCCTCCCTCGCTGGCATCTGTCTTCTTTCCATATATCACAGGTGAGCGCTCACCATAAAGGGGATTGCTCTGCGGGGAGACAGTGCATCCATTTCCACCATTAAACCGGATTCAGGTGCTGCCTGCTCTGCTCTCCATAGGAGTCCAATGAGTAATGGATCCCTCCCCCCCCCCCTACTCCCGTGTCTCTCGCTGCCCTTTCTTATCTACTGTACAGCTTTTAGATGCTCAACTGACTCACACAGACAGAGAGACACAGGCACACAGTCTCCTACTCACACAGGAACTCTAGGTCACTTGTGTTCAAAAGAGGTATTTTGGATTGCGACCACAGACTGTATATAAGAAGTGTCACTCATTGGTTGGATTGGTTGGATATGATAAAGCCTTGAGTTTGGCGATTTCACCGTCGCCATCTTTAAATACGGCCGTCACCATGTTGTTTTTTTCAGATGAACATAAGTGACCATATCTGGACTGAGGAGTGACGTAGAGACGACCTTTACGTCTCTGGTAGAGACCTGTCAATCACAAGGTAGCCCCGCCCTAAAGCATACATTTATATTAGTTTAATTTGTAATACTTTGTCCGTGTGCTTTAGTGTTAAAGGTTGAAACCTGATGATATCTAGTCTTTTGCCTTCCTCTCTGAGTTACAGTCAAACACAGCAGCTCCTTCATCTCTTCCTCCACCACTGAAGTTTCCTTCGGAGAGTCGCCCTCTCAGCCGTAAAGATCATTCCTGTGTTTAGACGCGAATCCTGTGACTTGGGCTTTTAGCACCGTGAGACCAATGAAGCGTTACTGGCTGTCCAGCATGGTCTCACAGCTACTCAACACTCAGACAACAACGACAAAGTTAAACCACTATTCTTACTTGAAAAGAAAAATAAAGTGGGGATTGAAATCTAACCCTTTATAGCAAAAATTCTGGAGAGCACATTATGTCTCCATGAGTCCCTGGAGGACAAGGGATGAAGGACGTGTTACAGTGCAGAAGCCAATCCGTCACGTAATGGGTCGCAATCAATCAGGCGGCAACCTCCGGTTCAGCCGAAAGTCTTAAACCTGCATTCTCTCTAGTGTCCATCAGGGGGCGACTTCTCTGGTTGTATAGAAGTCTATGAGAAAATGACTCTACTTCTCTCTTGATTTATTACCTCAGTAAACATTGTAAACATGAGTTTATGGTCTCAATCTCTAGTTTCAAGTCTTCTTTAATACAGCATGATGTTCATTTAGTAAATGATGGTCCATTTAGAGTCAAACAGACCATAAAGCAGGGTATGCTTTAGGGCGGGGCTACACAGTGATTGACAGGTCTCTACCAGAGACGTATACGACGTCTCTACGTCACTCCTCCTCAGTCCAGATATGGTCACTTCCTGTTCGCTGGTTGTAAAAAATAAACAACAATGCGACGGCCGTAATCCAAGATGGTGACGGCAAAATCGCAGAATTTAAGGCTTCAAACAGCAGCCCAAAGAACAAATGAGTGATGACGACTACGTCCACTTCGTATACACAGCCTGTGGGTGGCACGCAGGTTATGTGCCCCACAAGAACCACGGTCATATTTTTTTAATTTCTTGCAGATATTTTGGACATTTAATGAAAACGTATTTGTTTGAAACGATCTGACGAAGAGTGAGTGAAGAAGTTCAACTGCAGTGTTGATGAGTAGATGGTTTGTAGCTTGTAACAGGTGAATCAGGTTGGCAGCAAACAGAGAGGCACAGACGAGAGGCACAGACAAAGAGGCACAGACGAGAGGTAGCCTACAGACAGAGAGGTACAGACAGAGAGGCACAGACGAGAGGTAGCCTACAGACAGAGGCACAGATAGAGGGAGAAACAGAGAGGCACAGACAGAGAGGGAGAAACAGAGAGGCACAGACAGAGAGGCACAGACGACAGGCACAGAGAGAGGGGCACAGACAGAGAGGCACAGACAGAGAGAAACAGAGAGGCGAGATGGAAACACACTCTTTGCTATCATTATATCATAATTCACTCTTTATTGCACGCGAGGAGTCAAATATTGTGGGAGCATTTTCCGTAAATGTGCTGTCATGTTTGAATGAAGCCGTAATTAAAATCAAAATAAAAGACACAAATGTCATCACTTTAACAGATGAATGAAGCCAGCGATGTTACATAACTCCTTCCTTGTTAAATATAGTTCTATGGTTATTATTATTGCACCAGAATGGTTAGAGGCAAACGACAGCCGTCTTTCATGTGCTTGTAAAAGCAGTTAAACGTTCTGAATCATCACATTGATCAGGACGTGATCAGAGAGCAGGCAGAGGAAACGCTGAGGGTAATGACATAATTGTCTGACTGTGACGTTTCCTCACCCAAAAACATTTGAAAAGGCCGTAACTTGGAGATCACGTGACTGACTGAATGATAAGTCTGTGTCTGTATCACACTTCAAAGCTTCAAACACATTCCTCCTGTGTGCTGAGAGCTTCACTTTTAGGAAATGGAGTTGAAGTAATCCAAAACTGTGAAATGTGAAAGAGAGATGTTTTTCATGCACTGGTCAATTTAAAGATTTTGGTCTATTTTTCCTCCATAACTCGTCTTCTGTCAGACTAGAGGAAAGAAAACATTTATTTACTACTTTGTCTGTTGTCCTAAATTCACCAGAAGTTACCATTAGATAATGCCTCATTTGCATATTTAAACATAACATTTCAGAAAACTTGTAACACAATAAATAATGATCTTAATGTGAGTAATGAACTGGTGAAGTTTCATGGTGATATCTATGAGTTCATGTTTTGACCCTATTCACCTGTAGAGTCTTCTAAATGTCTGTAATTGAACTAAACATCTCTTTAAAGGACGTTTTCTCTAAATGAGTTTGTTCTCAGACTCGAATTGTATAAAAATTAGCACAAGTCAGTGTCTCATTTGCATATTTAAACATAACATTTCAGAAAACATCTAATACTTAGTTTATTTAATTATTTTAAGCCCAACCTAACTAAATGGTTTTGTTGCCTGAACCTAACTGAGACCGATTCACGGTAACGAGGTGGCGGCAAATGAAGAAAAGTCTATGAAATGCATAATAATGACACTTAAAAATGCGTCATGCTATTTACACGTCTCCCCATGAGATTGGGTTGGGCTGAGATGAAGTGCTGTCATCAAGGGTCGCCTGTTACATGCATCCGTCTGCCGCATGATGTCATGTCTGTGAGGTTCAACACGGTGAAAAAAGCTGGGACTTTCTGGATATCCTGCCAGAACCTCTGTGTGTGTGTGTGTGTGTGTGTGTGTGTGTGTGTGTGTGTGTGTGTGTGTGTGTGTGTGTGTGTGTGTGTGTGTGTGTGTGTGGTGACGTAGGGAAACTGTGATGGCAGAGCTCTGATCACAGGTACATGGCAGTGAAATAAAGCGCTCCCCTGGAGCAGAGGCCATGTGTTTGACGTGAAATGTTCCAGAAGTGTTAAACTTTTCCTGCACGAAACTCAATCTATTCCCCATATCGTCACTCCGGCTTGGTCACGTTTCATCTCCTGCTGACACCCCCCAGATTTAAGAGAAACCGATAGCTTTTTAGCTGAAAACCAATATATGTATATGTGTCTTGACATTTTAGTGCAAGTATTTGAATTCTACATATTGTGGCTAACTGGCTACTGACTCTGCAGAGTGCACTAGTGAAGAGTAACTGTTACCCTTTCAATTAGCCTCTGAATAGCTCAGACTAAACGCTTGCACTAATGCTAATAGCTAGCATACAGTATGTCCTAGCATTGCATGCAAACTATAACTCACAAATGTCTCACAATAATTAATTCTATAATTTGTCACCATAACAGAACTCTTACCTAAGCATAATCATTACAATATTTAACATCCATTGAAGCTAGCGATTAGCATAAGCTAATTAAATGGGTAACAACTGTGATGAACGTTAATTTAAAAACAGTAAAGATCAACTAAATGTTAAACTAATGTAGACAAAGCCCAGCAGTTCATGTGGTGCTTTTTATGTTCTGTAACTGTGGCATGAAATCTGGTTTAATTAGCTAGCTAACTAGCCAACCGCTAAAAGAGTAAAATTGAACGTATGACTGTTTACAGGGGGAAAATAAGCATTTAAAAGACTTTAAAAAGTAACTAAACGTCAGAGTTTTGGCTGAAGTGCCTCTACTCTGGAAAAATGTTAATAATGCCTCTCAAACGTGGAAAAAGGGGGTCTAATGCTGTGTTCATGCCAATCGTGGCTATCTTTGGCTAATTATCTGTAACATTACAGGCACAACAAAAGCCTTTATCTCTTATTTTACGAACTAGAAATTAAACCATCAGCACATTACGAAACTTGTGAATCAGTGTTGATGACTGATTATCTGATTAATTCGCAATGTACTTTCCTACACTTCTTATGAAGCATTAAGACAACAAAGTACATCTCCTGTTTTGGAAAAAAACAACTTTGATGACTGAAGTGAAAAAGCACCAGACATTGTCTCTCAGGGGCTCCGACTGTTCATCAAAGACCTACAGCAGAACCATAACTCCGCTTGAACAATGCACAAGCAACGCTGAGGCGAAGGCTTCTGGGAGCTCGTCTGAACACCTGAAACAGCAGGCCGAGCACAGGAATGGGAAATTCCCATTTCGTCAAGAGAGGCACGGTGTCGTATCCTGAGGGAAGCAAGGAGAGCCTCCATAGCGTGTAATTACCGGACTGGAATATATATAGTTGGTTACTCACGCTCAGACCCCACACACTGCATCAGCGTCACCGCGGAGATGAGAGAACGAGACATTTATTGTGAGCGACAAATGATGGAAGTGTTTGTAAAAAGGAGCTGCTTACTGTGAAGTATGTGAATGTGACTGTATGCTGTATTCATGAGCAACACAGGTGTCGTTCAGAGTTAGTATGTGTAGTGTATATTTTCCTCAGTCAAGGTGTAATACAAACCACATGCACTGTTATGGGATGTAGTCTGGCAGCAGGCTTGAAATGTACAGCCGTCTAATTAACGATGTAAAAAATACAGTTAGTTTCCACTTATTTATTTACTATACTTTGAAAGATGACAAATACCGACACTCTTTATTTCACATATATTATGTAATTTATATTATTAATTTCTGTAATGCAACACTGAGTGGTGAATTACGGAGAAAGGAGTGCACGTCTCGGTGCTCCTGAGCTATTCACACATATTTTAACTAGTTCATGCGCAGCAGATATTTGGTGTTAAATCGTCCCCTTTTCTATGCAAATAAGCGTTGTTGCAAAAACAGTCCAATTCTCAAAGATTAAACCCCAGATAGTGTTTCTCTCTGTTACGTTCAAATTCCTTCCTGAAGTTTTGAGGAATCCCTTTGCACATTTATATATGTGCCACATGGATTAGACCATAGACTGTATATAAGAAGTGGACGTAGTCTTCACTCAGTGGTTTGTGGATGTTTTGAAGCCTTGAGTTCGGCAATTTTGCCTTCGCCATCTTGTATCACAGACGTCTAAATTTGCGGTCAGATTTTGTCAGTTGAAGTCTTAAATATCACTTCCAGACAATTGCCTTGATTCCCGTGTGTTTCTGGTGATAAAAAGAAGAGAGTAAAGTGATGACATAACAGAATCCAAATCAAGGTTTTGTGTTTAATATTCAGGTTTTTTTAGTTCATAAGTAAAATGCTTAATTATTGAAGTTTTCCATACAGTTATGAATGAATGGGGACAACATGCTTTATTTAAAAATAACACAAGCGCACCTGTCTTTAACTATATCCACTAAGTGCAGACTTGAGTGCAGCATTAACGTAAAGAAGAGGGGTACAATAGACAAACTGGAAAAATAATTTGAAGTATGTCCTCAAAATGATTGTCTTTAACTTAAAGAGCACGTGGGAGTTTAGCTGGCGACGACAGGAGCTGTGTTTGTGTATCTTACTCTGACTCGGGGGGCCACACAGCGGGGGCCACGGGGCACCTCGTGACATGAATGAGAGCTGACTGGATGACAGACGCTAACGGCGGGGCCTTGTGTAAACACGGCCATTGAAGACAGCGTCAGTCAACAGCCCAGATTAGAGCTCGGCCTTTTAGTCGAGTCAGGAATCCTTCATCTGTCCTTCAGCGGAGCTTCAGCACAACGGGAGCACTAATTGAAGTGCCGGCGGACTGAATTGACCCGCACACAACGAAAAGCTATGACTCTGAATTATGACAGATTATCAGAGACGCTGGGGATGTAAAGCTGAAATAGCTCTGAGATAAAAGTTTGAAGGAGAGTCAGAGAGTCAGAGAGCAGACCAAGGCCAAATAATTGGCCGGTACTTCACAGTGTCACAGAGGATTCAACTCAGTCTCAGTGCAGTTAGTTAAATAGTCATGAAATGCAATCTATCGGTTTCGTATTCTTTGTTTTTCTAGGGTAAATCTCCTCTGTGAGTGTTCCGCTGCATTTCAGCCCTCATTTTAGTTTCTGCTGGATCGGACGGTTTGAACGCTGTGCTGTGACATCATGCTGGTGGTTGCAGAGCTTTCTGTCAGAGTTAATGTGCTGTTCATAACCTCTGTTGTTTGTTGGGACGAGGGACTCAAAACATTCACGTTCAGCCGGGTGGATGATGTCATCGCAGCAACCACGACCACAAACCAAAACTGTGTCCGCACGAACCAAATGAAATGATATGAAGAGCGCTGGCGTAGGCAGACTATTTAGACTTTCATTGAAAGAATAAACTAACAGGTATGTCAGACGCACAGAAATACAGTGTGGTGGAGGCTAAAAGTACACATGTGATTTCTATTGTCGGGCTGCACAGTTCTGTCTCGCAGATCCTTTTTTCACTTGTGGACCTATACAGCTGGTGCTTCGGTGCAGTTTATGCATTTTATGTATTTATAGGTCGCACTCCTGCAGCTCCAGTTCAGGGAACTCTCTCTGCGGAGGGTTTTATTGTGTAACTTGATGATTTGCCGAAGGAGCCAAATACCGGTTTGAGATCTTTCTTAACAGCTTCATCTGAGACCGTTGTCTTATATATTGATGTGTTTAACACGCAAGTGAAAGGCTGTGCGGCTCGGCATTTATGGGTGCTTTAAAAGGTTGTATTAGATTTTTCAAGCCTGTATTAATAAAATACTAACATCACCATTGGAACACAGAGTTATTGGTCGCTGTAATCATTCCTCCTGTCCATACTGGCCCATAAAGAGATCCCTTAAATGTTCTTTTTCTGTGTGAAAATCAGGCAGCAACCTCCAGTTTAGCCAAAGCTTCATGTCTTCAACCTGCATTCTCTCTAATGTCCATTTTTGTATAGAAGTCTATGAGAAAATGACTCTACTTCTCTTTTGATTTATTACCTCAGTAAACATTGTAAACATGAGTTTATGGTCTCAATCTCTAGTTTCAAGTCTTCTTCAATACAGCATGATGTTCATTTAGTAAATTATGGTCCATTTAGAGTCAAACAGACCATAAAGCAGGGTATGCTTTAGGGGCGGGGCTACACAGTGATTGACAGGTCTCTACCAGAGACGTATACGGCGTCTCTACGTCACTCCTCCTCAGTCCAGATATGGTCACTTCCTGTTCACTGGTTGTAAAAAACAACAATGCGACGGCCATGATCCAAGATGGCGACAGCAAAATCTCCAAACTCGAGGCTTCAAAACATCAGTCCACAAACCGATGTATGACGTCACGATGACTACGTACTCTTCTTAAATCCAGTCTATGGTGAAAATGAGGCTTCAGAAGAAAGAACCGGCCAAATCAAGTCAGTATCTCGCAAGCTTTACGGTCTTATTACGAAGTTCCCACTGTATACATCTGAATTTAGCTGACTCTCTAGTATTCTGTGTTTTATATTACATGTCAGTTTTACATCAAGCAAATTTGTGTTAATTAGAGAGCAATGACTACTGAAAAATGCGGATTGCTCATACAAAAAGTCACTGGTGCAGCGACTTTTTCTCTAGACGGTTGCATACGCTTCATCCTCATTGGGAACAACACCTTCTTCTGGCTCTCAGAAGAAGGTGCTCTGTGCACACAGGCCCTTACAGAGCATAGACTCTTAATCTTGTTCTAAGATGTACTTATGCAGGCAAAGTCAAGTTAGGGTCTTTTTTTTTCATTTTATTCTAGCGCTTCTCTTTCACACAGGTCCACACATTCCTGGGTGCTGTGTCGGCCGGGCCGAAGGTTAAGTGCCTTGCCCCAGAGCACCTCATCAGCAGTCATTGAGGGGAAGGAGAGAGTTACTCATTCGCTCTCCGCCGCCAAACTTTCCCCCTCAGCCAGAGTGGATTGCGGTGCCAGCCTGAAACAGCCTTCCTCGGTGCAGCGCTGCTGGCATGCGACCGCGCACATTCAAACACAAACACTGACATTCCTGAGCCTCTGGAGGCTCCTCGCTCCTCCGCCGCACGCTCAGCTGAGATATACGATCCAGTGCTTATTAAACAGAGCTTACTTGTAATTAAGCCTCCCAGATGGGTTTTGCTTGAGGTTCACTTTAAGCCTCTCTCTCTCTCTCTCTCCCTCTCTCCGTCTGTCGCCCTAAAAAAAGTGAAGAGTAATAGGCTTCATAATGTGCCACAGAAATATGTTTAAAAGAACGAGAAGTGCTGGAAAACGCCAAATGCATCTCATGCTGCAAGTGAAAGTCCAGCTCCACAATATAATTATAGCACCGTGTGCACAATAAAGACTGAAAAGGGAAACCTTAAACATTGAGGCTAGAAATCCCCCCCCCCCCCCCTCTATATTTATCTCATACAAGTCAAAGTGCAGACAGGATCTCCAAAGTCATTATGTAATCGGACCGAATGAGATAAAACGTTTGACTCGACCACAAACCAGATCCCCGCACGGCATTCCTGTTTAACAGCAAACACAAAAGTCTTTGACGACGTGCAACACGAGGAGCCGAGACGGAGCAGCTTGGACATGATGTAGCATGCGGAGGTGCACAGCTGTGCCGGGGAGGCAGGAAGCCAGGTGTGTGCGGCGGGCTCCGGGAAACCCGAAGGCTCCCTCTGATGCACGTTGAAGGCCTCCCCGACACCTCGCCGCGGACCTGCACCGCACTAACGGCTTTGTACGGAAACATCTGGCGGGCGACAGGTCTTATTCTCCTCTTTCTTGCCAATTAGTGTTCCACTGCACTCCTCGACACACATACACACACACACACTCTCTCTCTGTTCTCAACCTGCCGGTTCCCGCCAGGTTGGACACACAGAGAACGCAGGAAAAAAAAAACATGAAAAGAAACCAATTTAAAAAAGGGCTAATCTACCCGTTTTTTAACATGGAAGTTTATTTTTACAGTCTCCAGCTGGACGTGCTTCGAGTGTGTGGAAGCAATCAGGAAACACACAGAGAGAGAGAGAGAGAGAGAGAGAGAGAGAGAGAGGGAGGGAGATAAATTATGTTTAAAGATTCAAAATGTCCCTAAGCCTGGAGGATAAACTGCAGAACTGTATAAAGGCCCCCATTGAAGCCAGTGCTGATCAGACTGCTTGGGCAATTGCCTCCAAATGGATGTGGCATTTTGTTTTTATTTGCTAAAGAGGTTTGTGACCGGGCAGCTTGCCGATCATTAGCCACTTCAAAGTGAGCTGGTTTGTCGGTCGGTCCGTTTGTTTTCGTTTCTCAGGCCTTTGAGAGTCTCACTACCACGTGTCTGGAATTATCTGGCCTTGCTGTACGCATTCATACTTTTAAATATCCTGCAGTAATGTCTTTATTCTGTGTGTGTTTTAGTGCGTCTGTAGCTGTATTTAAAGGGACAGAGAGAGAGGTTTTGTCAAACTCTCCATGCTCTGTCGACTGTGTTGTGTTACCGTCACCAGTGTTTGACCTGGACTGTCTGGTAGAGAGTCAATGGACCAGACCAGTTTCATGAAATAGTAACGAAACGCAATCTATTGGTTTCGTGTCGCTCAGCATGAAGATAATGCCAATGGAAAGTCAATGAGGATCCTTATTTGAGGTGGATACATGAATTAAATACATCCATGCTACTTAACAACCGTCAGAACAAGTGATGTATTTTATATTATCCACAAAGACGAGTATTGGTGGCTGAGAGCGGAGGTCAATGAATCCACCAAACAGGACTTTCAACCAGAAGACCAGTGTTCAACAACGCGTTGTGTATCTATGGTGTTGGTTTTGTTGCAGAAACAGCTGATCAGATGGGAGTTAAATGTTCAGCGTTTCCTTAATCCATTCATCCCTTTGAATCTTTTTCGACAAAAGCAAAAACCACCTGAAGCGTGAAAAAGATTAGTTTTTCTCTCTCTTCTTCTAATGTGATGTTGCCTTTTTTGGGGTCAAGTAGACAGAATTACTGGGTTTTTACTGGAAAAAGGAAAATAACTTCTGTGGCATTAAAACCAGGATAAATCGATCGTGTAATACAGTGAATAAAGTGGATTTAGTGTTACGTAACTCTTAATTAACTCACAAAATCGATGCTGATACAGCTTATGTAACTTTAAAATGAGAAGCAGGCTCACAGCGATGATCCTGCCCTTGATTTTTTTTTGACAGTCGGGGCGCTTGGAGTTTGTAATGATGGGATGTTTCATGTCATATTGTCAAGATGGAAATCACTGTTGTATATCTGCCTGCTAATAACGTAAAAAAAGTGACTGCTGCCATCCAAACATGTGCACCAACAGCACCACGTCGGAGGTGTTTGTCAGGCTTAAACCCTGTTTGACCGGGGGGCCGATACCCTCCACTCTCCTCTGCCCTCGCCGTTTGACATGTTGCTCCTCTGATGGATGTCGGCCATCTGGACGAGGTGGCCCGGCGCTTTCATCAGGCCCTCAGCAGGCAGGCAGATAGGCCGAAGGGAGAGCATCCCGAGGCCTCGGCGCCGGAGATAAAAAAACAACCGTCCCATGTCACCACGCGGGGGGAAGATAAAACAAGGCTCCTCTTCACAGGTCGTACATCAACATTATACCATCTGACGCCAGGAAGCAGCAAAGCATGCTGGGTAGATGACACACCTAGGAAGATGGATCTCTCTAATTTGAGGAGTAAATACATTAATTATCCCGGGGTATATTTAAGCATGTTTCCCTGGGAAGTTTGGAGAACGAGATTTAAACAATATATATGTCAGAGTATCTGTTAAAGTGTGTGATAGTGACATGTCATTATCCTGCTGGGACAGTTAACCTCATCAACACTCTTCATCTTGGAGTCCAAACACATCGTCCTCATGTCTGAATGCTGCAACGCAACATCTCCTTAAGAACGACTGAACGCTGTGTTTTGAAGAGCTTGATGAGCGGTGCAGAGGAGACACAGAGGAGCTGTAAAGGTCTTCCCCTTTGACCTTTGCTCAACAGAGAGGGGAAGTCCCTCCCCTCCCGGATTCCCTCATTGGACCTTGTTTCAGAAGATATGTACAGATTGTCATTAGTACCATTTAGTTTTGAGTAAAACCACAATTAAATGCCGTAGAAACGAGTCAGCTTCTTCTCATTGGTTTCCTCTATAGATACAGTATATTGACTATATATCGTGTAAACCAGTTTAGTATTAGTGTTTAATTTCAATTCAAACCTGATTTATTTGTATTTAAATTCAAATTGTATTTGGTATTTATTCTCATTATTATCTAGATCTTCCTCATTGTCAGTGTTTTGGTTCATTTTGTAAAAAAGAAAAAAAAACAAGTTTAACCAAAGTAAAAAATGAAACATAACATCAAAATATGGTTTAGATTTTCTACTACCTTGTCATTTTTACGTGCCTTCATCATTTCAAGTGTTGACTGTAAAAATAGCGTTTGAGGTGCTTGTGAGTATTGATCCGACAGGTGATTTTGAGTCTGATCTCTTCCCGAGGCGTTTCCTGTTTGCAGTCTGACAAACACTGGACATGAGAACCTCGCTGCATCACTGTGCTCTGAACCTTTCAAACCACATTTACATGAGATTTAGTTCTGTTGGCCACCTGTCATCCTCCTCGCACTAAACTAAATGTGGTTCTCATCGTCTCGTACATGGTTTATATTTCTCCTCTGAGCTGCTCCACTGTGAGCTGCATGGTGTTGTGTTCAGATGCCCCGTTGGCTTGCAGGGGCGGGGGGGGCGTCTGTTTATTTGGAGAACTGGCACTCAACACTGTCTCAACAAGCTCCCAGTCAAGTGCACTGCGAGCCTTAATTACTGGAGTCTGAAATGAGGCTCCATTAAAATGAATGACCTTCATTAAAGCGGTATTAAGGGACAGATGCCTTTGCTGGTGGGGTGAACATGCAGCGAGAGGGGGGGGGGGGGGGGGGGGGGGGGCACTTGACCAGACGTACAAGTGCCTAAACAAACAGGTTTTTCTTTCCTTCGCCCTCTTTGAGGCGAAGCCCCACTGCGACCGCCATCTAGATTACAACCACCTGGCGTTGCGTCCCGCTCACATTTTAATCATGGATGAAATTCATTTATATGTTGCGATAATTGTGCCTAATTGTTTCTTTGAAGGGGGACTGAGGCCGGCAGCATCTGGCTGACATGTGGCTGGATGCTTGTGAGAGTGACTTTGTGCCCCAGCAGGAAAAAAAACGTGGGCCCGATCGCCTCTCTTATCGTCCATTTAGCACCGAATGAGCCTGAATCCGAGCCACGCCTCTGAGGTTAATGAAGCCGACCTGGTGACTGAGTTGGACGAGTGTACCTTTAAGCGCTCAGCTCTCCTCCACATGTGCGTGAACCCCACTGAAGGTGTGTCGTCGGGCAGGCTTGGCTGGAACATGTTCTTCTCTTTAGGAATTCAGCAGCTGGGCTTCCCATTTCTGGTTGCACTGTACGTTCCATATGGCCCACAGACCTAGTGATGGTATGCACAAACACACATGCAGCACTTTGGTGTGCCCGCGCAGTAATGGACACACAACGCTGCATGGCGTTCACCCGAAATAAGCTCACATGGGCCAGAATTCCGGGAATTAGCTCCATAATGGAGGATTTACATCCATTGCCAACATGTTACGCCAGAGCAGGAAGTGGTGTGTGTGCAGCATTCATATATACAAAAAATAATGCGCTGTAGTTAATTTAAATCTCAATTTAAGAAATGGTTAGTTAGTACCCAGCTCTGTCAGCACTAGAATGTAACTGCACCTCTGTCCGTGTTGAACTTCCCTCCATCTGTCTGTTGTCACCTGTCTGTCTGTCTGGAAATTGCCGGTCGACCCTCATCTACCTGCATGCATGTCTTTATTGTTGTTTAGTGTCTGACTGATTTATGTATTTCACATACTCTGCATGCTTTTATGTTTTGTGCCTCTGACATGGATTTTGTTAGTGTCTAACAACTGCAGCATGTCTTTAGTCCATGTTTCTATTTTAACAGTCATCCCTCATTCTATTTTCGTTGTGTGTGTTGACTTTGAGAGCCTCTGTGTTGCATGTCTTGTTAGTCCTTGACAATGTATAAGAGTTTTATTCTCACTTTTTTCATTGTTTGTGCACGCATTGTAAATCGTCAACATTGTTTAACCTTTTAAATTTTATTTTATCTTCTGTTTTTAGGTTTATTATGTAACATCTTCCTCTTGGGACTACAGATGAAAAATAGTCTTTTGGCTAACTCTGGCACATTTACTGAAATGTTTTTATTAATGTGCACTGTCCCTTATCAAATAAACCAATAAATAAAATAAAAGTAATTCGTAGATATTGCACAAAATCAAATCGTACGTAATCCACGTCATCATGAACCAGACCGCAAAGCCCACAAACGGCGGCCGGGAGTGGAGGTGGATGGGTCAAACAAAACCTGATCTCTCACCCAGGAGACCGCCCTCTTTTCCCCGTGTGACACGAGAAATCTACGTTGTTTTAATTTAATCGTAATTGCGTACGTCAGTAACGGCACTTCTGTCGTTAGTTTAACCCGAACAGCAATCTTTTCCTCAACCATCTAAGTAGTTTTGTTCTCTAAACTTAACTAGAACTGTCAAGGTGTGAATTTAGTTTGAAAACCGGCGGAAACTGACATGAGTTGCTGGCTTTCGTAGGAAAATGCACAAAAACCCTTTTGTACGATATCATATTAAACATGTATGAGGAATCGTTTAATATTCAATAATACGCACAAATCGCTGTGTGAATCTTAGTTTTCATTTGTTCATGTAATAGTGTAAATTTGTGTATGTACATCGAGAGCGAAGTGGAAACCGGAGTCAAATTCCATGTATGCGTATGAAACATGGCCAATAAAGCTGATTCTGATTCTGATTCTGAATCTGATTTATCACAGTTTTGAGATCAATTTCATAATAAATAGCTAATAGTGATAAATGCTGACCATTAAAAGTATCAAAACGGAAATTTAGATTTCATGGAAATTCTCTTTTTAAACAACGGTTACTACAATTATCACCATAACAAAGTGTTTTTGTTGGCTAACCCTAACTATACTGTAACCATATTGTATTTGCCATCACCATGCTGGCCCTAACTTTCATACAGACACACACACACACACAGACACAAAAAACATTGAACACAATCCGGGGTTTTGCAGGACCAACGTTTGCGTTCAACGTGTACAGGCAGGCTCATAAATGTACAGCTCTTCTGTGATTAAAGGATGGCTGTGTGTGTGTGTGTGTGTGTGTGTGTGTGTGTGTGTGTGTTTCTCTCTCGCTCATACACTCTCATGTCGACTACAAGGCACACGTTGTCACTGAAACATGCACACACAAACCCGTGAGCAGTCATTCCCATGTAAACACAACCTTCCCCCCAAAAAAAGCGTCCAGAGATACAAACACAGGTCGCCATTGAAGAGATGATTATTTTTCTCTTTCTCTCCTTGAGTGATATTCTCATTCACGCTGAGAGCCTGTCAGTCAGCCCCCCCCCCCCGCCCCCCCCCCCCCCCCCCCCCCACCTCATCATTGAGTGTCGTTGATGCTGACATGTCACATCTGGAAGCTCTTCCCTACATGTGCTGCATAGACATTTCTCTGCTCACTTTCCCTTTCCCAGGAGGCCTGATTGTGAAGCTCCTGTAATGATGTGAAAAGAGGAGCCTGAGATCTCCACACAACAGCTCTGGGCTAACGAAGGCTCCTCTGGACACACATGATGTTACGGGATCGGTTTCCTCAGCAGGCGGGAGAATAAAGGGAGATCAAAATGGAAGCAATTTGCTGCGAGTCCCGGAGTCTTTAACACCTCGTTTGTTCCGAGGGGCTCTTTGTGTAAGGTCAGAAAAGTGAAACCTATTTTAAGATGACAAGGATGAGACGCTTTGTGGCATGTGTGATAGCATAGCATCCGAAATCTCATGACACATGACACTTGTTGGCTTTACAGGCGGCAGAGGAGCAACTCGAAGTCTGTATTTTCTGTAAAAAATAAAGCCCAGTTGCTAAAGAAAATTTTGGCAGCACACATTGTTGCATGTTGAATGTCAACGTTTCTGAAAATAAACAAGTTTCATATCAGCCTCAACGCACAATGCCACGAGGTTAACATTACGAAATGATGGAAAGGTTTAGGAAACAAAACTTCTTGGTTCAGGTGAAAGAAAGACCAGAGTTTGTGTGAAAATAAACAACGTAACACAACATAATGTAACAACATAATGTAACAACGCGACAAAACACTATACAGCGTAACGGTACAGCGTAACGGTACAGCGTAACGGTACAGCGTAACGGTACAGCGTAGCGGTACAGCGTAGCGGTACAGCGTTGACGTACAGCGTAGCGGTACAGCGTAGCGGTACAGCGTTGACGTAAGAAGTGTAACAATGTTTCATAACAAGTGTAAAGATACAGTTGAATTTTGTATTCACGGGACACAAACTGGTGTCTCCTGGGTGAAAGTCCTTCTCACCAGCCTTCCTCCCTCTTTATACTTGTTATAGTAAACATAACACAAAACATCCACATTCAACGTCATCGGGTTTGCAGAGATGTACAATGGCAACATTTTTTCCTGGCGACCGCGTTTGGAAAATATATGCTAAGTGTGCTACTGAGCTGAGTTACAGGAGAGGGTGTTCCCTTGGCAGGAGGGGAGAATGAAATAAGCATTAATACGTCTGAAGGGTAAATGATGTCATGCACGGTGAATAAATGAAGCTGTCAGGCCAGATGAGATGTTCGCAGAGAGAGTGACACTTTGGGCGAAAATGTTTCACAAGCACAGATATGTTACACACCGAACTGTAAGGTACACTGCAAATAACAGCATAGGTGTGCACCCACCCACACACACTCACACACACACACACACACACACACACACACACACACACACACACGTAGCCCAGCCCATTGATGAAGGGAAGGACGATCTGCTTCCAGTTAAGGTTGCACACTGTTCCTGTTCGGCTCGCTGTACAAAGAGAGGGATCCAATTTCAGGACATGCTTTTAATGAAACTCAAACTGAAACACGTTTCTGATTGGAGAACAAAGACGGAGAATCAAAAGCTGTTTGCCGAGGTGACCCGGGCTAAAGCGTGCTCACAGCTCTAAACACCAGCTCTTCACAAAGGGCCAACTCCAAACAAGGCCCCTCCAGAGCATCCTGTTGCCGAAGCAGCCCGACAGACGCAGCCAGACTTTATACCTCTGATATCTAGGATTACATTTTGTTTTGAAAACTCTATGGCATATGGATAAACTACGATGCAGGTTGCTTATGACTTCCAGAGATGTAAAGACCAAAAGCTGAGGCTACTGAAACCTCGGAGAGCTTTGAAGACGAGAGACATTTCAAAAATCAGTAGAATGAACGGCAATCTCAAACATATGTCGTCTTATGCAGCACAATCGTGAAACGTAAACATCCAGCATGAATGTATTACAGAGGGAGTTGAACTGGCTAATGTCTAAAATGATCGTTTTTGTAAATGATTGCATTTGCTTTGTTGCAGAAAGTTAGATGATGAAAGTCTAATAATCTAACTCTCATAAAGAAGACAATTTCCCAAAATGTTGAACTTATTTCCAGCTCTAAAATGACAAATATGCGAGATACAAAACCAGACCTAACAATGCTCCTTCCAACAGTCTAGTGCTGCTATCTATGGGAATGAAACCATTCTTACCTATGCTTTGTAACCTCAGCTCAACACACAAGACCACATGAGCACAAATCCCATTTAAATGGTCCGTATCAACGTCCCAGAGGTGAAGAACATTCTCCAAGTCAGACCAGGAGGAAGGGTCATTACTTCCCCCACAGAGACCGCTGTGTTTGGTGGTCTCTGAGCTCAGCCTGCACCTGTGGACGGCCGTGTCTCGAGCCGGAGAAAAGAAAAACAAATACAGTAAATAACAGCCCCTCGGTTTAATGGAGCTTAAGAGTGGCCTTGCTCACTTACCGTGAAGAACAGAGGGTTTGAAATGACTTACAGCACAACGGCTCTCAGATAGCGCTTCAGAGTGTGAGCGCTCTCTGGTTCTGGTGTGCATGAGTGACCTTGTGATTGTATCAGTTTAAACTGTGTGCTGGATGAAAAAGAGATGTGAGAGCAACGACTGAAAAGGTTTGGTGCAGAGGTTAAATATACGGGTTGCCCACATTTGCCAGGAGAAACAAGCGGAAAGTCCAACACAAACATCTTTGTCTGCTACTGAGGCACAAAGACTGAGGGTTTAGTGCATCAAAGACTCATTCAAGGACGTGGAGGTAAACTGTCTCAGACCCAACGAGCTGAAACCTGAGAATGTAAATGAGGTCTTTCTGCGATCTGGATATTTTCATTTCAAAGAAAGAATGAACTGACGGACAAATGTCCACACAGCAGGTTAAAAGGGGAGAGAATAAACAAAAGCCTAATGTTACATCAATATTACAACATGTGTGTAGAATGAACAATGTGTAGAATATTGAATTCAACAAGAAAAGTTTTTTGTGCAGACTTTCTTACATAATGTTATATAAAATGTTAGAACGTTACAACGTAACAAATCATCTTAAAGAAACAACGAAACAATGAAATAAATAACCACGCTTAGAAGACTTTGTTACATTATGTAACATAAAACAATGTAACGAGTAAATTTAAAAAGACAACTTAACAAAATAACGCAACAAAACATCTCAAAGAAACGAAACAACGCAATGAACCAATGCAACGGAACAACGCAACGGAACAACGCAACGGAACAACGCAACGGAACAACGCAACGGAACAACCGCGCTTACAGCACTTTCTAACAAGTGTAACAAGTGTTGAGTTAAGGTTGACTTTTGGTTTCACACGGGGCACAGATGAGGGTCTCCTGGGTGAAAGTCCTCTTTGTTTGACCCGTCCATCATCCATCCCACACGCCTTTCTCGCTCTTATACTTTAATATACGTTAATATACCACGTGCTTTTTAACAACGGACGCTCCATACACTACATCTCTGCACCAATCCCATTCTAATGTCCCGCTTTTTTTTGTGTGCAGGTATTGTCTTGAAAGGCCAATACCACTGCACCTTTCCTGCAGACAAAAGCAGGTTTTTTTCTGAAGAATGTTCTGCCTTGAAATCCACCACTGGATTTTATTTATAACAAGGGTGTAATTTATGAGAATCTGAAGGCCCTGACTATTCCATAACCCAGGTCAGACTCTCTCATTCTTCAGCATGACAGGGCTGCGCTCCTGGAGTTATGGGATCAAGGCTGATGTCTAACAGAGCACGGCTCGGGAGAACGGGTATCTGCACTTCCTTATTTTATCAGCTCTCCAACAAGTGAACATGAACACGGGCCCCTATAAATCATTTGCTTCTGGCGACAGCCCCGAGGCGGCGAGGCAGAACGTCGTCTCGAGTCCTACATATGTGCCATCTTTTTCTTTCTTTTTTTTGCTCAGAGGAAACGTAGCATGACAGACTGAGCTCTCCTCCAGCATCTGTGTGGGTGTAGTACACCTGCAGAGTGCGACGACTAAATGGTAGCTGTGCTATGATCAGTGGCCATTTTAGCTTTAGCATTCTGTACCAGCAGAAGGGCCTCCCTTCTGGGGACCCCTGGTCTATGAGCCAATGGGAAGAGACAGAAGGGTGTGATGGGAAATTTTAGTATGCTAGTACATTTGTACTGTGATTTAATTTATGTGCCTTACTCACTAACAAAACTATCTGTGACATATGATTGTGTATTGGGGAGAGTGGGAACAGGACCACATGGGTTATGTCTGCCTTTGCTTTGATAAGGGGAAGTAACCAAATGGGGGTTGCGGGTTGATGTTTGAGTGTGAAGATCCTAATTTAATCTAAGGTAACAGAGACACATGTCTTTGTGTGACAAGGCTCAGAAGAGGAAGGGGCTGACGGAAGGTGTCAATGGGGAGCTTGAAACTGCTGATCAATTGTTGTAATGTAAATATCTGATGTCCCCCCCGCTGTGTGCTGAGATGTTTAAGAGCAAGAGAGACACTGGATTCTTGGCCCATCCTCTGCAGACTGCGTTGCAGTCAGTATGACGATGAAGCCTTCTCTGCGCAGAGAATAAATACTTTAAGGACAAACTTCTTTTCTCAATGTTTCTTGTTTCAGTATTCACTCTTATAGGACTCACTCGGTACTAATGAATAGTTTTTTCCACCACAAACTTGGCGTCACGAACAGGATCCCTTGAAGGATCGTCAGGAACCAGCTGCGGACGGGGACTGATCATCCAGGAGGCTTCTCCTTCTGCCTCTGTAGACAAAAATTCTGGAGAGGACCGTTCCGTGGTTCCTGATCATCTTCACTGGGATCCGAAAGGATCTGATTGAGTCCAGATAGACTTCTAGAAGGGGTGAGGTACTGAAATATGGAAGATTGACTCTGAGAGATTGTTTTGTTTGTTTTGTTTGTTTTTGGGGTTTTCGTTTTTTGTTTAAAGTCAAATTGGCATTTAAAGTGCACTGAATTGGGAAATAGAATGTTTTTGTCAATATTCATATTGGCATTTAACAGGCATGTGTGGATATTTTTTGACCTCATCTCGTATAAATGCTATTGTTCATGAAGAGTTGGGTAGATATGGTAATATAGGATACTACTTTTAGGAGTGTTCGAGGTATTAACTGTGTAAAAGAGGACGGGAAAACAAGGGTGAGTGTTTGATAGTCACGTTAATACCGTAAAGGTTGAAGATCTTACAGGTAGACGTTAAACATTGAAGTCCTTTAACCTAAGAAGATAGGCTTAGACTTTGAATCTGTAAGGATAAATCTGTCTAAAGTAACGGCTTAACTTTAATTGTGCCATAACAAATCTAAAGACTCACGGTGACGACTGTGTTTTATAAATAAGTGGATAAGTGTACACTTTCTGTGGCTCAAAATGGGTGCACAGGGAAGCAACCAGGTTCCTCCACCTGAAGGACCTAATGTAATTTTCATGAACAATAAGTATGGGGAGGTGAGTTGTCAACATTTGAATAAATGGGTTAATGAATGTGGGTTTCCTCAAGGAGGATCATTTAGCATAGATCACAAAAGAAGTTTGAAAATGTGGAAGGATGAATGTGAAAGAAGGGAAGAAAGAAAGTGTGTGAAAGTATGCCTAAAGTAGATGAACCAAATGAAAAAGGAGCAGATAAAGCTTCTCAGGAATCTTCTCTGTCCCTCACTGCACAGGGTGAATCCTGATCTCGACGCATGTCCTCCCCCACCTCCACCACATGCAGCTAGACCACCTGGTCCAGCAGCACAGCAAGGCCCTCCCACACCAAGAAAGCCTGACTTCAACCCATCTCCAACCAGCACTCCTGCCAGCAACCTCACGAGCATGATCTCCTCCATCGCCAACCTCATGCAGCAGGCCGCACTCGCCATGTCCCAACTAGGCAGCCCAGACAAGTCACATGAGGACCTGGGAACAACTGGAGACGCAGTGAGAGGTTCCTACCACCACTCATATGACACCAGAAGTGGACGAGGACCAAGAACAGACGACGACGACGAGGAAAGACTTGAACTCTCATTCCCGATGGTCCAAGTTGCAGGTCCAAATGGAGCAATGATGGTCCATAGACCCTGGACTGACAGAGACATGACCGACGCCCTGGCACATCTGCCAGAACCCCAAGTATCAGGACAAAGTTTGATGCGTATTCTGCCGTGAGTAAGAGGAAGAGGACAAGGAGGAAGAGGTCGTGGTTTCCAATTGCTGGGGAGAAACGAGTGTTACTTATGCCGTGAAAAAGGACATTGGGCAGCTGCCTGTCCACAAAGAGATGACAGCAGTCACCAGGAGGCTGCAGGGACGCTGGATGTCTGACTGAACTAAGATCAAGGGAGACATGCGTAGAGGAAGGGGTACACCCTGCTTGCGAGACCAGAGAAGGGGGGTGAGAAACACACACACACACACACACAGAATTAAGTTTTAGAGGGTTGCCACAAGTCATGTTGTCCTGGGGATCTGTACAGTAATGTGGAGAGCTGCATAACTGTGTTGTTTTCTCTTGAACAGGAAATGCTGCAGCTGTTGTAATTCAAAAGATGATGTATGGATGAGCCTAGACAATTGCCACGTGATCTCTTCCATTGTTTTTTTAGCTCAATGCAGAGATAACGTGGCAAAAGGGGGAATATGTAATGTCATTTTTTAATATGTAATGTCATTTTTTTTTTTAATTTTGTCTGTAATTTTTAATTTTATTGTAAAGATAGATCCACATTTTTGTATTAGTATTTGGTAATGTCATGAAAAACCACAACCTTTGTCAAAAATGCGGTCAAAATCCAAGTCTTCTAACTCAGTGATACTTTTACTTTGGTAACTGTACTATGCAGGTTATAATCCCTTTCTTTAACTTGTTATCAAAATCTTGATGTATCACCAAATTGAAGAAGAACAGAACTTCACAGACTCACCTGAACCTTTTGACAATGATACACACTTCAGAACTATGTAGCCTTAGAGGCACAATGTGTTATCTACTATTTTTTAATGTAAATTGTAACACCTATTCTGCTTGCACATCATGATGACAGCTATGTGTAAAGAATGATCCGTTTCCCTCCACAGCTTGTTGTTATCTCAGTAATGCTACACAAAAACAGTTGAAGATGCTTTTCAAATGTACTAGCCTCATAAATTGTTAATGCAGATGTTTCAAATGTACACTAGTGTATTTTATATACGTATGAGTGATCTATTTGATAATGATCAAAGGGGGAATTGTGATGGGAAATTTTAGTATGCTAGTACATTTGTACTGTGATTTAATTTATGTGCCTTACTCACTAACAAAACTATCTGTGACATATGATTGTGTATTGGGGAGAGTGGGAACAGGACCACATGGGTTATGTCTGCCTTTGCTTTGATAAGGGGAAGTAACCAAATGGGGGTTGCGGGTTGATGTTTGAGTGTGAAGATCCTAATTTAATCAAAGGTAACAGAGACACATGTCTTTGTGTGACAAGGCTCAGAAGAGGAAGGGGCTGACGGAAGGTGTCAATGGGGAGCTTGAAACTGCTGATCAATTGTTGTAATGTAAATATCTGATGTCCCCCCCGCTGTGTGCTGAGATGTTTAAGAGCAAGAGAGACACTGGATTCTTGGCCCATCCTCTGCAGACTGCGTTGCAGTCAGTATGACGATGAAGCCTTCTCTGCGCAGAGAATAAATACTTTAAGGACAGACTTCTTTTCTCAATGTTTCTTGTTTCAGTATTCACTCTTATAGGACTCACTCGGTACTAATGAATAGTTTTTTCCACCACAAGGGTCTCCAGCAGTGAATGAAATACCCAGTGGCAACCAGGGGGTCCCCCCACACGTCTAGTTGCCGTCCTAGTATCCAAAAAGAGGAGAGACAATGTCCTGCTTAAATCCAGATTCTCACAACGGACACTAGATCAAATCTTTCGTCAGGGGGTCTAATTAGGTCCATGAAGACTTGTCGCGTCTCCGGCTGTTTCTGTCCTTTACGGTGGAAAATCGTCTCTCACACTCAATATTCATATTAGTGAATTAATATTTTTGCAGTTTTACAAAACGGTTGTGCATTAAAAAGCTTTTAAAATACATTTTAGTGATAATTGCAAGTGACAAATAATTGTCTTGTGATTTTAGAGAAACCCCGGAAATGTTGCTATTGAGGCTTTCAGTGTAAATCAACCGTATCTCGCATGCTGGTCTCCTGCATGGATATATTATAAGCATGAGATTCCAGATGCAAAAAAATAATAACTTGCATTTTAAGATGTCTTGTCAGCAGTTGTGGTGGACAACTGGTAAAATGATTTCTGGGCCGACGTTGCAATACCGCAAGTCACCACTTATAAACTGGAGCCATATTCCCATCTCCTAGTCCAAGGTCACTCTGTCCTCCTTATTCTTTGTGTTCTCACTTCCATTTTAAGCTTTTAAAAAAAGCTGTTAATAAGTTTTAATAATTCTTTGTAACTAACATTACTACTAACTTTAACACTGGGGCTCTTTATTTGGGCGTGGGAGTGAAGCAGCTGTCTTTTGTGTCCATGACCTTGATTCTCTTTCCACTCTGCTGTTTCTGTTAACGGCAGTGAGGAAGAGAAAGTGAACGCACAAACATGAGAGCTCGTTTTTCAGTGTATGCATATCATGTGTGTGTGTGTGTGTGTGAAGGCGGGGGGGGGGCAGATATTGTCATGGTCAACAAGACAAGAACAACAGATTCATTACATTTGTTTGACCAATAACTTCCTGTGGAAGATAGATGTGTTTTGGCACAGCAGCTGTTCGCTCTGACAACAGTCACTCCCCTCGCATGATGTCCCTGTATGGCAGGGGAATTATCATTCAGTGCACGTACGTGTGTGTGTGTGTATGTATGTGTGTGTGTGTGTGGTCTGGGTTAACAGGTTCAGCGTGGCTAATTCAGAGGACCCAGACGGAAACGCTGGTCCCCACATCACACTTTTCAGAAGGGCCACAGACACTGGAGGCCTTTCTCCATGAAGTAAGCCTCCCGATGCATGTGTGTGTGTGTGTGTGTGTACAGGCATGTTTTACCCATCTTGTGGGGACGCATATCTGACACATTATGGGGACTCGCCTTTTTTTTTTAGGACAAAATGCAATTGCACGTCCTCATAATGTAAATCATTACATTTCAAGGTGAAGACTTGGTTTCAGGTTATGGTAATGGTTAGGTTTAGGTTATGGTTAGTCTCCAGGAAGTCAATGTAACGCCCCCAAAGGCATGAAAACACGACTGTGTGTGTGTGTGTGTGTGTGTGTGTGTGTGTGTGTGTGTGTGTGTGTGTGTGTGTGTGTGTGTGTGTGTGTGTGTGTGTGTGTGTGTGTGTGTGTTCCACTGTTCGCTGGACCGAAACCTAAATCAGCACATGAAAGGTGTGTATCTCTGAGAGGAAACAGACCCTCGCCGGGGTGTTTGGTTTCTCCAAACTCGTTTCAAACATTGGTGCCAAATTCAAAACAGAAATGCATTATGAGTGGGGACAATAAGGCCAATGTTATGTCACTGGTTACATTTGACTCCACAGATTGCTCACTGCTGTTTCAAATATATCAACGTATTCAAAAAAAAGATATTTTGCATCTATTGAAAATTGCTTTTAATGTCGTCCAACTAACTGATGTTTCAAATTGACTTCAAAAGCCTTTAAGCAGAGTTTAATCATTTAATTTAGAGTGAATCCTCCTCTCTGTGTTGTCTCTGTGTGTGTTCTCGCAGTCAAACATGCAGTCATTACCACTGCTTCTCCAGCCCAGCAGGAGTTTGGTGTTATTTGTGTTGGGGCCGTGTGTTAACACGGGTCTCGCAAAGCGCCAAGATTATGGGGGCTGACACAATAACAGCACGGCGAGGGGGGGGAGGGGGGGGGGGGGTTAGTGTGACCAAAGAGAACAGAGAGGAATTATGGCCCATCTATCATCACATGTGCACAAATGTTTTGGCTAGACCGGTTGAGTCTTCTCTGTCATCACTAATCACCTCACAATAAATCCCCGGGCACCACTCTGTGGGAAGGGAAGAGTCAGAAAGACGTTTTTTAGATATTTAGGTCCAGTCTACACGTATACGGATATTTTTAAAACAGATATTTTCCGCTACATTCTAAAATAAAATTCTGTCTACACCACCTTCGTTTTACAAAACATCAAAATGACTCCGAACGCGTACCAGACCAGTAGGTGGCAGTGAAAAACTACGCCAGCGATACGTCAAATACCAGAGAAGAACATACTGAGCATGCTCAGTGAGCTGATTCTCCTTAAGCGGTGTTAACAAATAGTAAACAATCGTAAAGCAATCGCTGAGCGTACATCTGTAAAGTGGTGGAGCAATGTTAAGTTTAAATGTAACTTGATCATTAGTGCCACCAAAACGTAAATGATCCGAGAGTCCGCCATCTTTGTTACCGGTTCTGGCGCATGTTCGTTACACAAAGCAACAACGGGAACGCGTGAATTGGGGAGATGACGTCATCGTTTCCCAAACGATCCATTTTACTCGTCGACACAAATACAAAATACAAAGTAATCCTGCAAATTTCCCTGCTGTGGGACTAATAAAGGATTATTTTATGTTCTCTTAAAATATCCGTTTTGGTGACCCAAAACTCGTGTGGACGAGAGGTTAAAACGTGGAGGATAATATCCGTTTAAAGAAATATCCGTACACGTGTAGACAAAAAGAATGTGTTGAATTGGGTTTCTGGCAGCTCATCATAGACATGTTTCTCCTCGTGGGTCACATTGAAGTCTTTGACAGCTGAGCATCGTTTTATTTTGCCTCTGCAGGCTGCTGCTGTTCTTGTGTAAGATCACACTTTGTAAATAACCAACTTCTGACTCGTGTATCTGTTCCATTGCTTCAATGCACGGCCACGAAAAGAGACACGGTGCGTCAGCCAGATGCACATGAAGTAAGGACAGCCCTGTAGTTCCTAATGAGGCTGAGGAGTGATGGCACCCAGCAACAACGTGCTGACAGAAGTGACCAACACTAGAGCTCCAGAGGTAGACCGGGACACTGACTGATGTCTTTAACCCTCAGACTCTCAGAATGAGCCTCTATGTCCCGAGACTCACCGCGGAGCCTTTCATCTCCCGTACTTCTCCAGTTAGAAAAAGTCAACGTTCTTGTTTATTGGAATTAGCGGCTATACTTGGCACATTCTTACAGTGTTTAACATCCCAAAGAGGACAAAACTGGGAAAAAAAAGGAGACAATCCTCCATCATTCTTCTGGAGCGTTTCCTGGGCAGCTTTTAGCTCCTGTATGTTGTCGAGTTCTCGTCTTTGTGTCCGAGGCACCATTGTGCTCCAGCGCTTCAAATGTGGTTCCATTTCCTGTAGGCACTTTGAACATAAACAATCGGGGAACTCTGTTTCCACCTCAATATACTCTATTTTGTTTTTACAGGGTCTTTTTACATGTTCCCATTTTTTCTTTTTTTTTTCTTTTAGTTTGAGGCATGATATCGTTACTCAAACCAGCCACTTCAGCGGTGAACACAACATTGTTTTTTGATATTAACACCGTCGAATTGGCGAATTCATGAGCAAAAAGGTGGCTTTTTACACATCTAGCATTTATTTGGAGTCGCGTTTCTGGCCACCTTTTAAATGTAAGTCCAGAATCGATTCTCCTTCTAGGTCAAGTCTGGTCTCCACCAACTCCTGAGAGAAATATCTGGCTTTGTAGCTGTTAACTGCTCCACTATTTTCACCAGCAAGTCACTAACTGTATCCGTGTTTCCATTCACATATTTTTATGCTTATTTTGAAGTATCGCATTAGAAAAGTTGTATTGAAACGGACAAACAACAACGAAAACAACCTCAAGTTCTGAAAAGTGAAGCCAAGGCTGAAGTGTCTTAAAGCTGCATTCTCTCTAGTGTCCATCAGGGGGCGACTCCTCTGGTTGTATAGAAGTCTATGAGAAAATGACTCTACTTCTCTCTTGATTTATTACCTCAGTAAACATTGTAAACATGAGTTTATGGTCTCAATCTCTAGTTTCAAGTCTACTTCAATACAGCATGATGTTCATTTAGTAAATTATGGTCCATTTAGAGTCAAACAGACCATGAAGCAGGGTATGCTTTAGGGCGGGGCTACACAGTGATTGACAAGTCTCTACCAGAGACGTATACGGAGTGTTTTTCGGTCTGGGAGTTGTCCGTGTTTTAGTCTTTAACCCTTTCACAGTGTGTTTTCACTTCATGAAAGTTAATTGTAACATTTTGGTAGCATAAAAATCTCTTATTCAGCATTTGGTTGTTCTTAGCTCCTCCCTCTCATGTCACTTCTGGTTGCAAAGGAAAACCAAGATGGCGACGGCCAAAAGGGCAAACTCATGGCTTCCAAACGGCAGTCCACAAACCAATGGGTGACGTCATGGTGACATCTACTAATATAAAGTCTGTGGAAGTAGCGAAGCTTTATCACACATGACTGTGAACTGTTTATGCTTCCTAAAAATGTCCATAATGTGCGAAAATGCTGCTGGTAGTAGCAACAGGTGCTTGTGGACTGAGGACCAACACTCTGACAAAAAAAGTACTATTAAAACTCTCAGACTAAAACATTCCTGAAGACCTCTCTCTTAATTTTTCTCTCGTAGATGGTTGTTTAGTGTCCTGTTCTCAACCTCTACTTCTTCTTCTACTCTGTTTACTAGCGGATTACAGACATGAGTAGCCTATACTTCTGACCAAACTAAGCTGTTTATTCACTCCAGAGAACTCCAGGAAATGTGTTTTTTAGTTAATGCAAACACAGTTTGTGTTTGTTGTTTGGTAACATACGGTTAGTTTTTATGAGCTAATTTTTGTGAAAACAGCTTGCGTTTGTTTGTTTCTGTGTATCGATAACGTTTTGGGCTGTTTGTAGGTTGGGGGGAGGGGCTAGGAGTAGCTGTGTGCAGTTTAATGATAGTTCCTTTACCAATTTCCTCCTCATGAAATAATCCCTGTCTACCTGACCTGATACTTGCCTGGAGTGGAGTCTGAAGAATAAATTAGAACCATCTTGTAAATCAGCAAGCGAGACAGAAATATCGTGAGGATGGTGTGTGTGTGTGTGTGTGTGCCTAGCCCTATGGCCTTGTGTCAAGCATTTGACCCCGTTGCTGGTTTTCAGTGTCAAGGCTTTTTAGGTACCAAAGTGCCACAGTGTGTTTCCATGGAAATGTGGCTTTAAAGGAACATCCATCACCGCTGAAGGGCCGACCCAGAATACCCAAACACACCCGGCCTACTCGCTTTAAAATCCTTCGGCATGGCATTCTTCGCCCGGGCACGCACATTCCACATTACTCCGGTCAAGCGAAGGGGAATGGAAAAGGCTACCCGTTGCCACAGCAACGCCGGCCCCAAACACACAGGAGGTCAGACAAGCGTGTCCGAGTCATTCCCGACGTGACAGCGGTTTTGCCATAAAAACCCTGGCCCGGCGTGGTAATGATACTTCCCCGCGCGGTGGGCGGGGCTCTCTGCGGACGCCCGGTCGTGGACCCAGTCTGAGCCACACTTACAAACTGGGAGGCAACACAGGAAACTGGAGGCTTCCAGTAAAAACATGTAATTAGAAACACATTGACTGGGGAGCTTTGGCATGATACACCCAGCAGGAAGGGAGAGACACACATGCAGGCAGGGATGACTGAAGTGGGGGACAAGATCACTGGGTCACTGGGAAAGTCCCAGGAGGAAAATCAAAAGGTTGGGAGACAAAAAATGGGGGAAAAATGACATGGACGGTGACAGGCAGGACACATTGTTAGAGACAGAGAGAGATATCTCAACACCCAGTCCGACCTGTCAGCGCCTTTAGGACATGAGGCAGACAATAACACTCCACCGCTGGAAATCCCTTCTACTTCTACTACTGTTTACAAGATGCAGCATAAATGCTACTGTATGGGAGAGTGCGTCAGTACGGCCCGGAGGCCTCACCACTAACAAGCAGGTCGGCGGGCAGGCACAAGCCCAGCGAGGCCGGGGCGACTCGGGGCCACGCCCTGCATGGCCACGCGGTGAACCGAGCTCCAGAGAGCGAAGACGGTCACGTCACGTGTGATCCGAGAGTCACCGCTAACCACGCTCCCCAGAACGAGGGATGCCCCCCGAAACCCGGTTCTAAACGGGAACTGGTTCTATATCAGTAAACACTTGTTAGTATTGATGCGGTCCAGAGTTACCGGTTCTGCTATCTGTACTTTCTTAGTTTCTGAGTGAGATGTCCTCGTCTCAAACGTCCTCTATCTCTGTCTCTCTGTCTCCTCTCAGTACAGCGTGAGACTCACATCATGATCACAGAGAAGGAAACATTTAGAACTCTGGTCGTCTCAAACACAATAAAACCCTCACAAGTAAGTTTATCACAACATGTGACCAACAAGCAGAACATCAGTCTGTTTGTGGAGCAGCCGTCAGGTAACGGTAGTGATGTCATACGTTAGTGATGTCATACAGAGTTTGATCACAAGAACAGGATCATCAATGAGAGATAATCACTGAGATCATTGTTTAGCTGAGAATGTATTTTAAAGATTTCTGAACTTCTTGTGTTGCTGCTCAAGAAAGACTATTTGTTTACAAACAAGAATAATAAAGAAATGTGGAATCTTTTCTTGATTAAATGTCTTTTTTTCTCACAAAACAATCCAAAAGAACTGATAAGAGTATCGATAAACTCCAAACGACACCGTCCCTACCTGAGACATCGTGCCAGTTTTGAGTTCAATGCTCCAAACATCGGTGCTGAAACGTAATCGAACATGAACACCAGTAATTAGTTAAAGGTTAAACAAACAGCACAGTGAAGGCAGACATACTGTCGGAGTTACGTGTTTCTTAAGAAGCCACAACCACAAAACACTTCAAAGAACAACTCGCAGCTTCGCTCCACTGCTCACGATTCAGATTCTCACAGAATCCTCTGCTAGAGGGGGACGGACGTGAGAAAAGAGTCTCCGCGTCCACAGAAACCATCAGAGAGTGTGGCTTTACAGATCAGCCGAGTGGTGGCTGTGGCCTCAGTGGAAGCTTTAATTAGCCCGACCCAAGAATAGTGCTTAGATTAACAACGAGAACCCAAACACTTTTAATCAACTCTCAAAGCGTCCCGTCCCTGTCCCCCCCGTCCCCGTCCCCCCTTACATCAACAGTTCACAAACACATAATTAGAACGGGCGGAGGAAATGGATATTTGGTGGGTGATGAGGTTTTATACATTTCAAAATGCAAAAGTGTGAAGTGACAATTCACAGTCTGCAGATGCTGAATAAACAGCTGGAAAACGTACATTAATCACAGTAGCAGTGAATGAAGATGTGGACGTAAAACAGGACAGAATTCTACTGATATACATGAGATGCTGTATTGAACAAAGAATAACTTCAACACACACTGTAAGGCACAGCATCCCTGGGCCGTTCAAACCACATCGGAATCAACAAATACATCACAGAAGTTCAACGAACAGTACTTTGGATTTTCTTTGTGTCCCTAACACAACTTGGGACGCAGAAACAGTAACTTTAAGCACCAAAAGTCTGAGGGAAAGGAAGGATGTCATTCATCTTCAATTAATAATGTAAAGTTGTCTAGTTTTACAGGCACTTCCAATCAGACGTCCCGTAGCACTACTAAAGCCATGCAACTTCTTCTCTGCAAGTTTTCTTCGGGCCATTCATACATTTTTATTTATTTTTTTAAGTAGAGAAGAAAAAGTTTCTCCAAACCACGGGAGACGTTGAATGTCGACTTTTCCGAACCAAAAATGAGTTTCATGCAAACTTTTGATATCAGTCTTGTATCACGCGTGCAGAAACGTACAAGGCCACGTGGTTAACGTTAAGGTTAGAAAAGAGATCATGGTTTATGTTAAAATAATAACGTAACGGAACAATGTAACGGAACAACGGAACGTATCTAGCGTGAATCATTAACATCCGCCCTTTGTGGACGTTCTACGCCACTTGAAAAATCATCCACATTCAACGTATCCGTGGATAACGTATGACACATTTTCCTGGCTACTGGGCTGAAAAAAAAAGCATGAAAGACTCAGTACAGTACGTTTATACTCTCTGAATATCATGTAAATAAAAACTTTGACTTGTGTAGCTGGTTAGGATTACCGTTTTCAGGGCTCTCTGTCTCCTGCTCGACCATCCTGTTTTAATACTTTCATTTTGAAACGGAGCAGCATGGATTAGGAGTTTGCTCTTAGGTCTTAACAGAGTCTAAATATTAAACATGTTTGGGCACCAGGTAGGTAAAACAAAAACAAGAGTAAGCTTTAAAGGTCTTTGGTTAGTAGGTGTTCTTTGGTGTACAGTACCGTGTTCAAGCAGTTAATGCTACAGTGGAGGTCAGGCTGTAACCGTATGAACAGTAGCGCTGGTTCTGAGAGCAGACACAGCGGCTCAAACAATAACAACATGACAAAAAGATTTACAAAAGTACAGCCTATGTTTCTACTATTAAATACTCGCCCAAATGTTTCCCATATTCTACATGTATGTATCTTTAATAACAACATTGCTGCTATCTATCCATCTGTGTATACAGTACGTATATGGACCACTCTGGTTGCAGGAGGCATGAGGCTGGACTTTATCTGAGGAATCAGATATCGTTCCCAGCCCAGCGGTTCCATAATTGGCTCTAGCTACTCCGTCTCCCCGTGGACGTTCTCCATATGTACTTTGAGGTAGTCGTTCCTGGTGAACTTCTTGTGGCACAGCTGGCACTCTGCCATGGGCCGGTTGGGGTTGTGTGTGAGCTTGTGCCTGCTGAGCATCTTCTTCAAGCTGAACGACAGGTCACACACCTGGAAACCACACAAACACACAGGACTTTAGAAGTAGGAATTAAGGAGAGAAACTCCAGGCAAAAACAGCTTTTTAATGCGAATTTTGAGATTTTGGTATATTTTTCCTCCAGAACTCGTCTTCTTTCAGACTAGAGGAAAGAAAACATTTATTTTACTACTTTGTCTGTTTACGTCTGTAGATTTCTCCTAAATTCACCAAAAGTTACCATTAGATAATGACAAATTTGCATATTCAAACAACATTTCAGAAAACTTGTAATACAATAAATACTCCTCTTAATGTGAGTAATGAACTGGTGAAGTTTCATGGTGATATCTATGAGTTCATGTTTTGACCCTATTCACCTGTAGAGTCTTTAAACATCTGTAGTTTAACTAAACATCTCTTTAAAGGACGTTTTCTCTAAATGAGTTTGTTCTCAGACTCTGATCCAGAAATCTCCACTTCAGTAGCTCTGACATACACCAAACTTTACACTTTCATTCCTCTCTATACTCTGAAGGTTAACACAGAGGGGTATCATAAATGTAAAAACCTTTGACTCTAATATGTCAACAAAATTAAACAAGAATTTTGAACCTGACTTTATCCAATGTTCACATTTATGTTCTGGAAATGTATGAAAATTAGCACGTATTTAATAAGAAAATGCCTCATTTGCATATGTGAACTTAACATTTCACAACATTTGCAGTAAGATAATTGTCTTAATGTCAGCAATCAACTGGGGGAAGTTTCACTGTATCTATTAGTTACCTTTCTTTACCCTATTCACCTGTAGTGTCTCCTCTTTAATAAATAAACCTAAATGTAACGTCTGATCTCGTTTACCAGATTCTCTCTGTGGAGCTTATCACAGGAACAGAGAATGATTTTGTAAATCATACACGGTGGACCGTGGCGACAGATATCGTTTTTTCATTTTTTCCCCCCACCAGCAGCGAGAGGGGATGCATGCAACTTAACATCCATCATAAATGAGCCATTTTACACTGAACAAATGACTCCATCGTCCTCCATCAATCACCATAATCCGCCTGCTGGCTGCTGTTCAGCTGCAGTTTAACTCACTGCTGCAAGAGTCTCAGCATGAGTCCTCTCTCCATCTGCGAAGAACTTCACAGCAATGAATTACATTCTGACTAAATCTCACAGACGGTTTACATCTGTGGCCAAAAGATAATAGATGTGAATGGAATCGTCTTTAGTTTGAAGACAGACTTCAGAAAATTCCTGTTTTAATATTATGTGGTCGGTCCAGAAATAAAACAATCTGTTTCTAACTCTTGTTGAAGGTTCAATGTCGGGATAAACTCAGGGTTCGGGTTGTATAGTATCGTATGTAAATATAACTTCTAATGATCCCCGATACCAACAGACGATTAGTGATGATCCGTATTGGCCGATCTGGTCTACAAGACTCCAGACTTGTTTTTTCACCACCGTCCCCAAAATCCTTTATTTCAGTATAAACCATCAACAATTCTAAATGTTATCCTTTAACATTGTTATGGTCATCTAGAGTGCTTATTTGCATAAAAAAAAAAATTCAAATGTTATGAGTAGTTTTACTGATGTATAATAATGTTCTTAGAGCTCGTGTTAGGAAGTTAAACAGCTCATAATTCATCTCTAATATCTATTTTATATTCATGTGAAAACATCTCCTTCAAACTACTGGATTTATTCTAGTTTATCACCAAAACTACATTTTACAGATGACATGTGAACACATCATGATAACGTTATAATGTACCTTCAGCCAGTACTCATGTTCACTGAGCAGAGCCTGAAGGCATCATAATGTAACTGAAGTGACCCTCCGTTGGTTAGCCGTTAGCGGTGCTGCTAACGTTACTAGCTCTCCTCCTGTTGGTTGTTTACAATGAAACATTATCAGAGATCACAGACTAGAAACAGATTATTGGAGGAGAACCATCGTCAGTAAAACTTTATTTACACTGTGATGGTTAACGTTACACTGTGATGGTTAAACTGATCAATCTGTGGGGGGGATCAGTACGGATCGTTGACCAACAGGTCCGTTACATCACTAGTTCTATGTGAACAATTGTACAGTTCATCATTAGTTCTTCAGCTTTAGACCCTCGTATTGATGTGATATCATGTTCTAGCTTTGTTATCCAAATATCTTTCAAACAGTCAACAAATCTGCTCCGGTGTCAGTAAAATATTAGATCTTTTTTACAAAGTGAAGCAGCGACGGCAGCTGATGAGAGAGAGGCCTCCTCGTCTCCCAGATGTTCCCAGACGCTTGTACAACATGTTTAATGCTGTTATGACAGAAACTGCTCATACAGCCCCTCTAGCTTTGTTCTGGAAAATGTTCCTGGAACCGTGCGACCCCCTTTTTTTTGTCTCACTCAAAATCAAACGCACATGTTATTTCTATTATCTTCAGAATTATTAACATGAGAATGTCTCTTCCACGGCCGAGGAAAAAAAAAGAATCCAGATGAATGTTGGGAGACGCGTTCTGCTGATGCTTCACTGACGATGAATGGGATACCGAGTCTGTGGTCTGAGACAACAACGCTATGCCCATTTTCTGCTTTGGAACTTGAGGCGATGCCACGGATTAAAGGCTTATCGGGGTGTTAAAGCTCAAACGGGAATCTGAGGATCCAGAGATGGGTGATGGATTAGACGCGATTGTTTCTTTTTTTTCTATGTTCTTCAAAGAATTGAGAGATATTCGGATTCCAGAGTTACGATCTTAAAGTTTTGTGCATGACTGAGCTTTCAAAGTCCGATGCTGTGGACCCTCTTCAGGCAAAAAATTGCTCCTTAGAATGTCGTCAGCTTTTCAACAAAGCAAATGATCTGAGTTTAAGTAAAGTCAATATGATAAAGTTTTACTCACACTATTATTCTTTGCCTTTCTTATATTTTGGAGTTATGGGAATACAGTTCCCATAATGCTTTGGACGTGCTTCTGGATTTTGTTTCCACTGTGGGCAACACATTTTTTTATGCCCACCAGGAGATAATGAGATTGGTAGAGTGAGTGAGTGAGTGTGCATCTCTGTGTCTGTCCACGGCTGATCTCACATGCTGCTGCAGCAAACTGCATTCATATTTTAGGTGCTGCCTGCTCAAGGAGCTCTAGTGGTTGCAGTCACTCGCATATTCTATAAAACACTTTTTATTGCCTTTTATATACTGCCATTGATTAATCGCTCACTCCTCTTTCACTACTCTTAACCGACCTCCAGCTGGTAGAGGGCGGCTGGTGAGACACTGTGGGAGTGGAAACACAGTTTTAATGTTTTGGACGATGTGTGTACCGGAACTCCCAGTACACACAGTTATTCCTTTGTATTGAGAATCAACCTCACGTTTACACTCATACGGTGAAAAACGTGAGTGATAAACACGTCTGATACACTTGCGGTCTAGATTGGCGGTTATCCAATTATGGTTTGTGTTCATCCAATCAAACATTACAGCAGTGGTCGTGTCAGACACATCTGGCGAGTTTTAAGCCTGTACTTGTTTCCATTTTTGCAAAGTGGCATCATTAAAGGTTTGCTGAAGGTTTGCAGCTCGTGCTTACAGTGTTTCCATGAATGTTCAGACAACTATCACTGGAAAACTGAAGAAACTGAAGAAAACTTAAAAACATGAGGATTCTCAGGCTAGTTCTGCAGAGATACGGTTCGTCCTTCTTTCTATGATTTCTAAGTGGTTTTATGGACACTGATATGCAATAGACATAATGATATCTAATACACAAGTTTACCATGTCTGTGTGATCAGGTCTGACTCAGTTATGACTCCAAGAAGAAGCATCTTAAGTACTTAAATTGACCGTGTTGGTGAGCGAACCAGACTCCATTGACATTCCTGTTGTTTTTAGAACACCAGTTTGCACCTGTCCCTTTTAAGTCTCGTAGCATCAATTTGAAAACCTCTGGTCTAAAAAAAAATCATCTTAATTCAGTTTGCGTCCGTCTGATTATCCATCACATTGAAGCGTTTCTCACTTTCAGAAAATGGCGATAAAACAAAGCATTGAAAAAAAGCATCTTTCCAACATCCTCTGTTCCCTCCGCCTGGTCTCTGAGAATCATTATCACTACTACAGTATTATAAGCAGAGGGTAATTTCTCCCTCTGATCCTCTCAATGTGTTTACGTGAGATCAGCCCACTCGGCCCCCCCCCCAGAGGAGCAAGATCACTATCTGCCTCTTACTGAGCCCCCCCCCCCACACATCTGGCCTTGTGCCATCACTTAAACACACACACACACACACACAGGCGAACACGTGGGAGCTGGTTGGATACTCACATCACATTGGAAAGGTTTCTCTCCCGTGTGGGTCCTCATGTGCTCGTCCAGTCCTCTCTTCTGGCTGAAGGCTTTGTTGCACTCGCTGCATTTATACGGCTTCTCCTGCAGCGACGCACACAAACACACTGATGTTTGAAAGATGCAGCGGGACAATACGTATAAAAACAATAATTCACATATGGACGAAACCCTGCAGGAGGATTTGTGTCCATTACGGCGTACGACGGGTTAATGACACACACATGTGCGCGCAAAAAGAAAACACGTACAGCACACAGGAGGAAGTGGAAATATATATCGCACACACCTCTCACTTTCACACTCCCTGTGAGTTTATGAAGATATGAAATGCCCCTGCAGTAGGGAGGAAATGACCGGCGCAGGGGCCATCGAAAACACATGGATTCCTCAAAAGAGTAAGGAAAACACGGCGCAGGAAGATTCCCTTTGAACGTGTATGAGAGCGCCGGCACTCTGGGGCTGTAGAATATCACTCCTCTGTCTCCACACCTCATCAGTTTACCAAAGAACATTTCCTCTGCGCCTCTCGCCGGCCCGTCTCAGCGTCAGTCAAAGCGGCTATCTCACCGTGGGTGTGTTTACACACAAAAAAACAAGTATGTGTGTGTGTGTGTGTGTGTGTGTGTGTGTGTGTGTGTGTGTGTGTGTGTGTGTGTGTTCACCAGGGTGGACGGCCTTGAGGAGGAGGCGTGACTGAAACCAGTGGTGACACCTAGAAGACTTGAGGAGAAAGCGTGGAGAGATAGCGGGAGCCGGTTCCCACTGTCACTCTTTGGGAGGCCTGCTGATAGCAGGAAAAAGGCTCGACCCAATTCGAAAGCTTAGTTGTCATGGGAACGGGGTGAATGCAGGAAGTGAGGGTCCTGGGAAAAGGCGCTATCGTGTGGGCGGGGCAAGGAGCGCCCAGTGACACGGGATACAAAAGGAGGTAAAGATCAGGTTCACTGCGTGCGGGGCTTTAAGGATGCAACTGTGTGTGTGTGTGTGTGTGTGTGTGTGTGTGTGTGTGTGTGTGTGTGTGTGTGTGTGTGTGTGTGTGCGTGTGAGGAAACTTTGTGATCTGATGCAAATTTCCACTTAAGTCTTTAAGGACTCTTTTTCCAAAAGGCATGAGCGGTTCTTGTATGACAAAGAAACCAGGGGTCAAAGTTGAAAAGGTCAGGAAACACATGGGTGGATTTAGGTGATGTGGTGTACCCAGAATGCATCACTCTGACCTCGGTAACATCGAACATCTGTACCTGGCGACCTTCACTCTCCAGCAGCTGTTCACCGTCTGACCTTTGACCCGACCTTTTCCTCTCAACCGGACCGCTCTCAGCGAACAGCGCGTCCGTAAACGCAAAGACGGGAGTTTTGTTTGTTTGCGTCACGTCTCGTGTGTCATTTCGGCTTCAGGGAGCAGTTAGAAATCAACAAAGAACACCGATCCTCATTAAATACAGTAAAAAAAAACGCTTTCTTTCACAATAAAAGGTGCGTTTTATTGTGAAGGCAGTGGCACATTAGCTCACATTAGCTAAAGTTTACGCCGTTTTGTTTTCAGATTCTTTGTGAACGGATCATTTTGAAACATAGCATCGACTAAAAAAGGTTCAGAGTGAGGAATCACAATGGTGACTGAGCCTGTAAGCCCTCTAGATACAATATCCCAATGTTTATATATTTGCAGTACTACTGACGGGTGTCTGTGCTGCATATAGGACACGTTCACACGCCCCAAACCCATTGTTGCCCGTAAGGAAGCAGCGCTCAAAGGCGAGATCTATCTCTTTAACCAAGATATTTTGTAAATATTCCAATCAATTTAAGGAAAATTGTAAAGTACAACATGCACCCACCAACAGAGATCAAAACAATATCATAAGAAAAATCTCTCAATGTCCAAAATGTCAGCGCTTCCTATCGGCATTAAATGAGTCCCATTCAAGTCTGCCGACGATGCGGTTTTGTGGTAAAAACAAGTCGTGCGTACGTTAACGCTGAGCTGCGGCTCTTTTCAGCCAAACGACATTGGTTTTGCTCGACAGTGACTTCATCTGGCTCTGCTGTTTGTAACTGTTCAGTCCATATTTCAGAGCACCGTGAGCAAAGGCAGATCCGGGGGGAAACATTAGGAACAAAAACATCAGTCAGTTTAATCAGCGGCTCGCTACAAAATTATACCTGCCTGTTTCTACTGAGGGGACGTGGACCTGAGCAGGATACGTCCATTATCGGCTCGCTGCTCTGGACAGCATTAACGCAGGACGACGTCTTTGAGACCAACAGAGTCGACAGGACGGGACGGATGATGGAAATCTACGGCGAAACAAGTCGCATGTAGCGGAGAGCATGTGGAAAGTGTCGCTTTGGTGGAGAACGTCGACGGGTCGAGGAGTGACGCTGGGAAATGAGCGCCGTCCCGACCCGACCCAGGAAATGACCTCACGGTTTCCCTTTTCTCCACCCGGAGCCCTGACTCACTCTACATTCACATGTTCAGGACATCGAGAATATGTTTCCTACGTCTGCAGCCGACTGCAGGGATCTTTAAGAGGATAAACTCAAGCACTTTCAAGGGACCGTAACAACATAATCTACAAAGCAAACATATCCAAACCGTAAATATGCATTCCATTAAGTTGAACTAATACAATGCTGATTGTGCTTCAATATGCTGTAAAGTGAGTAAAGTTGCAGTAAGAACACAAAATCCTTGATACACAGACGACAACAAGTGAGATAGAAACAACAAGAAAGGTCAAAGTTTTGAGGGAAACTTACTCGAGTGTGTGTGCGGATGTGCATCTTCAGGCCGTCGTTCTTGCTGAAGGCTTTGTCACAGTAGGGACACTGGTAGGGACGCTCACCTGGGGGAAGAATAACCGTTAGTGAGCATGAGACAGGTTCAAAGTGACCGTCTGTATGTCAGTTACTCACAACGTGTTGATATGTTGAAGGAAACTTTGTTTTTCTCTCAGGTTTTTTATTATGAACAAAAAAATTTTAAAACTGAGAAAAAGTCTTGATAAATTAAAGCAAATAGAGGCCACGTTTAACAAATGTCAAACCTCAAATATCAAAACATCCATTTACAAACTCTCACACAACTCTTGCAGGATAATCTAAGTCATTTATCCAGTTATAAATTCACTTATTCCCCAACACATACATCTGTGTGTTATGTATTGGAAGTGATCACAGACTATATATAAGAAGTGGACGTAGACATCGTGACGTCATACATTGGTTTGTGGACTGATGTTTTGAAGCCTCGAGTTCGGCGATTTCACCGTCACCATCTTGGATTACGTCCGTCGCCATGTTGTTTTTTTTCCGCAACCAGTGAACAGGAAGTGACCATATCTGGACTGAGGAGGAGTAACGTAGAGACGCCGTATACGTCTCTGGTAGAGACCTGTCAATCACTGTGTAGCCCCGCCCTAAAGCATACCCTGCTTTATGGTCTGTTTGACTCTAAATGGACCATCATTTACTAAATGAACATCACGCTGTATTGAAGAAGACTTGAAACTAGAGATTGAGACCATAAACTCATGTTTACAATGTTTACTGAGGTAATAAATCAAGAGAGAAGTAGAGTCATTTTCTCATAGACTTCTATACAACCAGAGGAGTCGCCCCCTGATGGACAGTAGAGAGAACAAGAGGTTGCCACCTGGTACTGCCCAGTGGTAGTAGTAGTGAACGTGTCGATTAGCGGAGCGAGACACAAACCGACTGGAGGACGAGTCCTTCTCCCCACAGCCAAAGTAACAACTACTGCAATAGAGTGTTTATCTCTGCGTACATATGCGACCACACTCCACCCTACACTATACAGAATGAAAGCATATGGTCAAATAGAGTCAAAACATATGTTTTCATATAGTTTTGCTGTTGTTAAACATGGCCTCCATTTCTTTCAATTGTACACAGACGTTCATGTATCTATGTGTCGGTGCTGAAAGGTGATGCTTCAGGTGTGTGTGTGTGTGTGTGTGTGTGTTGCTGTCCCTTCCTGAACACACATTTGCCTCTAACCACTGCTCCACCAGATATCTTTCACTCAGAGCCGCTCGGTCCTGATGCACACTGACTTTCCACCGCAGAGCAAAAAATAAAAAGCTGACATCGGCTCCGCTTCACGTCTCGCTATCGGAGCTTCGACCGGCCAACAGTTTTTAAGGCAGCACATCAGAGGATATGTGGAGTACCCCGGGTCGGATCAAAAGCAGTCGGGGGGCCAAAACTCCTCCAGATCCTATCTGAGCGCTGCGGCGATGACGACGAAGAGGAAGTGACAGGCTGTCAGTCAAACGGGGGCCGCTGACACATGGATCTGTTTACCGTGTGCCGATCCACCGGCCCGATAGGAGCGCCAGAGCTGATTACTGATCTATAGAAGGGATGTGAGGTAACATGTGGAACCGCACTGAAATTAAAAGTCCCAGACAGGGAAGTACAGTCAGAACTCTGGGTTCAATAATTGCTTCATATATTTCATAGATGCAGCGTTAATCAGGAAGCCACAGCAAACTAAAGAAACCTCTCCTTCCTCATGGTGTAAGGAAGGACTCTTCTCTGAATTTATAAATATGCCTGCAAGTGCACACGGTCCACTCTAATGAAAATAGATACCTACAGACGCATTCCTTCATTTCTAATCTGCTTCATCTCTCTTTTAATGACTAAGTGCTGAACAGGCAAGCAAGTGGTTTTATTGATGGGGGAGATGTTCTGGCCCTTTAAATAATAAGGTTAATTAGCTGTGTTTCCTTGGGATTCAACGCACAAAGATGCTCATTAAATCAGAGAATCTGTCGAGGGAGTTTATGAGAAGAGTAATATCATCTCCCACTGCTGCTAACACACAACTGTGCTGAAGGAAATGTTCTCTTCAGACAGTAAAGGAGGTACACAGTTTTATATCATGTCCTGATGTAAAAAGACAGATTAGCTTGTGTATCCATTTGTGGATCTGATTTTGTCCAAATCCTGATCGACACACTTATAGACTTTGAGGCCATGAGGGTTTAGTTCTGTCCACAGTCTGTTTATAAGAAGTGGACGTAGTCGTCGCGACGTCACTCATTGGTTTGTGGACTGATGTTTTGAAGCCTCAAGTTCGTCAATTTTGACATCTTGGATTACGGCCGTCGCCATGTTAGTTTTCTGCAGCCGATAAACTGAAGTGACCATATCTGGAATCTGTCAATCACTGTGTAGCCCCGCCCCTAAAGCATACCCTGCTTTATGGTCTGTTTGACTCTAAATGGACCATCATTTATTAAATGAACATCATGCTGTATTGAAATCATATCCCACAAACCCCGAGTGTTTGGAAACAGAAGCTGTCACGTAGCAGACACACAAGCCGGGTTGTGAACCCACCAGAACCCCCCCACAAGAGGGCTTCGGAGGAGCTCCCGTCGGCGTGGAAAGGGTTAACTCTGACATATGTTGACTGGTGATTACACACACTGAGACGTGTGCAGAGGGCGGCTCAGGATTCTCTCCTAAAAAAAGAAATCCTTTCTGAGCCGCTTTGGCCTCCAGGAGGCCGTTTGTAGACAAACAGACGTTTTGAGGAAGAGGAGAGCGAGTCCGGGGTCTGGTGTAGCATGTGTGGTGTCGGGTTGAGGCCCAGCGTTGGCCTCGGGGAGTACTGGGGAAGGCATTAGTGTGCTAATTGCACCGGAGCACCGCGTGCCGGTAGTGGATCTCTGTGGATCTCATCGCTGCCAGGAGCCGGCTATTGTCAGTTAATACTCAGCGGAGAGAACCACGCCCGACTGAGGATCGCACCTACTCACCTACTCAACACACATGTGCTCCTCATCTGGAAAAGATTCATTTTCTCTGTAATTCATTATGGTGATGTTTTATTAATGCATCAAAGTTCATCCTCTTTGAAAAAGTAAGATTCAGAGTGTAGCCATCTTGAGTGTTTGACGCCTGAGCTCCGAGCATGAACGGAGGCGTTTCTACTCAACGCTCTGTTCGCTGCATTATTCTGCTAAACTCCAGAGGACGTACAGACAAAATGAAGTGTGAAGAATCAAAAAGAAACAAGTGTAACTCAGAGATATGGACATAGACTGTAGGTGTAACCGACAAAACACCATAAACCAACCTCCACTATGACGAGGAGGGATTGTTATTATCTGTAAACTCATATCTCATATTCATGGACTACTTTATTACCTTTATACAAACCCTGTAAAGAAACAAGTCAAGTATTAAATGTGTTTTAAAGAAACAAAAGGTTGAAAAAATGCAAACGGAGAAAATGATGCTATTCTAAAACTACTTTTTGGCTAAAGCGGCAACAATTAGTCAACCGACAGAAAAATGCTTTCAGCCTCTCAAATATGGAAATGTTCCACTTTTCTCTCATTTATATCACATTAAACTGAATATCTTTCTGCTTCGGACAATACAAGACATCACTTTGGACATTTGTTACTATTTTCGATGTATTAATCTAGATTAATGATCCATAATGAATCGTTAGTTGCAGCCCTACTTTCGTCCAACAGCTTTCCTGGTTCAACCTGCTCCGAATGAAACAAGAGCAACTCCATCCTTTAGCGTAACAGGAAATAAACAAACGCCATTGGAAACTAAAGTAGTAACATTCTTTCAAACGTGGGTCTGTTATTGGTGTGTGAGTGATACTGTAACTGGAAACCCTCCACTTATTCTCCAGATTGAGCCAGATTGTTTGGGGATTATGAGGGGTGGCTGCGGCACAGAGCCGGGGCTTTATGGTAACTGATTTAGCATGTGTCGAAATGGGACACCATCTCTTTGACCCTGGGTGTCCACCCCACCCCCCACCACCCCACCCCGACCCCCCTACGGCCCCCCGCTGTGGCCCTCACACTCCTCGTCTGCTAATCGATCCGTTTGGCACCCCTCATGTGTCGTATATGTGTGTGCGTGTGCGTCTGGTTAGCAGATGGTCGGGGCTTTTTGTCGTTTTTCGCCGCTCCGCGCGGTCGTTCGTGTTATGGAGAGCGCTTTGTAGCTTCGGGGCTCCGGTCTGAAAGACATTAGCGCTGTCCGTCAGAAATTAATTCCCGGCTTCCTCCAGGTTCAGCCAGACAGTGGCCCTAAAACCGTCCTGCACTGTCACATGCCGACGTGGGGCCGGCCCCGAGGTAACGCGATATCGGCGTGTTGGAGATGATAAGAGTTCGCCTTTGATGAGCCGCAGGAACGCCCCAACAACTTTTACACTTGACCTTTTCCATTACCGCCGGGGTCTCGGCAGAGTTCTCCACTTCCTCAAACAGTCGTCCGCGAGAAAGGCATCAGACGGACTCGACTCACCGCACATGAAGCGGATCCGAACTCCCGACACGCATCTCAATCTAACTTATAAGAGCTCAAGCTGCGATAGAGAGGCGCTTTTCATGGCAGGGACGGACAGTAATTCATAATAATGATTACGGTAATGCTTGTAACCGTGACCACGGTTGGGACAAACAAAATACTCAGAGTGTAAACAAGTTCAGTGATTCCAGAGTCCGACCAGATGTCCATCTGAGGGACATGTTCTGACCACAGCTGCAATGTGCTGCTTTTTTAAAAAAACATCCCCATACGACTGTTACCAAAACAAGAGACACCACGATTGAGACAATTAGTGTCCTTAGTGTTTATAAAATATAAAATGTTCTCTATTCCATGACAGGAAAATAAATATTAATGTTGTTTAATATAAACCCATAATCACACGAAGAACAGTGGCCTCAGAGCAATCTGTATTACGGTAATTCACTGTAAAACACAAGCATGTTTTCAGTGGGGTTTTTTAACAGAAAGAAATATACAATAACTGGTTTTGAGAATTTTAGATTACTAGCATAGCGCCAGTTAGCGCCGTGCCCGTTTGGGAACGGCCCTATTGTTCTGCTCCTGGGAATTGCTGCTTACAGCATTGTTGGGGGGCACTTGAGTGCTGTTCGCTAATTTATTCAAAGTTTATTAATATTGAATATCACGTGTTAAAATTGCACCAAATATCGACAAAGCACTTCATTGGGTCTCTGACAAAACACCTCTAAAAAAAAAGGGTCCACGTTTTAGGGTACATGTGTATACTAAGTATTACGGTAAGAGCGCGTAACAGCTGACTTCAAAATAAAAGTGACCAAGAACTGACTTCCGGTCAAACTCAAAAATAAAGAATACGTTTCCAAAGGCCAATCTAACTTAAAAATAAAAGCTGACCACCTCGGGGTGTCACTCAGACAACATCAGGATGTGGAATTTCAAAATGAAAGCCCTGTAAAATGTCATATACGAGCTGTGTTCTCTCTTAATTCAGATTAGTTCACGACTATGATCCTCAAGCGTATCTTCTATATGTATCATACGACTTCGCCGCTGTGCATTTGGGCAATCAGCTTTTTCTGGAAAACGCTTTTGCTGACATTTTCTAATCCAACTTAAAAAGTTTGTTTGACTTTGCTGCTCAGCTCTGTTCTCACCGACCTTCAACTCTACCTCATGGTCATCTTGCCTTGCTTTTATCTGCCATGCACACATTTGTGATGCGTTACTGTGTGTAGCTTTGTATTGCGTGTTCTTTCATGTGTAACTGTGCGTCATGTTTTTAGTCTGTACTGTTTGTTCTTGCGTTCTCTTTGTTTTGACCTGATAAGGGGCTACAGATGTTAAATGAGCTTGAAGCTATGATCTGGTACGGTGCATCGAATAGTGACATTTATGTTTTTGAACCGTACACGGTCCCTTTTAAAGCAAAGAAATAAATAAAAATAACAACATTGTTGGCACGTCCATTTGTATAATTATACAAATGTTTCAAAATGTAGACGGCAATGATTCACTGATGTGAACGTGCTTCAGGTTGTTCACCAGCTTTTAGTTCAGTGAGTCAGATCTACTTTACTTGTCATCTGTAGTCCAGAATATAAACCGACCACTCCTCACTGTCTGTGAGGAAAACCAGACATTATGTGTATTATATATATACCGGATAATAACAGAAGAGAGGGTTTGACATTAAGTGGTCTGGACCAGTGAGAACTTTTCTCTGACCAGAACATTTAAGGGCCAAAGATTGTTATTTTACAACTTGTATAATTTCTACTGTTTAAAAATAACTCAGGATGTCAGGAAGTGCAAAGCTAAATTGCTGGAGTGGTATTGTTTGATTGTATTGTAAAAATGATGATGCCAGTACTAATACGAGTACCCTTAAAGTGATACCGATACCAATGGAGTACTTCATTTGGAGTACTTCATTTACTTCCACCTTGTGAATGGAAGCTGTGTGTGTCTCTCCCGTTGGCGAGCATAACACCCTTACATTTTTCATGATTATAGCACTTTCAAATTATATGTTTTTTGTAGATACACAATGTGACAACTGTGGTGTAATGGACCGTTGTGGATCCGTGATTCGTACGGATGTGAACCGTGGATCAATGACACAGTTTAACGTTAACCATCGCAGTGTAAATAAAGTTTTAAAGTCGTTCTCCTCCAATATTCAGTAAAACATGTGTTCATAGTCTCTGATCTCTGATAATGTTTCATTGTAAACAACCAATCAGTGTTTAAACCAACAGGAGGAGAGCTAGTAATGTTAGCAGCACCGCTAACGGCTAACCAACGGAGGTTCACTTCAGTTACATTATGATGCCTTCAGGCTCTGCTCAGTGAACATGAGTACTGGCTGAAGGTACATTATAACGTTATCATGATGTGTTCACATGTAATCTGTAAAATGTAGTTTTGGTGATGAACTAGAATAAATCCAGTAGTTTGAAGGAGATGTTTTCACATGAATATAAAATAGATATTAGAGATGAATTATGAGCTGTTGAACTGGTGCTGTCTTTGTGTATTTTCACACTTTGAATGGTGGCTTTAACATACCCATCACAGACAGCTGTGTAGAGATGACACACTGGTTGTTTTTTTGTTTTAGCTTGTTAAATCTTTTAATTATTGGTTACGATGAGGACGATATGTTCTCTTCAGTGGCGGCTGGCCAATAGAGGGCCATGGGGCCTGGCCCCACCTTGAGCCACAAAAAAAAGTGTTATTTACTGCTTTTTCTCATGTTGGAATAAATGTTTGCTGGATGTTTGCTGAAATTGATTGGATGGCCCTACCTAGAACATGTTCCACCAGCCGCCACTGGTCCTCTTTTTGACTACTGAACATGTGCAAACACACTGGAGACCTTGGTCTGCCCGAGCATGTGGGAAAAGTCTAAACATTGAAGCTTGAATCATAATACAACATAAACACTAAACCAGCATTTTTAAGGGTTTAAACAGCAACACACCAAAGTGTTTGTACCACAGCTCATGGGTTTACACCGTGCCCACACATGACATGTCCAATGATGTCAAGTATGACAGCGAGGCTCTGGGTTCTGTCAACGTTTCCCTTGGCACAAATCATTTTCATGACCCCACTACGGTTATTTACCACATCATGGCACACATGGTGGGAAAATCTACTCTCACTGAGCCGTGTTGTGGACACACAACGTGGCCAAAAAGAAGAAACAATCCATCATGACGATGGAGTTCCACGACGTCCTCGACATCCTGGTCCAAGTTTTTGACGGATCGCATTTTATGGCTCGACTGTGATCTCATGACGGCTGCTCTCTGAGGAGACGCCTGCCTCTGTGGCACTACAACTAATTTGTTTGAGCTCAACAAGATATTCTGAACAAATTACTCTGATACAAGAGCCAAGCCAAATATACAGCCTATGTATTACCAGCTACTTAACACTCTCAAGTTGATGTTTTGAAAGTTTCTCTTTGATCTATGTCAATTTACCCAATTCTCCCATAATGTTTGATGGTAGGGCGGTTGCAATTACCACAGTTTTGCAAAACAGCGCTATGGTCAATTCTTTCCAAAGGATCGCACCATATTTACCAGGCTGCAATCTCCGGTCTGAAAAGTGAAGCCAACGCTGAAGTGTCTCAAAGCTGCATTCTCTCTAATGTCCACCAGGGGGCGACTCCTCTGGTTGTATAGAAGTCTATGAGAAAATGACTCTACTTCTCTCTTGATTTATTACCTCAGTAAACATTGTAAACATGAGTTTATGGTCTCAATCTCTAGTTTCAAGTCTTCTTCAATACAGCATGATGTTCATTTAGTAAATGATGGTCCATTTAGAGTCAAACAGACCATAAAGCAGGGTATGCTTTAGGGCAGGGCTACACAGTGATTGACAGGTGGCTACCACGGCGTTGTCTGGTTTGAGAGTTGTCCGTGTTTTCATCTTACAACTTTCACCCTTTCACAGAGTTTTCACTTCATGGAAGTTAATTGTAACCTTTTTGGTCAACTAACAAATTCTTATTCAGCGTTCAGTTGCACTTAGCTCCACCCTCTTGGTTCATTTTTGGTTGCAAAAAAACAACACAAACCAAGATGAGGACAGTCAAAAACCAAGATGAGGAAGGTTAAAAACCTAAATGCCGACGGTCAAAAACCAAGATGGCGACGGCCAAAAGGCTAATTTCAAGGCCTCAAGCAAGCAGTCCACTGTTTTGTTTTGTTTTCTGGTCGCCATGAACAAATATAACTAAGAACCAACCGTCTCATCCTATATGTCGGCTACAAGTGCTGAAGACAACAAAAATGGAGAAATGAATACACACAAACCAACGGGTTTGTCTTCTGTCCCTACATGCTTCGGTCCTCCCGTCATCCAGAGCGAGTACTCTACCTCGTGCCGACATTGCAACCAAAGCGTAACACTAGTATTCAAGTATTTAGTATTAGCTTAACAATAAAGCGTATTTATATCGAGCTAAAATCAGGATGAATTAAGTAATTCGCATTAAAAAATAAATAAATCATTGTCACAGCAGGGGAAGTTCCAGCCGTATTTGGTGGTAAAATGATCGGGGAAGGAAATCTCCAAGGAATCCGTACAAAGTCCTCTGTGTTTAGCAGGTAAATAATCAATGCTGACTTGTTCCTGTGAAGCAGGAAGACAAACAAGATCAAGCTTTCCTGTCTGCCGTCCACATTTAAAGGTGTCTACCTCGACTGGTGGCCATCTTTAAGAGATTACTGACAGAGAAAACTAGCCGTCTTTAAAGTTGTACTTACATTAACGGGGTTGTTTTATGATTTACACGTTGTACATTCATCACACCAAATTACTATCCACTGTTTGAGTCGGGATCGTCGCTCAGGAAACGACTCACCAAACCTTATTTTTTCCTCTCACACACAAAAAAAAAAACCTGCAACAAACAAAAAACACCTCCCCGTCTATAGAACCAGGGGACAGATTTACAGCCAGTCAGGGTCAGGGGTCATCCGGCTGGATGCTTTCTTGGAGTGGTCTTTTCTCTCTTTACTCCTTTCTTTCTTTGAGGTGTCCCCTCGGCTCCCACCCCTCCCCCAGCATTCCTCCCTTTTGTTTATTCTATATAAATACAATCAGACTGGGCTAACTGGCCCACACTGGAAGACATTCTCTCTCTCTGCTGGTTTGTCCTTCACACATACACATGTACGAAAACACACACGCATACAAAGGAGGCTGTTGACAGAGTGTGGTAGGACCACCGTCCTGCCGCCACTCAAACACACACACACACACACTCACATTTTGACACACTAATCTTGTCGACACCTGACAGGAAACACGAATGATTTAAGTGTCTCATGGAATCAGATCAAGAAATGGAGTGACTGAAGCATGACTTAAACACAGAATATTAGAGGTATGGATCTTTCCAAATCTCACCATCGATTCAAAATCGATTCCTGATTCAGTACATCGTGGCTCTAATGCAGTCTGCTGTATAACTATGGCATGAAACAGAGTGAAATGTGTGTAAGATTTGAAAAAGACACAACTCACACAGGACCGCTTTGGAAATATATATTATTTTGGAAATGCTTTTATCCTCTGGGATTGTGTTTGTGTCATGATACTCTTCTGAGTTGTTGGGGTTTTAAATTACAAATCAATCAAATGGAATGAAACTGATTATAATGTGAACTCACAAAGACAAAAGGAACATTTATTCATGCTCAACGTGCACAAATAAACACTCAAATGTTCAAGTTATAAAGAAAAAGTAAACGCTACCTGTTACATAAATAAATTGTTTTCTATTTATTAGAAACTTTCCAATTTAAAAAATAAATTTTACACAAAATCATTTTCAACAAATACAATAACGTTGTTTGTTTTCGATTCAGAATCTTAGGAGATAAGAATCTTAATGTTTACCACCCCTACTGACTGTTCTAGGTAACTGATTTACTAATTAGGGGTTCTATGTGGCCTGAAAACGATGACATCACTCTACATGACATTTAGTATATTTTATTTCTGCTTAAGAGCTTAAGAGCTCCGTGAAATTATATATTCAATCATAAAACAAACAACAAGACGATGAGGAGAACACGAGAGAGAGAGAATGAAGTTCAGTAGGAGAGGAATCGAGGGAGAGTGAATGAGTCCAAGAAGTGTGTGTGTGTGTGTGTGTGTGTGTGTTAGTGTGTGTTAGTGTGTGTGAGTGAGTGTGTGTGTGTGTGTGTGTGTGTGAGTGTGTGTGGCCGTGCCAGGTCTCTGCACCAGTCTGTTGGTAAGGAAACACACAGGAATGTGTAGCTTTCCAGTTTAAGGCAGTTTAATGAACATCCAGGGCTCTATTTTCTGTGGCAGAGCAAAGACCGGAGCGAGCGGCGCTGCAGCACCGTGGAACTTTTTAATACCACAAAAACTGCAATAAATAGTCCACTTTTATTTGCTTCAGTCACTGAAATCAGCCGGCGTCTGTGATATTTCTATCCTTTCACCAGTATGAATATTATGTGTATAGAAATTAGGCTTGTGGAATAAAACATAAATTGGGTATCATTCATTTGATCAGAGCTCCGAGAGACTGTGAGCAGTCTATCTGGCATCTCGAACTAAACAGAGAAAGGTAGGGATGCTTTTATTTTGTAGCCAGCAAGGTAACGAAAACAAGCGTACCCAACAACACGGTGCAGAAGAGGAAATATTGTTTATGTCCGTTAACAGGCAGTGAACAATGGTCTTCACTTCACGTGACAATATTCACAACTTGGATTCATTTTTATAAAAAAAAGTGAGGATATTTTCCTCGAGGATTTGTTTGTAGCTTCTTTCCTGTTTCATTTTGTAAGTTTGTCATGTTTGGTTTTACTTCCTGTCTTCGTGTGTTTTCCCGCCTTTTTGATTGTCTGCCCCGCCCTGATTGGTTTCACCTGTCCATCGTTGTATGTCGTCCGAGTCCTCAGCCAGTTAGTCTCAGTGAGCGTCAGTTCCTCGTGGGTTTTTGGGACCAACCTTCAGCTACCTTTACTCAGGTCTTGCCTGGTGTTTTTTACCTCTAAGTGTGTTTGACTCCTTCGTCTGTTGGCAGTGAGCCGGTGTGAAGGTGGTCACAGCTGAGCGTCATTGCAAAATGCTAAAAAACATACAAGACGAGGTGAGGTGTCTAATCTCCACCCTCATCTTCAATATGCAAAGTGTGACCCCGATGCTGACATAGAGACGAAGTATACGTCTCTGGTAGCGGCAGCGACTTGTCAAAATTAGCTTCACGTTTGGTGTGAACAGCATTAAGCGTCTCTAACAGCTGTATGGAGATGTCACTCAACATCTGTCTGTGTAGCAGCTGGAGGACGGTGGATGTAACAAAGCTTTGGCCTCTGGAGGACCACTGACCTGTGTGGCTGCGGATGTGGACCCTCAGCGTGCCGTTGCTGGCAAACTTCTGTCCGCAGTACGGGCAGATCTTCTCCTTTTCTCCCGTGTGTGTCTATCAGAGGAAATAAATAATAGAAAAAGGTAAGAAAGGAATAAGAAAAACATTTGTAACATCCATCCTCACGTCCTTCCTACATGAACAAGTCAAATGTGATCGACTGTGAAAGTAGAAATGTAAACTCTAAACTGTGTATTAAGGTCGGGCTAGAAGATAATCTATCGTCGGAATCATATAGATATCGTGATACACAATTATGTCGTCTCAATTGATAATAACAAGCACATACTAACTCATGTCTCAGAAAATCAGATTTTTTTGCACTAAAGTCTGAGTATTTAATCACACAATGGTAAACAAATCTATTTATTGAACTATCAGAACACGTGTGATATTGTGATAAATATCGTTTTTGAGATATTATATGACCTTTATTGAGACAGAAGAGTTTGGCCTCATCGTGCAGCCTGATGAGGAGAATATGAGATATGTAGGGGTGTAACGGTTCACAAAATCCACGGTTCGGTTCGGTACGGTACAGTGGAGCCACGGTTCGGTACGTTTTCGGTACGTTTCGGTACGTTTTCAATACAGTAGAAAACTATAAATGCCAGAGAAACGTACTTGATTTTAAAATATATTTATTCATTAAAACTAACATCATAAAGTTATTCTTTGAACAATGATGGAACTATACCTGAGTGACCCATCTTCTGGGGTGTCTTCTTAGCAGCGTGTAAAATAAAAACAGTTTCTTATGAAAACTAAAATGTAGCATTGTTTGCTGTAGTTATAAACAAATAAAAGAAACAATCCTGTTTTATATGGAACTATGTGTGTGTGTGTGTGTGTGTGTGTGTGTGTGTGTGTGTGTGTGTGTGTGTTTCTACTCAATGTTTAAGTTTTTTTTCAGAAAGATGAGAATGTCTATATATATATATATAATGTATATATACACTATATTTATCCCTTTATGGGGGACATTTTTCTCTGCATTTGACCCATCCCTGTATATAGGGAGCAGTGGGCTGCCAATGACAGGCGCCCGGGGAGCTAGGGGTACAGTGTCTTGCTCAGGGACACTTCGACACATGACACGGCCCAGTCAAGGATTGAACCTTCGACCTTGCGGTTACCAGACAACCCTCTTAACCCAGGGAGCCACGATCGCCCCCTTAAAAAAAAAATAAAAAAAAATAAAAAAAATAAAAATAAAAATAAAAATAAAAATAAAAAATAAAATAAAATAAAATAAAATAAAATAAAATAAAATAAAATAAAATAAAATAAAATAAAATAAAATAAAATAAAATAAAATAAAATAAAATAAAATAAAATAAAATAAAATAAAATAAAATAAAATAAAATAAAATAAAATAAAATAAAATAAAATAAAATAAAATAAAATAAAATAAAATAAAATAAAATAAAATAAAATAAAATAAAATAAAATAAAATAAAATAAAATAAAATAAAATAAAATAAAATAAAATAAAATAAAATAAAATAAAATAAAATAAAATAAAATAAAATAAAATAAAATAAAATAAAATAAAATAAAATAAAATAAAATAAAATAAAATAAAATAAAAAAGAAACTATGAACGGTTCGTTCGGTTCGTCATGCGTACCGAACCGTGAGCCTCGTACCGAACGGTTCAATACGAATACGCGTATCGTTACACCCCTAGAGATATGCGATAACATAGTTGAATATCGCGATAACGATATCACTTGCGATACACAAACAAAGTCAAATCAAAGTGTTCTCAGTTCTTTCTTTCTGCTGCTAAAATACAACAAATTGCTTGTTCAAATAAAGTGTATTCTTTATATAAGATGCTGTCTTTCAGTGCACCATCGCAGTCTTTCACGATGCTTTTATTGTGAAAATATGCTATATATTGTGCAGCCTTACAACCTCTTTGAACCATTCATAAAAACATGATCTGATTTTGGTATTTTGTTTCCTGGTTAAAAGCATCTCCAGAATCTAATCTAGATTAACCCTTTAAACGCTCTCTCTGGGAGCTTTATTGAATCTGTGCCGTCTGATTGATGTGAAGAATAAACTGCCGTTTCCTCCGATAACGCTCAGAGGACGGAGATGCACGTGTTCACGTGACGGCGGATCCACTGAAGCCGGGATCAAAGCACACAGACCGTGCCGGGTCCAAAGCCCGGGGGAGTAAAGGCCAGGGTGCACGTATGCATCCACCTCCTCCTCCTCCTCCTCCTCCTCCTCCTCTTCCTCTGCCTCACCCTCCACAGTGTTGAGCTCTGTGGGCTCACACGGGCCGCACATGCAAACAGAGAGGAAGAAACATGTGGGCTCTTCCTCCCTCCTTCCCTCCTCTCCTTCACTCCCTCCTCGCTCTGAATTCCTCCTCCTGGCCTGTTATAGATTCCCCCAAAATAATCGTCAGAGAATGAGAGGCTCAAACTCGGAGCGACAGTTTCAACAGCAGTACAACAATACAGGAACCCCCCCCCACTGTGTCCCTCTGACACCTCGGTGTTTCCTTACAAAGGCTCCACACACACATGCACATTAACACACACACACACACACACACACACACACACAAACAAGTCCACATGCATAGGAGCACATGTGTCCCAGATGGAGCAGCATTATTTATTTAGCTGTTTGTGCAACAGAGGAAACATCACCGCTTCACACGCCGACAGCCAGCAGGGTCACATGGGAACCTCATTTATTGGTTCCCATGTGTTATGTATGAGTTATTATACGTTTTTAATATATATATTACATATAAAATTGATCTGTGTGTCTGTAACTACTCAAAAAGTGCTGTAATTTTCACTCATGGGTGAATTTCTTCTAGAGCAGCACGCTGACGGAGGTGAGATTTATCTGGTACAAAACATACAATACATGCACAAACACACACACACACACACACACACACTCTCATATAACACTGAGGAGAAAGCATTGACGGTAACACAAGAGCGCTCCATGAATAACTCAGGTCTGGACAGACAGCACTACTGTTCATTCTCACCAGCAGCTGCTGCGTCCGTTCTGTCCCGACTTGAGCAGGAAACTATTTTAATAATCGATTTTTCTTAATTGCTGGTCACAGATTCTCAAATCTGTCATATATCATTGAACATTTTAGATGTTGTTGTTTTTTGGTCGGGTTAAGCAAACAATTTTAAAATGTCATCTTTGCATTTCCTCACTATTTTCAAACTATTTATTTGAAGTTAAAATAAAATGTCTGAGTCGGGGGTGAAGGGGGTAATATTCAGAGGAAAAAAAACGAAGAATTTCTGAAATAAAATTCGTATATTAACGAGAAAAAAGCTAAATTTGCTCCTAATGAGCATAAATAAATACTTATAATATTGATGTGAATTGCACATCTGGCGTCTTTGTGTGATTCATATTTATTTCTCCCTCCAATGGTTCTTTATTTCATTTTTACCTACAATACCCTGTCGTATGATTTAATTGATTAATTGAATAAAGAAATATAACTGTTAACTGAACTCTGAATAGTCAGTGAACTCTGAACCCTGAATCAGATGTTCAAGTTAAAGTTCCTTATCTGACTCCATGAACCTTTACCTTTCTATCGTATCAGCGAGCTACGTTAGATTTGATGGCTGATGGGAGTATGGAGGTGTGCACCGAGTAAGACCTCAACATGTAAACACGGCCAGCGAGCTGTCGTCTCCTCGGCAGCCTGGCTTTGATCAGGGCCAGATCTCTCAGCGGCCCTCCGGACCCCGTAAGCAGCGAGACGGTTCAGCACGCCTGTCTTCAGCCCTACTGTTCGGAGACAAACCCTCCCAAGACATTTTTCTTTTTGCCCTGTGCCAAGAAGCTGTTTGGCTTCAATCTGGATCCATAACCACGCCGGACGTTGTCAGATTCGGGGCTCGTAATCTTCGGCGAGATCTGTTCGTGGGCTTTGAAACCCTGCGGAGCTAATGGACTAACTGCCATTTCTAATCAACGGAGAATTGATTTCTAAGGCTTCATGGGCAGCAGCGGTCGGGACGGACGTCCAAGATGTTACAACAGACTCACCGGGGGAGTTTTGTTCCTGCCATTAATCCACATGTCAACATACTCTTTCAAATAGAACCTGAATATTAGGCGGCAAACTAAAGTTGGGTTCTTTTCCAGAACAACTGGCACGGAGCGTTCGCACGCGTGAATAAAAGCATGAACCCATCACGTTGTGCTGAACTGACATATTCAAAATGTAAACTATATTGGGCAACAACACTGAGGCTAAGTAGTCAAACCTTCAGTTCTTACCTTTCACAATAAAAACCCTGGACATATCACTGTTTGCCAGAGGGAACTCAAATTCACTCATTTCACTCAAAGGAAACTCCATCAAACATCTGCTCTGGATCAACAGGACTGTGGTAGTTTGTCATCTGCCTGCAGGAATCTATTCAAAGTGTTTATTGAAAAAGTGTTGCAACTGTCGCAAATTCGTCACGCCCCCAGCGTGTAAATCTTTGTTTAAACTCGCACTTGGCGCCGTAGTGCGACCCTTCGAGTATGAACGGAGGCGTTTGTACTCTGTGAGTTGCTTTATTCTCTGAAACTCCAGAGGCTGTACAAACAAAGACTCAAGAAGACAACGAGTGTAACTCAGAGATATGAACATAGACTGTAGGGTTAAATGTGTTATAAAGAAACAAAGGTTGAATATAAACTATTTGATTTGGCTGATAAAGATTGACTCACATGTAGATTGTTCAGACTTCCTGCTTCTAAAGCTTCTCAGAACTAATTGTACTACTTTGTATAATCCTCAGACGTGTAAATAGCGTTTTAATATAAACTAAGCTTCACACTAGATGGGAGACAATGGAAGCATTTTGCTGAAATAGATGGTCTGTAATTTCCTCCCCTTCAAATTGATGGTGATACCAGATTGATGTTGAAAAGTATGTTCTTACAACTTTCTGTTACGTGCGAGATAATTGTTTCAGTCGACCTCATTCTGAAGGTTTCATAAGTTGTTTTCTAACTGTTGGGTTTGAACTGTCTGCGTTTCAAATAACAAAGTAAAGTGCAGCTTGAACTGGATTTTGGGGACAAAGCAGACATGCAGTCACCGTCTGAGATTGAGGTCGTCTGGCTCTTTTTTTTTTCATTCACCTTCTTGTGGCTCTTGAGGACGGACGGAGTGACGAAGGCCTTCTCACACAGGTCGCACTTGTACTTCTTGTGGCCGTCGTGCACCACCTGGATGTGGACGTTGAGCGTGTCCTGGTGGCGTCGCACTGGTCGCACTTGAATGTCCTCTCACCTGTGGCAACAAGGACAGAGTGAACATTAGGAAGAGCCTTTTCTTCCACCTATTGTTGCGCCTCTGAACACACAGTCATCACGCACAGCAAGAGGGAGACCCAATTTCACCGGGGCGATTGTAAGGCAAGAAAAAAGCACAAAGAGGGCTGTTTCATTGCGCCAGACAAACCCGAACAATGGTCTTTAGAAAGGTCTGGTTCTGGGTTTTCTCCAACAGGAGTCGTCCTTTACTGTGCATCTGTAGCTGACCACATCCCAGGGGAAACAGAGAAACTAACCGCTCTGCCATATGTTTCATCGGAACGTCAAAATGCTTCTTTTCTTTTTTTTTTTACAGTGCAAAAAAAACAAAAAAACGCCATATTGTATTAATCATTCCACTGACAAGCACTAAAACCAGCAGACAGACACAATCTCAGCTGTTCACAGAGCGCTGCCTGATGTTTCCCTTCACGCCTCCTCCGCTCTCTGTCTCCGTACAACGGCCTCCATTGTTGGAAAGTAGTTGTTTCCATTATATGGAGATCATTGGTGTGTGTGTGTGTGTGTGTGTGTGTGTGTGCTGTTACAGAGGCCCGATGACGGTCAGCTCAATAAACTGGAACACCGTCGAAAGCCGAGGTCCATCGTGTTTTATTTTTTTTAATCAAATCCAAACATTCACTTGATGATAATTAATGTCAACGACGCCCTCGCTCAAAGAGTTCATTAAGACTTGCAGCCGGGTTTCAGCCGTGCGTGAGCGCTGATTAATTTATACACTCAGGATTGTTCTCAAGGTCCCAAAACGCAGAGAAAACCCACATAGACGAGGAGCCGAGCAGGTTTCATCTGGGAAAGAACCGCACGTACAAACAGATTTGTTCTTCAGTCGCACGTACGAATAACTTAACAGGACTTGTTTTCTTGCATATAACGATAACGATATATATGACGATAAAGGAGGTTTTCTGGTCATTTAACAAATAAAAAGTCAATATGAAGAAACCACATGATGAAGCCTGCTTTTGATTTAAATACTTAACAAACAAAAAATTTTTTGCAAAATGAACAAACTGACAAACAAACAAGTGAAATGATATTATGTCCAGCTGACGATGTTTACATGCATTCACACGAATACAGAGTTTAAATATACTTTCCCAGAGTTATTAAGCATTTGTTATTACGACGTAATTGTGCACCACGACATCTGTATATATGATTTAATCACAATACGATTCAATTAAAAGAGGATAAATGATCATATTGAATTATTGCCCTACATCTAGCAAAAAGAATGAAACGCATCATTTTCCAGCAGAGATGACTGAATCGGTAGTTTAGGGTTTTCTTTGCAGTGCGATTGTGTGTGTGTGTGTGTGTGTGTGTGTGTGTGTGTGTGTGTGTGTGTGTGTGTGTGTGTGTGTGTTCTGCGAGGTAGAAATGATTGTTTTTGTCAATGGAGTCTGGTGGTTTTGAAGAGAGCGGAACAACAGCTTCAGTTCCCCGTCAGAAAGTTCTGTATTTATAAAAACGTATTTGAACTAATCCGTCTCATCGCTTTCCTCCCTTACAGGTGCCTTATATAGACTTTCGTAGGTTTGGATTATTCCAATAATCAAACCTCATGAACAGGTGGCGCTCATCAATTTGAAACAAGCGATTTACGTAAAGTTTGTCCAGTTGATTTTTGTGTTTGTTGAACACTCGAACAAACAAACCTCACAGAAAGAAAGTAGGAGACGTTTAGGAAACTGAAAACGCTGCGACATCTTTTCCTCATTGAGAGACGATCGCTCCAACACCGACTCACAAAGACGGACTCGTTCATTCAGCGTCTCTCACCTGCAGTGAAATGAACACACACTCGATCCGGCCGCCCCACATCCCGTCTAGAACCCGATACGGGTCCCGGTGTTAAATGGCCGGCCTCCTGAGAGGAAACGCCTCGAGCTTTTACAATCTCTTTGTTATCTGGCTCAGGTCGAGGGGAGAAACGTTTCCTGATTTGGACCCTGAACGCTCCCCAGTGTCTCCTCGGTGAGACGTTTGATAGAGTTATGGTGTAATAATATTAATGGAAATATCCACAGGGGTACGGATGAGTTGGCTGGTTTTAGCTTTTAAACATTTATTCTCCTGTGAGATATGAGGGATGTAATTCTAGATGGTTTGATCAAACTACAGGAGGGATGAAGTCATCTTTTCCAAGGTACTTCTTTAGTTATTGCACTTTATGCATACGACACCATAATAATGTGATTTGATTTGGCATTTTTAACTTAATAATAATGACATTTTAACATTCCCTATTAAAGATATTTGTCGTGCTGTAACTGATACTCACTGTTGTGGATGAGGAGGTGGCGCTGCAGAGAGAAGGGCGTGCGGAACAGAGCTTTGCACTCCTCACACTGGAAGGGTCTCTCTTCAGAGTGGGTCTGCAGAGAGAGAGCGTGGATGAAGCTTCTTTAATGGATGTGAAGGCAGGACGAGCAGCTTCACCAGCTTTAAGTTCTAAGTGCTTCTGTTTTGTTTTTTTACCACCCCCCCCCTCCCCTCCCCTTCTCCTCAGTGAATGAACTATCTATCTGAGTGACACCTCAATCCCAAAAGTAAACATGGGGGTCCTCGGGGGGGGGGGGGGCAAAGCCAGAGACCCCACAGAAACCAGCCACCAACGAGACCCTGATTGATTACAGCCTTTCAATCAATATCTCCTCTCAGAAATCAGCCACATAGAATCGTATGAAGACTAAATCTCAGCGGGTCAATAACCCTCTGAACCTCACTGTAATATAAAGTCCTGCACCTAGAAGTAGAGAGAACTACAACATGTCTTATAACACATAATAACACAGTTAGAATGACATTAATCATACAAAAAAATGTCTCTGACAAAAACAATGGAATCTAGAGCCTCTCCTCTCCTCTCCTCTCCTCTCTCCTCCCCTCTTCTTTCCTCTCCTCTCCTCTCCTCTCCTCTCTCCTCCTCTCCTCTCCCCTCCCCTCTCCTCTCCTCTCCCCTCCCCTCCTCTCCTCTCCTCTCCTCTCCTCTCCTCTCTCCTCCCCTCTCCTCTTCTCTCCTCTCCTCTCCTCTCCTCTCCTCTCCTCTCCTCTCTCCTCCTCTCCTCTCTCCTCTCCTCTCCTCTCCCCTCCCCTCCCCTCTCCTCTCCTCTCCTCTCCTCTCCTCTCCTCTCCTCTCCTCTCCTCTCCTCTCCTCTCCCCTCCTCTCCTCTCCTCTCCTCTCCTCTCCTCTCTGTGTTCACTTCCTGAAGTTCAGTCAAAGTTTCTCTGATTTCTTGTCACATGACTGTTGGTCTCAGATGAATCAATCATGACGTCATAGTTTCACTGAGGAGCTCACAGTTTAATGTTTTTACACAATGTGGTTAAAGTGAACACTTTATTAGAGGAGAGGTTTATAATGATACGTGTAGAATAATAATGTTTTTGTTAAAATAACACAATTTTAAGCTTTGTTTCGGTTGCTTTTTCTGACAGAAGCGTTTGTCGCACATGATGTGTTCAAGGACCATCTGAAAGATGAAAACCTTTACGATCCTGACATATTTACCGGCTTCTGGCTGTGATAAACGGTGTAGTTTTGGTGCCCGTTTAAAGAAATCCCGCTGTAGGGGTTTCGGGGTTCGGAGGGTCAACGTGTGACGTCTGCTCACCTTCTTGTGGTTCTTGTAGACGTTTCGATGGGCGAACTCTTTCCCGCACAGCTTGCATTTGTAGGGTTTGTCCTCGCTGTGGATGATCTTGTGAGCCGTCACCTGGTCCAGGCGCTTGAAGGAGCGGCTGCAGATCTCGCAGGTGTACGGTCGCTTCTCTGCATTAAAAAACAGACGCGTGGCGGTGAGCCGAGAGGACGGTTCAGAGGCGATGCCTTCAATGACCCGTCTGCTTACCCGAGTGTGTGATCATGTGACGTTTCAGCTGGTTCGTGGAAATGAACTTCTTGTCACATGCGTGGCAGTCGAGTACTTCATGAACCTACAACAAAAAAAGTAAAGAGGGAGTGTTAAAGTTTCTACTTGCTAATCATTCTTTTTAATAAACTCAGGGCAAAGATCACGTAAAAGTCGACGGTCAACAGAAACTAAATCTTGTCCGTTTTCATTAGACTGATGTCTTCTGACAGAAAAGCAATTAAAGTGATGAAAAGTTCCAATCCCCTCTGCTTCAGAGCAAGGCTCCAATAATTGCTCATTCAATAGCTCCCCCTCCGTACGTCTACGACAGCGAATGCTAATGCCGAGCGGCTCCTCTCGTCACGGCCGCTGCTGCAAAACGCTTGTTCAGCTAAATGATGATGATGGCACATTTAAGCTGCTTCGGAGCCAAACGAGTCATTACGGCAACTTTTGATTGCTCCTCTGTGAGAACGTCTGCGATGGAAGCTGTAAGAATACAATATGTGGCATATTTATTATGACACTCAGTTATTCTGAGCAGCTTTATTAAATGTGTTACTGGGATAAATAAAAAAAATCGGATAAAAAAGTGCAAATCATTTCGGCCGTCATGAGCTCCATAATGAAGAAGCCCCACAGGAATATTACACACGCCCATTTAGAAAGGTCTGGAAGTGGAGAACACTGACTCAGAGACGGGCTGAAGGGGTTAAACGATGCGCTGCACAACTATCACAACTTCCAGGTGACTTTACACCGTTTGGAGGAGGCTTTGTGATGAATAACGCCGGGTTGATTCATCTGGATGATAGATGATGACAAAAGAAAATGAAGGGTTCACAATCACCAGCAGGGATAAGTAACAACAATTAACCCACGAAGAAGAAAAACACAGTTCTCTGTAGATATTCCAGCACAACTTGGACTAGATTTAATGTATTCTGGCTAATTATCTGATACAAATATCGTAATTGCATGTAAGTTTATTGACATTACTTTCAGGGTTCCCACACCTCACACACCTCACACACCTCACACACCTCACACACCTCACACCGGCCCGATGCGCTCAAATGAAAGGAACCAACGTAACATAGTTTGAGACACAGACGAGAGTTAGAAATGCCCGTTCCCTCGTCTCTAAAGCAGTATTTATTTGTATGTGTTTCTGGTTTTGAGAAGATTATCTTGATGATGTATCATAAACGTTCAGATTATCTTCTACAATAATCCAGAATACAACGGAGGAATCCCATTGGCTGTGACGCTAACTTCCTGCTGGACTATCCCAGTATATAATGTTTATAGTATATAAACATTGAATTTAATGAAATGGATCGGCACCGTTATCAGCGCTACCTGATCCATCTGTTTAGGTCCGTATCCGTACTGGTGCATCACTACTTTAACCTGCATCACTCCATGTAAAAGAACGTCATGTATTAGACTAGTTTGTGCACAAATGAGTGTAACCTGGAAGCTCTGTGCACATGTTCAATGATACTAACGATACGCAGCACCAACGTAAAACATAAACATATCTGTGATCCATCAATAACGGGGAGAATCCTGACGCCAACGGTTCAGACCTTATTGTCTGCCTCTTCTTTTCACGAGACCTGTGGGGGTGAGCGAGAGAAAAAGAAACCTCCCCTCTCTGCTCTTTGTCACCCAGAATGCATCAGCAACCACTCGGTCATAAAGACGGGAGCGGATCCTCCGAGATCCGATGCAAAGTATCTGGTTGCTGCCTCACCTTTCTGTGTTCCTGTAGATTCAGAGAGGACGAGCATTTTCTGTTGCATATGGTGCACGTGAGCTTCCGACGTGCGCTCCCTGGAAAGGAAAGAAAGAAAAAAAAAACGTATGAAAAATGACCAAACCTGACCTGCTGGACTGATAAAGTGAGCAATCATGACAACAATTCCAACACAATCATCACACAGCCACAGGAAAAAGAGAGAGAGCGGTAACATCACGTCTGTACTGCATCAGATACACACCTATGATGTGTTATAATCTGCTTATAAGCAGATGAATGACACGGCAATCATTTAGCGTCCAATGAGATCGACCTTCCACAATCTATTCCGTACTGACTGCAATATAAACTAATGGTTTCCTGTTTTAAGCCCGACCATGATGTTTCCTGGTAACGATGCTGTTTAAATACCTTCCCATGAGATCAGGTTGGAATAATTATATCTATAAGCACTCATGAATATTCATAATGCAATATAACAATAATAAAAAACAATTGAAAGCATTTTATAAAGACTTATATAAAGATCTATTATCGTAATACTTCATCACTTCTGGTCACTCGAATGTTATTGTTGCAACGATCATAGTGTATTATAATTCTATTCTATAAATACATTATAATATTGATATAATGCATTATAGGGAAAGTAAAAATACATCTTACAACATTTTGTTCTTGCAAAGATTTAACAGTATTTGTTTCACTTTAAAGCAAACATGACCCCTCAGACTAAATTATAATATTAAAACAGATCATAATGTATTACATAATACACTGTGATCCTTGCAATAAAAACAATGATGAGGTACGATACTTGATATTTATGATAGCTTATAACTATAATTACAAAGTGCTCAAAGCGGATTATAAAACATTATTATGCATTAAAGACACGAGCGTCATAAAAAGAGTTACCAAAGGTTTTTTACTGGACACTCGACTCTTTTCATCATCCCACCATTTGGTCCACTTATCTGGAACTGAATCGCATGACCCACATCTGACGAGTCTGATCCACTTCCTCCCTCGCCCACACACACACACACACACACAGACAGACACACACACACACACACACACACACGCACACACAGACACGCACACACACACACGCACGCACACACACACACACACACACACACACACACACAGCCCTCGTCCCGACCACATTGGTGGAACATAAAGAGCCGGATCATCAGCCTCTGAGATGAACGTCTTACTCTCGGGTTGATACTTGATTCTGGTGTGAGGCGGCTCAGATCCCCGGCTGCCCTACATCCCATCATAAATAGCTATGGAAGTCCAATTATGTAAAGGAGTGAGCCGCCCCAGAACACGCAGGTCAGCAATTATGTAGCGCGAGTAATTAGAGATGCGTCTCAACATCGCAGAGATTTTAACTGATCGAGGTCGAGTACTGTGACTGCAAGTTCCTCGAGTGCTGAGGCTGCTAACGGACGATTAACTTCATTACGTGACGTTTGGATGGAGGAAGGAAAAGAAAAGAAATAGAAATGTGTGCGAGACAGAAGAGGAGACGAACCCGTGTGAACGTTTCCTTTGTGCTTCTTCAGAGCGTCCTTGCTCTTGAATCTTTTGCCACAGCTCTCTGCTTTACAGATGAACCGGGCGTCTCCTTTACAGGCTTCCTTATGCTGTTCAAAGCTGCACACAAGACGGGACACCAGAAGAAGAGAGAGCGTTATCTAGCTGTGCGTCTTAGGAAATAAAATGGCGTGTGTACTTTGTTTTTGTTTGCAGGTGTTACCTGGATATTGAGCCGAAGGTGTTGTGGCAGAGGGAGCACTGGTGGGCTTTAGAGTCTGATGGGTCCAGTGACTCGGAACAATGCAGAACACTGGGGGAGGATTCAAAGTAACAGATGAGGCATCAAATAGGAAATGAAACAACATCAAGGCCGATGGAGAAAGAACAGTAAATTAAATTGATAAATTAATTTAAATAATTATCAGGTTTTTCTCGAAATTAATGCCGAGGAAAAATACATTAATCTTCATTCATTTTTAATTAAATTAACTAATTAAATCTAATTAAAGTAACAGTTCGAGATTTGGAAAGATAAATGTGTTTGATTTCTTGCGGAGGGTTAAATATAAAGCTGCAGCCAGGAGACGGTTAGCCTAGCTTAGCATAACAACTGGAAACAGAGGGGAAGAGCTATCTTTAATCCATACAAAAGGTTAGTTTAGCTTAGCATAATGACTAAAAACAGGGGGAAATAGCTATATCTAATCTGTACAAAGGTTATTTTAGCATAACGACTGGAAACAGAGGGGAAGAGCTAGCTGTATTCTGTGCTAAAGGTTAGTTTAGTTTAGCATTTGGTATGTAAACAGAGGGAAACAGCTGGCTTTAATCTGTAAAGAAAAAACGGTTATCTTAGCTTAGCATGAAGATTGGAAAATTGTGGATTTGTGGGTTTTATGGAGGTTTTGTATTATATGGTATCATGGCGACCACAAGAGTTCAGGGAGAATTAAACAAACAATATATAACATTTTAAAGCTAAGGTTGATAATCTTTAAAAACACTCTTTAAAATGTTTCATTTTCTCTTTCTCAAGACAACCAACCCTTGCTTTAATCAGTGAGCTTTGAGGTGCTGGTCGGTGGATTATGTCACCATCAGACAGAGCCAGGCTAGCGGTTTCCACCTGTTTCCAAGTCTTTGCGCTAAGCTAAGCTAACCGGCTGCTGGCTCCAGCTCCACGTTGAACGGACCGACTATGCCTTTTGTGGAACCAGCAACTTCCTCTCTCTGAATGAATTGATTGTATTGATTGTATAAGAAGCAAAGAAGTGAAAACCCTTAAAGACTCAATTTCTTTACCTTCACATATAATCTAAAACCTAAATATATGCCAAATTCGCTGTTGACACATTTCACCGTTAAGTAAAACTACATTGTTACAACGAGTTCAGTGATGGAACGGAGAACCCACTGGCGCTGCAGAGCCTGTCTGACGGGGAACTTCTTGCCACAGTTCTTGCATTTGAACTCCTTCTCCTCTGTGCTGGGCCTCTGGTGCAGACTCTGGAGGTGGGCGGCCAGGATCTCCTCACTGGGGAAGCTGCTCTCGCACAGCAAGCAGGGGTGGTCCTCCTTCTTTATTACCAGTTCTGTAGAGATGTGGAACACACACACACACACACACACACACACACACACACACACACACACACACACACAATGAGCAGAGAGGCAAACACGTCTGTTTTTCTTTGAAATGGAGCTGATGAATTCATTTTCTACGTTAAATAATTCCACTGTACCCATTTCAACAAGATGCTTAGCTTCCTTACTGTTTTCGTCGTCATCTCTGATGACCTCCTCCTCTTCCTCCTCCTCCTCCTCCTCCATGTCACTGTCCAGGTAGCCGATCAGGAGCTCCGTGTCCGTCTCGATGTCGTCCACGGCCAGGTAAAAGATGTTCTCTCCATCCTGAGAGACAAACAACGTGGTCGGCAACCATTCTGAGACATCAGCAACCAATTCTTGGCAACAACTTTTCAACATGTAAAAAGAAAAAAAGGAAAACGTGAACATCGAAATAAATATTGTTTTCACATTTTTTTGCATTTGTGATGTTTAAATATTTCTGTTACAGTCAGAACTGGAACCAGAACAGGCCGGACCTCGAGTAGGGACGGGAATCAAGAACCACTTCCAGTGGAGAACCGGTTCCAAATTGTTCGACACAGTTATTATAAAGGAATTAATAAAGAATTAGACCAATATGCAGAATCAATAATGGCATTGGTATCAAAAAATCATATCAGTTCCCATCCCGAGTGCGTTGATGCGATTCACTCACAAGCATCTGGGGAGAAGAGTTCGAACTAACCCGTCAACTTTAAAAACTGACAAATAAAAAAACGAAAAACTACTTTGTGAACCATTAGTGTTGCAACGGATCATAAAACTCACGGATCAGAGTCACAGATCGGATCAGCACAAAAGAAACAAGGGAGCAAATTAACAGATACAGATCCCTTTGATGTTTGATTACAGCAGCTGGTCTACAAGGATCCAGAATATCACTTTTGTTTGTCACCGTCCCAATTCTAAATTCTATCCTTTACTTTGTTAGAGTAATTTGTAGATTTTTTTTCTTCATAAAAACACACAAAATAATAAAAGATTGTATTTTTAATAATTAAAACAAAACTTGTCATTAGTAGTGGTGGGATGATGAATTATAATTATAACCAAAACTACATTTTACAGATGACATGTGAACACATCATGATAACGTTATAATGTACCTTCAGCCAGTACTCATGTTCACTGAGCAGAGCCTGAAGGCATCATAATGTAACTGAAGTGAACCTCCGTTGGTTAGCCGTTAGCGGTGCAGCTAACGTTACTAGCTCTCCTCCTGTTGGTTTAAACACTGATTGGTTGTTTACAATGAAACATGATCAGAGGTCAGAGACTAGAAGCCTGACAGATGTGAGAAGAAGGCAGCTGACTGTTAGAATCAGCTGTGCCTGTTCATGATGCTCTGAGGAGCTGGAGGATGAACTCTTTCCATCCAGACGACAGTCTGCTCAGCCTGATTGAGGCCGCAGGTCAAAAGCTCAAACCCTTCAAAATGTTGCCATTAACTTCCCCGTCCTTAAAGGTCACGCTAATAAAATCAAACAAGTCATTTTGTTTTAACTGTGGGATTCTAAATATACATAAATAATGATTAAGAAGAGGAAAGCTGCACAATAAATGTCACTGTTGATGGAACGCAGAGCTTTAACACACATGATGACCTTTAAACGACCAATCACTTCAGGCATCGGGGTATTAATGGCAGGAACTTGGACCTTAGACCTGACATGTTCATCTCGTCTTCACCCCCCCCCCCCCCTCCTCAGTTTTTTTCAACAACAATCTGTTTTATCTTTTGCACAAGAGTGCAGGAGGTGAAATGTCCCAGATCCAGTAGGATCTTAATGTTCAGTCCCTCACCACTGATCATCGTACTGTAACTTATTCAGTGTGTTAAACTAAACTGGGGTGTCTTACAGAATGAAAACACAACAAAAGTTACATTTTCCTCTCGCTATGAAGGTTTTCCTGGTTTAAAATTCACATTTAGGCGTTTATTTTACTACTTCGTCTGTTTACGTCTGTAGATTTCTCCTAAATTCACGAAAAGTTACCATTAGACAACGCCTCATTTGCATATTAAACAACATTTCAGAAAACTTGTAACACAAAAAACAACTGTCTTAATGTCGGTAATCAACTGGTTAAGTTTCCTGGCGATATCTATTCGTGAATTTTTTCGTGTCTTCCCTTAAATATGAAGAAAATGTAACTAAATTCAAACATTCCTGTATAAGTAGAAGAAAACATGTCTCTTAGGGGTCTCTTTACAGCCACATATAAAAGAAACTCATCCTGACAGATGTATATCATATCCTTGTCTTTCTAGTCTGTCTTTTTAAGTATTTTCTTCTCATGATTCATGATCCTCTGGGAGGAAATCTACCTGTATGGCTGCCAGGTTCTTCTGCTCCTGTGAAGGCGCCTGGTGCACAAACCGCAGCCAGTTGGCGTGTCGTGGGTTACTAGCATCCAGAATATACAGCACATCTCCTTTACTGCCACGGACCTGGAAGAAAGAAACAATGACAAGTCTTCTTCTTCTCTCGTGGGTTTGGGCCTCACATCTGAACACCTAATCGTGTGCACAGGCTGGTTACCTCCCAATGTGGCCGCCACAGATAACTACATCACAGCCTTTTATTTCACATGAGACGAGAGTCCCTTTAAGTCAGCCGTGTGGTTAATTGATCTGCAGTTTAATTAAATGTTGCTGTCATGTGATGAATGTAACGTGTGTTTTGTGCACAGATGTGTCAAACATATACGAGTGTGTATTCACCTCCCACATGAGCCGGGTGTCGGAGCGTTCCTCCAGCTCAACGGGAAGCTTCTTCTCTCCTGCGAACGGGCCGAACTTTTCTCCCTTTAGAACAAACGATGTAAACATAAACACACGTCCAGGATGAATTATATGAAGACATCTGTCACTCCAGTCATTAACTGTGGGTAAATGTAAGGCGGTTTAATCACGTTTAAATTACGCAATCACGTTTTGTACTTCAGTACAATTTGAGGTACTTGTTCTATACTTGAGTATTTCCATTTTCTGCTACTTTCTACTTCTTCTCCACTACATTTATGTATTTGACAACAATGCTTACTTTCAGAATATTAATACAAAATATAATTAACAAACACATAATGATGTATAATTATGGATAAAGAGAAGACTGTGTGCTTCAGCAGCTGCAACATTAATGAATCAATAATTACAATCCAATAATATTACTACTTTTACTTTAAGTATATTCGATGCTAATACTTTAGTACTTTTACTTGAGTTAAGTTTTGAATGCAGGACTTTTACTTGCAACAAGAGTATTTCTAAACTGTGGTATTACTACACCGTAAATCATTTCCAGATATTCACGAGATTTAACAAGTATTTCACAATAAATTACACTATTATCACTTTACAGGCATTTACTGTGATATTTGACAAAATTGTACTGCGCTGTTTTGTGAAATCAATCAAGGGGGATTACTATACTGTAATTATATCAGTCGTTACTGTAAAATCACAGTTCAGTGCAGTATTACGACAGCAAAGTACTGCTACATCACAGTAGTTTGATGCCATAACTGGCTGTGAAGTCACAGTATTGAGCTGTCATTTTACTACAATGTACTGTAAAAGCATTACAGTAACTTGCTGTAGCAGTAATTCACAGTAAACATACAGTCAAATATCTTTACAGTGTACTTTTACTACCAGATCTGACCCCCTCTCCCCCCACTGAAGGAGCCATGTGAGTACATCCTTCACTACTGTACATTCATACATGGGGGGGGGGGCGTGGTCAAAATGTGTACTTCATGTTGTACTTCATGTTGTACTTCATGTTGCATTCATGTTGCATTCATGTTCATCCTCAACCTTCTGTCTTCTAGCAGCACACTGTGCACACATCCCTGCTCATCCTGCTGACACGCTCACGCGCCTCCTCCTCATGTCTGACAGCAGCTGTGAGGGAAACCGCTGCAACTTCATGAAAGAAGTCACAAAACCTTTCAAATAAGCTCACGTGTAACGCTCGTGTATAGTTTGTGGGCTACTTTGTTGCTTCACGAGGCAGCCTCGAGACCCTTTCTCTCTGCTGCCGACATGAATACATTGTTACGTAGAGAAGCGAGGGGAGCGACTTAGTCTCTGCAGCTACGTGGCACATCACGTCAGAGCTGCCCCGGGGTTCGAGCCTCACTGTGAGACTTCAGAGGAACAAGACGAGCAGAACAAGTATCTAGAACGCTGAGAACACTTTCTACAAAGTAACATAACTCGGCTACAAAGTCGCCGAGTCAGAAACAACAAACCTTTTTCACTCGCCTCGCCGTGTAAAGACCGATTCCATCCTGGACCTTTGACGCTTTCAGAGAAAATCTGTCTGGCACGTACATACCCAACATTGTCATCACTCGGAACCAAACACGCGTTTCCTGCAGTGACAACAGTTGTTGGCTATCGGGTGTGTCAGCGCGAGACAGTGGGCATTGGACGGGTTGGATTTAGGAGCAGATCAAAGTGTCTGTTTGTCCTCGTGAAGCGGCTCCAGGTTGAACTTCTGCTGCTCCTGCTGCAGGACAGCAACGCGGCGCTCTGATTGGTCCAAAGTTTGTAACCAGAAGCTACCTTTACTGTCGGTTCATCCGGTCTCATAGTACACACATAGTACTGTAGTAGTACTGTAGTACCACAAACGATGCATACTAGTTACTTTGGAACTGACAGTAAGTATTATAAATGATAGCAGCCTCAGCTTAGTTTTATGAGTTATTGGATATGATTTATTTTGGGGGGTGAAAATAGATCATTTACTAATTGGTTTGTAATTAATCTGAGTTATGTCTTATACTATTACACTGTGTTTATTGCCATGCATCAATCACCAAGACAATAAAAAGACAATAATGCAATCAAATTATTTTTTTTTACTTTATTGTGTGTTTTGTCTCTTTTTTGCCCATTTATTTACACTGTAAATATGAGTGTATGAGGTGGAGAGAGAGTCTGTAACCATAACTGTATGTATACATTTCACAATATCAGCATGTGTGTTTTAATACCACAATATCAATATTTCATTTTTAAGTATCATGGTTATCGTCAATATCACGACGAATGGGAATATTATATATTTATCTCAACACACATATCTGAGGAGAACTGGCAAAGTTTTGTTTTGTAAAAAACAGTTTATGTGAACTAAACATTGTTTCAAGACTTTAAGAGCAAAATCACAGTGGTATATAGATTAATAATCTGAATATATTAGAAAGTTATTTCCATTGTCATCATACATCATATGAGATAAATACTTGCTGTAAAATGTCCAATGCAGCAGCTCTGATGCACTTCATCATTTCCCTCACTCAGCATTAACCTCTGAAAGCTCAGAATATCTCAATGCTGTGTGCTTTGGCTTGAATGGATCTGTTCTACCATTCAGAAACCTCAATGTGCCAACAAGCAGCAGAGAGGAGGAGGTCCCACTGACCCTTTCAGCTTAAAACCGTCCGCTCAGCAGAAACCACAATGAACCAACAATCAAAGGCTGCTGTTGTTCTTCTGAATCCATGTGAACCAAACCGTCCTTATGATCATAAATACCTGTCCCAGTGATTTACACTTTATTTAGTCAGGAAGTCACATTGAGATTGAGCTCTCATTTACGAGTGAGTACAAAAAATAGCTGATAATAATATTAATAATGTGAAATATAGTAAAATAGCAAATGTATATATATATATATATACACACACATAAGGATAATGGCATTACAAGCTGTTAATAAATGCTTTCTGAAATATCCTGGCAGAGGTTTAAAAAGGGGATCCAAATAAAAAACACCTCAAATCAATAAAACCTCAAAACATGTTTCTGAACTGCGCTGTTGATCCCAGTGTGTCATGTTCCTCTCTGCTCTGTGAAGTACGCCTACTACTGTCTAATGTAGCGCCAGTTTAGATTCGTACCTGAGGTTTATTTATTTGTTTAAGTATTAACTTATTAAGTAAACACTGTTCAGTATTTAAGGCTGAGAAGATGGAGACACTACAGGTGAATAGGGTAGAAAAATGAACTAATAGATATCAACATGAAACTTCCCCAGTTGATTACTTACTTTAAGACTATCATTTTTTGTATTACAAGTTTTCTGAAACAATATGTCTAAATATGCAAATGACAGATTTTCTTATCAAATATGTGCACATTTTCATACATTTCCAGAACATATATTTGAAAATTGGATAAAGCCAGGTTCAAAATCCTTGTTTCGTATTGTTGACATATTAGAGTCTAAAGTTTTTACATTCATGATATCTCTTTGTGTCACTCCATAAATCAGAAAATACTGTCAAGAGACATAATACAAAAATAAATGTCTCCATGTTTTATTAATAAATGTAGTATAAATGAGTCTCTGAATGCTGTGTGAACAAACCCCTCTGTGTTAACCTTCAGAACATAGAGAGGAATGAAAGTGTAAAGTTTGGTGTATGTAAGAGCTACTGAAGTGGAGATTTCTGGATCAGAGTCTGAGAACAAACTCATTTAGAGAAAACGTCCTTTAAAGAGATGTTTAGTTCAATTACAGACATTTAGAAGACACTACAGGTGCATAGGGTAGAAACATTAACTCATATCACCATGAAACCTTTTCCTGTAGTGTCTCCCCTTAAGAGGGAAAACTTGAAATTTCAGAATAAAAGTTCACAAAGTAAAGCCAGATGACTTTTTTTTTTTTCTTCGCCAACAAACCACTAAATGCTCAGCAGTGGATGTGGTTTGCTGAAAAACACACAACTTATGGATGAATGATTGTGTCAAAACGAAACTATCATGCAGACCTCACATTATCGACATTACGTTATTTTTTAAATATCTCTGCTCAGCTTGATTTGTTGACTTTCTCCCTGCGCACAGAGATTAGCATCACTGACTGTTTGTGTACGTTCTGTTTCTGAACACCTCTTCGGCGAACGTCTTCGCCCTTTAATCAGCAGCGTGGCAGCGTTGTGTCGTTTGTTTTTCCTTGTTTGTGTACTGTGTTTATAGCTCGTGTTTATGCCGATGGCTTCCTGTTGTGCCGGGGCTCCACGCCAAACTGCTTCATGATTGGTCCGGGTGACCGGCGTTGGTTAGACTGAATCATGATGTACATGTTTACTTCAGAGTCAATGAGCTGGTGCGTTCGAGTGTCTCTGTCAGACTTCACTGTTTTTTAAAGGGTCTACGCTTCAAAAATTGGGGTAAACGTGTCCTTCAAGAGGGATTTTTTCCCCCCTAGATCTCTATTGTATGTGAGCTGGTGTCATCAGTGGCCCCGGGGTCATGTTCCAGGTGTATTTCAGAGAGTTAAGCCGTAGGAGAGAGAGCTACAGGGAGACTTATTGGGTGACAAGTCTGATCACTGCACTGAGAGGCTCTTTGTGTGCGTCGGCCCCACCCATGTCCTCCTTGGTCCATTTCTAATCCCCCCCCCCCCTGACCTCGCTGTCAGTGCCTTGGCCTGTCGGGGCAGGACGATTACATGTCACGACCCCTTTCTCCCTCCGTGCCCTCTGAGGACCCTCCATCCCATTAACTTTCACTCAGCTTTCACTCAGATCCCAGGGTTATCCCCACCAGCTCTGATCCCCAACACCTGCACAAAAAGACACACAGAAACACACACACAGTGAACTAATGCCGCGAGGCCACTATAAAATGATAATCCTAAAAAATTTTAATCTGTGCTGGTCTGCACAGATAATTTGGATTGAGGCACCACATTTTAATTCATGAGACAATCTGAACAAAAACCTGTAGTTTGAGCTATGAACTCTTTACTGTGACTGTCAGCTGAGAAAGTCCGTTGTTAACTGTGTGATACAAAGTATTTTGTAGTCCGATAGGATTCAAACAAGACAGCCATGCTCGCCATAGAGACAGAGCGCACTTAAGTCACGTTGTTAAGGGGAAGAGAATTCATCGCTCTGCATTGACTGTGTGGTGGGATGCAAACAGGCTGAGAACCCTGCAGAACCAAAGAAAACTGAGGATACACTCAATAAGACGTGAGGCATCGGCAGGAAGAATGGGAAAACTATGGATCCTGACACTCAGTATGTCCAACGTTACGTGTTTTGTCCAAATAGTTTTAGGATAACTACATTTCTGTGAGTTAAGCTAACGCATTTTGACAGGATGACACTTGTGTTATCGTGAAATGTGGATAAATCAGAAAGTTATGCATGTTTGCAAGTGCCTTAGCTTTTAACTACAGTCGCTTGCTAACACATAGCAGCTAACATTAGCTTGCTAACAGCTTGCTAACTTGTCCCGTCATCGGGGTGCTACATATACTTTTACATACTGAAATCATTTTTAGCTTGCTCAGCGTGTCCAGTCATTGCTTCATATTGTGGCGCTGATTGTCTTCCCCTCAGGTGTGCGTGGTTTTCACATTGTGACCTCAGTAAACATTGTAAACATGAGTTTATGGTCTCAATCTCTAGTTTCAAGTCTTCTTCAATACAGCATGATGTTCATTTAGTAAATTATGGTCCATTTAGAGTCAAATAGACCATAAAGCAGGAGATGCTTTAGTGTGGGGGCTACACATAATCGTAACATTTCGGCCGCCTAAAAATCGACCCTCCACCCTCTCGTGTCACTTCTGGTTTAGAAAAAAACAAGGTGCCGACAGCCAAATTGGCAAACTCAAGGCTTCAAAGTCGTAGTCCACAAACCAATGGGTGACATCACGGTGACTACATTCAATTTCTTTGCTTTAGGGCGGGGCTGCACGGTGATTGACAGGCTGCTTCCACGGCATGTCCGTATTTTAATCTTACAACTTTAACCCTTTCGCAGTGTGTTTTCACTTCATGGAAGTTAATTGTAACATAACTAAAAAAGGTCTTATCCAGCGTTGGGTTGTACTTAGCGCCACCCTCTTGTGTCACTTCTGGTTGCAACAACCCGAGATGGCGATGGCCAAACCCAATGCTTTAAAACGTCAATGGCTGACGTCACGGCGACTACATCCACTTCTTATATTCAGTTTGTGGTATTTGGTCTGAAAACCAAATTGAAATTTTGACCTGATGATGGCACTAGATGAAAAGTTAAGGGATCAAAGTTATTACAATTCATCCTTTGGGGAACATGCATGTCTGCACCAAATTCCATGGCAATCCATCAAATTGTCGAGATATTTCAGTCAAAACCACAAATTTCAAGCTCATGGTGGCCCTAGATGGAAAGTCGGGGGATCACCAAAGTCATATGGATTTAATCCTCTGGGGAACATGAATGTCCGTACAAAATGTCATGGCAATCCATCCAACAGTTGTTGAGATGTTTCAGTCTGGACTAAAGGCCGACAGACTCACATTGCCATTCACAAAGACACACCACAAGCTAATTTATGGTCTGTTCCCTACATGAAACACACAGACACATATGGACAGAATCTCCTTTGGAATCCGAGCACATTTAAAAGAAAAGGTCTTAAAATCACCAAAATCATCACCAGCTCTTTTATTTGTAACGGCTATTGAATGCATTGGGAGCACATATCATGAGGGCTTTGTTCCCAAACGTCTGTCACCATGTCTGAGGAGTGAAAGAAGCTTTCCATGAACGGCCTTGTTAAGTGATGACAAAGACTACTCAAGGACAAACCAGCACTGGGAGACAATGATGCATTGAGGACTTAAAAATCTCTCTTGATAAAGGTTTCTCTTTTAACTAAACAAAGAAATTTGGATCATAAATCCTGCAGGACGGAGACTTTGAACCTGAAAGTACCCAGCCTCGGACTGCCAGTTGAGTCTCCGAGGGCCAAAAACTACAGAAACCACATTGAGGACATGGTGCAGGAGAGGATTGCCTTGAAATAAATACTTTCAGTCTTTTTCTTTTTTTTTCTTTTTTTTAAGTAAATATTTTCACTGGAGGAAAACCTCAGTTTGGCAAACATACAAATGGTTCCATACAAGATTTTTCCAAATGGATGTGTGCATTTTTCTGAAATCTCTCAAACCTGATACTGTAGATTGAGGGGCCAGACCACCTTTTGTTTCATGTTTCACAAACCCCCGCAGTCTCTCACCACAGCTCCCTGTTTCAAGGCTGATCGCTGAACAGCCAGCAAACCATTTCCTGAAGCTCCGAGGTCACTGGATAAATGATGTTTTCATTTGACAACCCCAGGTCGCCACTGAAGGAGGGTCTTCAGAGGAAGCCTTTTTTGAAATTACAGTACAGATGAAGCGTGAGAAATTACAGGCACTTTGAAGTGATTTCACGAGCACAAGGGAGCAGTGGGACCACCCCTATGCAGCTCTATTGAGAGGGAGCGACAGCAAGTACACAAATACACACCAACACAGTCTCATGGTAGTTTGTGAAACAGTCACCAAATGCAATCTATTAGTTTCCTGCACAGGGACATGAATTGTCCGTTTTCTACGTGTCCCACAGCACAACTTTTTTTTCGGGACGACAATGCGTTAAAAACAAAAGTTTAGGCAACAAAACCACGTAGTTAGGTTGGTAAAAAACATCTAGGATGGGCTCAAAATAACTATTAACAGTTAGGTTTAAGCAAAACCAACAGTTAGGTTTAGGAAACAAAACCAACAGTTAGGTTTAAGCAAAACCAACAGTTAGGTTTAAGCAAAACCAACAGTTAGGTTTAAGCAAAACCAACAGTTAGGTTTAAGCAAAACCAACAGTTAGGTTTAAGCAAAACCAACAGTTAGGTTTAAGCAAAACCAACAGTTAGGTTTAAGCAAAACCAACAGTTAGGTTTAAGCAAAACCAACAGTTAGGTTTAAGCAAAACCAACAGTTAGGTTTAAGCAAAACCAACCGTTAGGTTTAAGCAAAACCAACAGTTAGGCTTAAGCAAAACCAACAGTTAGGTTTAAGCAAAACCAACAGTTAGGTTTAGGAAACAAAACCGACAGTTAGGTTTAGGAAACAAAACCGACAGTTAGGTTTAGGAAACAAAACCGACAGTTAGCTTTAGACAACAAAACAACCAACAGTTAGGTTTAGGCAACACAACCAACAGTCAGGTTTAGGCAACACAACCAACAGTTAGGTTTAGGCAACACAACCTTGAACAGTTAGGTCTGGTCAGCAAAAAGTAAATTTTTGTTGCTTAGTCACGTGGAAGCATTTCATTTGTGTGTCCACCACGAATAATGATCCTCATTGACTTTCCATTGGCATTATTTTCGTGCTGAGCGACACGAAACCAGTCGACTGCATTTCATGACTATTTCACAAACTGCCACGATACTGGGCTGGACACACACAACCACAAACACAGAATCACATTCAGGTGCACCATAACTACACCATCATCAGGGATCCAAGGATGGTTCATATCTGTGTATGATAACTGGAGTTGAATATGCAGCAGGATTGAATGTAAATCATGTCATTATTTCTTTCACTACTTGAATTATCCTCATGGAGTTCGGCTGGGACGGGTAATGCCCGAGGGCCACTGCTCCCTCTCCACCCTTTCTTGGAATGGGCTCGTGGTCTGAATGGGTTTGGAAGGAAATCCTTTCTCTACTAACTCGGAGCTATGTCGGGCTGGTTTGGACCGGAGCCTCGACAATGATCTATCCCCGGAGCCGCTGAAGTGGAATCATTTTCATCACGGCCTCGTCCTCTCTACGGGGCTCCCTCTCTGCGTGAGATTTCTAAGCGTCATAATTTTATTACACACAGTTTACTTTGGAGATTGCTAAGACAGAGGCACCAGTGTGAGTCAGAAATCATTTAATTTAACTCTCCAGCATAGCGATGACCCCGTAGATGGCAGGGAGCCCTTCTTTTTAAATGATGTTCTCTGTTATACACTCACAGCCCTCCCAGCGCGTCCGTCTGTTTGGGTTCTGCTCCTCCCTTTCCACGATTACTGTCCAAAAGTGTCACTCAGCTCGAAGTTGAGCAGCAAGTGCATTCACGTAATACACGAAACACGCACAAAAATGCCAACTGTTGCAAGTCTATAAAGCATCTGTGACTCTGAGAAACTACTTCAGTGAAACTGGCAGTGTGATGGGTATTAACTCTTACTTTGACATTTTGTGAAACGCCCTTATTTTCTTTCCTGCAAAGTAACTGAGAAGATTGATACGACTCTCCACATTGTCTGAGCGATAAATATGCTACCGCTAGCAGCCGGTTAGCTTAGCTTATCACAAAGGGAAACAACTTGCCCTGGTCCTGTCCAAAGGTTAAAAAAAAGCTCACTAATTTTAACATTATATCTCATATTATGTTCCAGTGTTGGTTACCTTTGGACAGAGACAGGCTAGCTGTCACCCCAACACATTCTCACTCCCAACTAGTCAAATACCGACACAACACTTCAAACTTCGTTCCCCTCTACGATCAGTTTTGGTCATGTCAGGGACGACTCATATCATATGATTGGCTCCCATTGGTTGTTTATACATATGGCTAACAGTGTCTTAGGCAACAGAACCCTCTTAGTTAGGTTCAGGGAGAGAGGTGGTTGACACTTAACAACAGAACAAATGACTCACACGAGTCTCATGACTCATGACCACATTAACGTAAAACGACCCCATCCTCATCACCAGTGAATCTACGCAATTCTCTGCAGTGTTTGATGGGTCGATGTCCTAACATGTCGTTTATCACGTATTTACTGTACTGGTATGAGAGTGGTAGCAAACCATTACTTTAAAGAACTCTGACTATCTGGGACTAGGAAAATCTGCCTTTTCAACGCACAGATATTTATGAAAAATGGATAAAACTTAAGTTTTTTCTGACACTATAAGTTAGTCAACCACATCATGTACAACCTCAGTTTAATCAAGATTGTTTGGAGTTGTTTCGATAGCTTGGCGGCTCACGTCAGTAAGTGGAACTGACCAAAACCAGGAATCAGAGCGCCGCTGTGATTACTCCACTGCTGACTTACATGTCTGTCTCCACTCTTTACTCTGCTTCATGTACACACATATATACAAAACTCATGCATCAAAGCCCGGCGCTCATTACCACGCGGACGGCCCTGCAGATGCTTCGCTCTGGGATAGAGGGTTCTCTGTATGTGTATGTTTGCATGAGGCAAAATAGAATTATTTTTATTTTTTTTCCATCCTAGACCTCTTGACTTGACCAGAGAGCAGGAGATTCTTTAAAGACGCCAAAAAAACTTCACACAGCAGATCTTATTCACACATGCACGAGAACATTCGAGCAGAGGCAACTTTATTAGTGGCGGTTTGCGGGGGGGGGGGGGGGGGGATATCCATGACACTCCCACGGCTCTCTGGAAGCTCCTCCACATTATTCCAGGGCAGCGGCAGGTTAATGGAAGCCAGGTGGAGCCTCCCTGCGTTTCCTCCGATCCAGCGGCGCGTGATTGACAGTGAACCGTGAGTGCGGCTACCCAGAATCAAGGGGCGGGACGGAAAACACCACGATTCCAGAGCAACAGCTGCTTTTTCTTGGCCCACAACAGAGAGAGAGCATTTCCACTCACCTGAGACTGCTCTTTAATTGGAACGTGTGGATACGTGCACTGATGTGTGTCTGGCTTTTCTCTCTGCTTGTTTGTGGTTAACTGTATCTAATGGTTAAATAGTATCGCAAGTCACCCGATGCTCCCAGATGTTGTGTGTTTTTATTTAAGTGCGCGCACTTAAACAAGGGCAGGTGAAGAGAAAGGTTGCTGTATATGTGGAGGCCTGTTTAGTATCACCGCTGGAATGGTGACATTTTTAAAAAGTCATCCAAAGACCAAGTGCAAAAATGTTCTATTTTGATTAATGTATAAATCCTTTTGCTTGAAAAGAATTATAATTTATTCATCCTCTTACAAATGAAAAGTTGAATCGCTATGCATGCTAGCATAGCATAAGTAAAGAAATATTACAAAGTCAGCAAAAACTGACTCAGTAATGTCAACTTACAATAATGAATAAAACACAGTATAACGTTTGAAATAGTCACAAACTGCAATCTATTGGTTTGTGCACATGGAGAACATTTGTCTATTTGTTCTGGTGTGGTGTTGGGACGACATTAAGTTAAGTTTAGGCAACAAAACCACTTAGTTAGTTTTAGGGAATAGTTGGGCTTAAAATATCTTTGTATAGTTAGGTTTAGGAAACAAAATGACAACAACGAAACCTCAACGTGCGTCAAACACGGGTCTCGTAGTTTGAAGTCCTGTATTTGTTGGACCCATCTGACTCCCCTCCCGCCCACCATAAGTGGAATGTATTGATATTTAATACTACGTCACTTAATTCATGTGTCCACTAACCCTAACCCTAACCCTTCTTAATAAAGGTTTTTTTAATATTTCCTTGCCTTGCCAGGAGTGCCTTCCTGTTAAAAGTTTGCTAACATTAGCTGCTGGACATATCTAGTGATGTAATGTAGCAGTATTAAACTGAACAATGGTGCGTTTTATTGCTCAACTTTGAATCCGTAGAATTATATTTATTATCTCAAAAGTTACAAAGTGTCACTTTAATTAACGTAAAAACGAAGATAAACACAACAAATGGGTTTGTTATATTTGATGCAAAATTCCATGTTTGAAATACATGTTTAAATTTAAATCTAACGTTTTTAATGAATAACAATAAGATATAGACTACATGTGAAACAGACTTAAACCAACTTTCAACATTTCTGCTCTCATTTTATTTTGCGAGAGCATTTCTACTTTTTTTTCTAAAATTCCTCAACATAAAGCATGAATAGTTCTCCAGCAACAAAGAAACTCACTCATGAGCAGACGCACTGATTTATTATCGCACATCTATGAGAATGAACGTCAACGGGACACTGATTCTGTGTTAGTGGAGCTCGGACACCACGAGTGTCCTCAAAGCTATTTCCAGCAAATAATTCATCCCGTCTGTCCTTTCTCGTGACAAATCATGTTTTGGGGGGGGATCAAGTTATCATTTTCAAAGTCTCAAGTTGTGCTTATGCAACCCCCCGTAATTTAGCCGTCTGCGTCTATAAACACAATACGCAGCGCACTCTTTCATGTCGGAGCTGTGATGTTAACTGCTTGGCAAAAGAACATGACACCCAGGGTGACAGAGGGATTACTGGTTCTATATTTAGTGTTTATGTACATGGATATTGGCAGGACAACTCTGTACATGTGACACACACACACACACACACACACACATACACGTACGCACACACACACACACACACACACACACACACACACACGCACAGCGATACAGTGATAATAACACAGATCTCCAGCACAGAACACGTTTTACAAGATGAGCTCTAGAGCAAACACTGGCTGAGATACAGAAGGGAATGTCCAAACTACGACAACTTCCTCGTAAAACTGGAATTTCCTGGTAACAGTTATTATTGTCATCGATAAAAACAAAACAAAAAGAGAGAGACGAAAAGTATAAAATAATTTAAATTCCTCCTAAAACATGTAGTGAATAATGCAGTGAGAGATCTATACAATGCGGGCGGCTGCTGCATCTCCTCCGCGTCGTCGTGATTTGAAAACGCACAAATATGACAGACGAGAGCAAACGTCATGCAGCGGGCAAAGAGAGATGATCTTCTCTTTAAGTTCTGCCTCCCCAGAGGACGACCGGCCCGGTGACGAAGCAGCTCCTGCCAACGGGCCACCGGCATAAAATGTAAACATAAATATACAGGTTGATATCTCTCTCTACAAGCAGTTCAGTCACTGCCACAGGCCCCGTCCGCTTGTGTGAGTAGTCAGTCTGTATACACTCCTTAGTAGAATATCACTTAGAGTTAAATAAACTTATTTAATATATATATTTATAATAGATTTATTCTTTGCAGAGTCATTTAGCAGTATTTCCTTGTTTTCACCAGTTTGCTCTGGTATTTCACAGAGTGACCACTGTGTCCCACCACGTAAACGTCCAGCAGGTAGGTCTTCCCCGCCTCCAGACCCGTGATGGTCTCTGTGGTCACCGCTTTCTGCAGGTTCGGGCTGTGGAAGTACTTGCACATGACCTTCTCCGACTTCCTGCGGGTCTCCGGCCCGGCGCACTGGTTCTGCTCCCGGCGTCGCTGCTCCTCGCCGTAATTCTCGGCCACCTCCTTGCGGTAGATGCAGTATTTGTTGCGGTCCTGCGTGCCCAGCCAGGCCACAGTGGCGGAGGAGCAGGTGCGCAGCTTGTCGAAGGCCTTGATGCGTGTATCCTCAGGGAGCGACGGGAAGGGCTGCTTGCTGCTGGGTCGTGTGGTGGCGAGCACCTTCAGAGTGGAGGCCCCTTTCCTGCTGCCTCGCAGACGGATCAGGTACTTGGCTTTAGGCTTCCCCCGCAGCTGGAACTGCCGAACCCCCTCCACGTTCTGGGAGAGCAGCAACTTGCCGTCGCGCCGCACCTGCACCTGCACGGCGTCAAGACACGTGTGGACGAACAGGGTGACCCTCTGGTGGGAGGACACCGGAGCGAAGCGCAGGAACTTGCTGCCCTTCCTCTTGATGAAGACGTCCGACACTTTGCCGTCCTTCAGCTCCACCGTCTTCTGACGGGCTTCCTCTTTAGTGCGGGCGAAGGTTCCCACGTACGCCGTGCTGGTGTTGGTCGCAGAATTCACGGCAAACACGTCAAAGTAGTACTGCGTGTCCGGTTTCAGGTCTGACACGGTGAAGATGTTTTTATTGCCGATACACACCTTCTGAATGTCCAATGCTCTGGGCTTGGCTGTGTACGCCCGGGAGATCTTGTTACTCATGAGGCCGCGGTCTTTGCCAAAACCATTGTCAGAGGGCACAAAGCCAAAGTGGGCAAAGTCAAACGGGCTGAAGTCTCTTCCGGGCTTCGGAGCCAACATGAAGGCGTCGTCCACGCTCATCTTAGCCTCAGCAGCACACATGCTCTTGAAGTTGTGCTCCTTGTTGATCACCACACAATACTGGACGGGCTGGCCCATCAGAAAGCCCGTTGGCGTCGGCTTCCAAGCCAGGGTGACCGTGGTCCGGCCCAGTGCAGTCACATCCACGCGGGGGTCGTAGGGCAGCTCCGGGTAGGGCTGGTCCGACTCTGGAGTCGTAGTGGCATACACCTTGAAGTTGCTGTCTTTCTCTGTGGACAGCATCTCCAGCTGGTAGAGGCCAGAGGGCGTGCTGGTGGCCACGTACGCCTCCACGTCGTTACCCTTGTAGGTGAAGAGCTCCGTCCCCTCGTCCACGGTCACCTGCTGTTTCTGTTGGTCCAGAGGTTCAGGCTCTCCTGGAGAAAAAACAACAACAAAAAAATGCAGTCATGACCTTTACAATGTTTTTCTTCTGTTTCACTTTTTGGCTTTGATGAAAAGTAAATTTCCACCCAATGCTAAAAGTGTTTGATATGTTGACGTCACGACGAAGCTCTGCAGAGCCTCATGGACGATTAGCCCCTCACAGGGGCAGCCATGTTTTCACTCCAAACATCCCCAAAAAGATCACAGACCGGCATTCACTCGGCCTTTCCGGGGAAGCTGTGCTACAAAGAGGCGCCTTGTAGCTTCCACGCGAGAGAGGCGGCCCAAGCATAATATTGTGTTTGTCGACCAGAGAGTGCGCTCGGTGGTGTACTATAAATTAATGCTCAAAGATCTACTCCCACCAGAGACATTCAGCAAAAAAAGAGCAGCAAAGACGGGAAGAGGTTTTGCTCAAACACTTCTACCAATGGCTCGACAAGTAATGGGTCCAATTCATAGACTGTATCTAAAAATTGAATGTAGTCACCGTGATGTCACCCATTGGTTTGTGGACTAAGACTTTGAAGCCTCGAGTTCGCCATTTTGGCTGTCGGCATCTTGTTTTTTTCGAAACCAGAAGTGACACGAGAGGGTGGAGGGTCGAGTTTTAGGCGGCCAAAATGTTACGATAAACTTTTGTGAAGTGAAAATAAACAGTGAAAGGGTGAAAGGGTGAAAGTTGAAAGACGAAAACACGAACAACTCCCAGACCGGATAACTCCGTGGTAGAGACCTGTCAATCACTGTGTAGCCCCGCCCCTAAAGCATACCCTGCTTTATGGTCTGTTTGACTCTAAATGGACCATAATTTACTAAATGAACATCATGCTGTATTGAAGAAGACTTGAAACTAGAGACTGAGACCATAAACTCATGTTTACAATGTTTACTGAGGTAATAAATCAAGAGAGAAGTAGAGTCATTTTCTCATAGATTCTATACAACCAGAGGAGTCGCCCCCTGATGGACATTAGAGAGAATGCAACTTTAAGACACTTAAGTATTGGCTCCATTTTTCAGATCCGGAGGTTTCCACCTGGTCCAAATTTGCTGTTATACTTCTACTTAGAGACGAATTCTTTTTACTTGAGGCAAGGTACACGTCTTCAACAGAGTAACAACCCAATAAATCATTTTGTAATATTTGATCTGACAAGAGCACGGCCCCAAACGCAGGTGCTCGTGTATTTAATATTCAAATGTATGCTCACATCACACATCTAAGCTCTAAACCACCCCGCTTTGGTCGTCTGGAACGATGTGCTGCGTTGAAAAGGACGCCCTCCAGATGGAGAAAGTTTTAAGAGCGAGGGGGAGAAAAGAGAAAAAAAGTCAGAGAGACGGAAAAAGAGGAAGACAGAGTGAAGCAGGATTTACCTTTAAGAAGACCAAGACCGCTTAAGTAAAGGGACGTAATGGCTTTGATTCAGTACGTTAACTAGCCCTTCTCTGAAATTATAGACGTCAGCTTGGGCCGAGTCAGACATCATAAGTGGTCAGACTAGACACTACGACTGTGACTTAATTAAAACCCACCAAAACACAAAGCCTAACATCACTGCGTAGGTTAATTGTGTGTGTGTGTGTGCGCGTGGAGGAGGGATAGTGATATTTCCACATAACGTGTCATTAACCTCTTCCACTGCTGCCTGATGTCAATTATACCTGATCCCTCTCCGCTGGCATCCTCTGGCAGCTCCTGCAGAGTGAGTTTCCACTCCAGAGGAGCGTCACAAGGTGTCACGGTCACAGACAGGGGTGTGTTGTCTTCTTCCACCACAAAGTAGTACCTGTGAAAAATAACAGGGTTTAAAGGGTCCGTCATATTTTGACGTTTTATACAGAATAATGTGTGGGGTGAAATGCACGAGCAGACAGTTTGAAACCAGCGATATACTGTCGTACCACTGACCTTGGTCTTTCTCTGACAGACACTCAATTACACCAACACGACTTTCTCATTTATTATTTAGTTTTTGCATCTGCATAATAGATTATGCTACAGAGCAACATCTGATGTTTCCTATCTATTTACAGTAAGTGGCCATCTGCAAGTTGAACGTATTCCACTGTGATGGTTACGGCTCAGTCAGTGGTGGAAGGTATTGGTTCATATTAATCACCAGAGTTATGCTATTCATTCAGTCCTTGTTTCTGTCTTGAGCAGCTCTCACCTTTTGTGTGTGTCCCTGAACAGGTAGCCGCTGATCTCAGCTCCGTCCGGGATGACGGAGGAGTCGTGGAACAGCGACTTGTCTCTGATCTGCATCTGGAAGAGCCCTTCGTCTCTCGTGGGCAGCTTCTGGGCCAAAGCTCCCAGTCCCAGCAGCACCAGCAGCACCAGCAGCACCACACTCCAACCTTTAAAATGCCTCATTCTGAAAGACACAGGAAAAAAACGACTTCAGTTTCATTGTTGTATTGAGTTATATCACAGTTAGATTTGACCCTGCAGAAATGGCTGTCTGCAGGGTTTATTTATTAAACCTTGCAGGAATAATTCCCTTTGGGATTCTTAATCTATGTTTTCCGAGGGAGTCTTGGCCAAGACGGCAGCATAAAACGTTTCACATAAAAAGCTCAAACAACAGATTTAAAACAAACAGCAGATTGCATCAACCAATGAAATAGCAGTATTCAGTAACACGATGTGTACAGTCAGTTAATCCTGTTTTAATAATCTCCCATGTTTATAGAATATTCTAGTTGAAGGTGACTCTGTAGCTCAAACCAAGATGAGGATGCAAAAACTTTAAAATCTCTTTCACTAAAGACAGTGCGGGTTCAAGGATACCAAAAAAAAAACAGGATGATGCTGTCGGCTAAAGGGAGAAAACACTTTTCTCAGCCAAGACAGAGTGCAGCACATAACCCTCCCTAAAACCCAAAACAGTCATTTGCACATTTGCTTTTTGTATGAGATGTTTTGTGTTAATTAGTGAGTTTTAGAGGTGCTGGTAGAAAAGGTTATTCACCTTTTGGACAGAGCCAGGCTAGCTGTTTCCCCCTGCTTCAAGTCTTTATGCTAAGCTAAGCAACTTCTGTCACCAGCTACATATAAAAGTGGTATCAGTCTTTTCATCTAACTCCCAGCAAGGACACAAATGAGTGTACAAACTCCTAACATAATTTAATGATAACTTAATCTTTGTTTCCTGTCTTTATGCTAAGCTAAGTTAATATTTAGCATACAGACATGAGAGTGGTGTCAATCTTCCAATATAACTGGACAAGAGTTCTCAAAATATCTGACTGTTTCTTTACTGCACATTATCAATCAATATTTGTGTCTCATATCATGTGTTCATAATGTCTATTTTTTGCAATGGAAGTTCTGAATGACCTTTTCCTTTCCTTTCATTCTGGCATTAGCTTGAGTTCTATTTGGCAACACTGAGCTTTGGCAACAGACTTCGCCGGGTCTTTAAAAGGTTCTGCTTTAATTAGTTTCCACTACATATTTGTATTTTATGTTCAAATGTGTTTTCTTGCCTTTTAGTTTTAACCTTAATTAACATTAACACTGGGTGACAGCACAGACGCCATCTTTGAGAGAATCAGTGACCAAAAGTAAAGGGAGGGTGAATGAGGGAGGGGGGGGGGGGGGGGGGGATTACATGTAAATACAGACGTGTGAAGGAAAAGACATTGAAACTCCAGGGAACCGCACTGTTTCATAAAAACGCTTCATATAAAAAAGAAATCCTCGAATCCATGTCATGTAACTTTTATCGACGCTAATATGAAATGTTTAGCGGTGCAGTGAGGCTCAGCTGACGGGGCTGAGAGCCTCTCACGTATCCCCTGTCTATTGATTTTTGTCCCATTGATTGCAGCTGATGGGAACGCCAAATCCCTGGTGATTTAATCAGCGTAATGATGGCAGATTAGCCGGATACTTTACTGCCATTTACTGCAAGCGAGATGGTGTCCTTTTAATGACCCCCCCCCCCCCCCCCCCCCTTCTTCTTCTGCTCACCCTCCCTTGTCTGTCTCTCCCCCTTCATCACAGCTTTTTCATCAACAAGTAATCTCTTTCACACTTGTACACACACAATACACTCCTTTTAACTTTGTCTTTCCCCCCCTCGCTCCGTTTCCTCCCTAAACAGAGGCAGATGAGTGAAACCAGAAGACTCCGGCCTGGACCAACCTCTGCACTACAAACATGGCTTCATTTCTACATCATAGTTCTTTAAAAACACTAGCAGGGATAAAGAATAAAAAGCACTTAAGCTCCCGTCAGATCAGTGGTGTATGGTGGCTACGACGGGCTCCAGTGAACTCTAAGAATACCTTTAAAAACAGACATAAATCTGGAGACAGCAGGGTTTCCCCTCTCTCTCTCTCTCTCTCTCTCTCTCTTACTTTTTTATTTACTCTGATGCTCCCTGGAAATTATTACTTTTGTCAGAGTCACGCAACCCTCGGGGCCAAAGACAAGTTTTATCACGGGCCCTGGTACCTGGGCGTGCACGCCACCATCAGAATGCACCTCCTCTGCAGAGAGAGGGGATTGTGTCGCTGTTCATCTCCTCCCTGGGGTTCAAGCTAATATTTATCCGAGATAACAGCAGCCATCTCTATGAATACCTTTATGTCTATGGACCAAAATAACCCAGTACCAAGTATCAAAGTACTAGACTCAAACGATACCTGCAATCGATCCTTTTTGTGCCCAGATCTAGAAAAAAAAGACTATTTCTGTGGTTTTGCTCGCAGCCATGTGCTGTGCAGTGCGGCGGCGATTCGCTCAATAGCTAACCAGTGGGACATTTTTCAGAGGTGACTAAAGCTTTGTTTATACTCAAGTATGAACGGAGGCGTTTATACTCAGCGCGCTTGTTGTTGCATTATTCTCTGAAACATCCGAGGACGTACAAACAAAATGAAGTGTGAAGAATCAAAAAGACAACGAGTGTAACTCAGAGATATGAACATAGACTGTATGTGTAACCGGCAAAAAGCCATAAACCAACCTCCACTATAGAGAGGAGGGATTGTAATTATCTGTAAACTCATATCTCATATTCATAAACTACTGTATTACCTTCATACAAACCCTGTAAAGAAAGAAGTCAAGTATTAAATGTATTATAAAGAAACAAAGGTTGAATATCCTGTAAATATTTGATTTGGCTGCAACATATTTCCTCAGATGTAGAATTTGAACACCTCCTGTTTCTAAAGCATTTAGCAAAACTAATTTTAGAACTTTGTTTAATCCCCAGACATGTAACTACTGTTTTTATCAGTTAACTATTTGTGATTCACGTGATCGCACCAAGTTACAATAATTCAGAGGTGCACGACCAAACGCTGCGACCACTACCTCCAAAGCACAGGACGTGATTACGTCATTTCCAAACATAACTAAGCTTAACTGTATCACTCAAGAGAGCCTGGTGATGTCCACCCAACACATTGTTGGAGGGCCTGCTCCTCTCTACACCCCCCCCCCCCCCCCCCTGTCTATATTTACGCCCCTGAGTCAGACCGACAAACTTCAGAGAGCAAAAAAAGGAAAAGCCTCTTAAGTGGCACTCTGAGGTCCGACTCACACGGCGATCCTTATCTCCTCGGCTCGTCTCCCTCCACTTCAGAAGCGTGACACTTGGAACAAAAGACGTGTCTATTAATACTAAGACCGCGCTGAGGCGCTATCTCGGAGCTGTCTTTCATTCTACCCCCCGTCCGTCCGTCCGTCCGTCCACCACACTGATGTCATTACGCATGAAGTCTGCTATCACTCAAAACAGTGAGGGGTTTATCAACGCTGCCATTAGCACGTGCGACACGCTGCTGATTCGAACCGTACACCTCCACGCGCCTGTGTTTGGCGTGTGCATATTTTGGTCGCTGCGGGCTGCAGAGTTCCTTCACCAAAATAACACCAAAGAAATGGAGCTGCATCTGGAACAAATAAAGTCTCATGTTTAATTAGAGCGCGGGAAGAATGCACGAGGAGCGGCTCATTGTAAAGCAAAGCCGCCCGCAATCCTGTCAACTTTGTTTTGCTGTTGCCTTTTCATCTTTTTATTGATACATTTATAGTTTCTTTGTTGTTGTTTCACTTTAAGTAGACTTCGCTGAGCGCTGCGGCCGGAACACATCCTGCGCGAGCTGTGGAAATCTGTGCGTAATTGGATTAAAGGACGAATGCAGCTCGCAGTGACAGAGGAAATGGTGATGCTCCCCACATCTTCACTTCACATCGGAAAGAACGTGAGTGTGGCCGACGGTCCTGTGCCTGATCTGAGGATCACGTTTAAATTACCTCTGTCAGCTTTGACCCCGCTCTAATTTGGGGTCATTACGAGCAAATCAGTGCGCAAAGCCAAAACAAAAAATGTTCACACTCTGGTTTACTACTTCTCCCAGATGGACGCAATATTCTCCAGGGACATCAATCAACTGGAAAATAAAAATCATGCGCAATCTACTCATGATTAAAGCGCAGAACAATCCAGATGATCAACTCGTTATTTCACTGCAGAAACACATTGGTTATCAGCGTTTCCATGTTTGGAGGTGCAGCATGCAAACCGCCTCTGACCTCTCACTGTGTATAACCTCTCTCTCTCTCTCTCTCTCTCTCTCTCTCTCTCTGTCGCTCTCTCTCTCCTCGTGAGGACAGATGAGCCTCGCGCCCGCCGCCACATGGAGCTCATTAACAGAACGGGAGGGAAAATAGAAGACAGTTTAATTTCAACACAAATAAAGAGACATTTCGGATTCCGCCGGGGCCAGGACCCGAAGCCCTCGGGCTGAAGGCAGATTTATGGCGGGACCCCTTTTAGGTGTAGCGAGCTCCATCACATGGCTGTCACTTCAGGGCCAAAGTGTAGGATTGGAGTGGAGGGAGCGGAGCAGAAGAAGGAAACCGCGCAGGACCTGGACCAGGTCTGGTTGCTCTTGGACGGCCACGCGGCTCGTTAATGAATCGGCATAGGGACTTGTGGCCGAGGGCTCCGATTAAACAGTGGAGGTTTTTTTTTATTTGGTGTCCAAACCAGCGCAACCCCCCCCCCCCCCCCCTTTGCCATCAACAACATTGCGCACAGTTTGAGTTTCTGAGCTATCCACATCATCGAAACCACGAGAGCTGGCACAGGAGCATGATGGGAAGCAGAGCCCAGTTTCCCCCCCCCCCCCCCCCCACACACACACACACCTCCCCTTTCTGCTTCTTTATAGTCCATCTCTGGAGCTCGCATTTAGCGCTGCATCCTGGAATGTGTCTGTGAGGAGGGTCAGCTCGCTTTCTGCCTTTAACACAAAAAACAACCCATTCAGATAGAATACAGAGGGGGGGGGGGGGCTGACTGATGTGCTGGCATTGTAGCAGCAAAGGGTGATTAAAGATTACAAGAGAGAATGTCCCATGGGAAAGTCATCCACCCACATGCCCCCCCCCCCCCTTCATCATCCACGGGGCACACGGGGGGGAAACGAGTCAATCACGATCCCGTTACGTCGCGCTCATGCTCGGGCAGAAAGAGCAGCCCTGCCTCCTTACTGGTGTCGGTCCGAGGGGATCATAATGGGGTGGGTGGGGGGGGGCAGGGTGTGGATATGATGAATAATTTAACAAGGGAATAAAAATAAAAAGCGTCTTCAGTCTCGTGGTCAGAGTGGATGTATGTATCTCAGTCTGTCACTTCTCTGCAGCGACACTGGAGGAATTCTTTCAGCCGGAGAGGTTTTCATATGCAAATGACGGTTTAGTTTCGGTATGCGACGTCCAATTTTAAGACTTTTCTTTTTTCTTTTTCTGTTTTGTTCATCATTCATTCTCCCTGAGAAAGTAGAGAAGGGAGGCAGTGCGGCGTCACCCCGCTGCTAAATACAGTTCTTCACAACCAGCACTCCGGGTACGGGTCTCTCATTAAACCCCGACCGAGAGGGACCGACACGGAGCTCTCTCATGGACCGGATGAGGATGAGGAGGAAGAAGAAGAAACTCCCAACGCGAGCTAAACTGTCATGAATCTGCATTGAATGATTCAAATACAAATGTCAATGTAAAAAATATCACAATTACATGAAAAAAATGATCATCATAAAGCGCTGTAGGCTACTCGTATCCGCGTGCAGCTCTTACAGGTGCGTTTAAGCTCCCACGAGACAAAACATTTATTTCTGTTTTTAACACTTTGCAGAGAGGACAGCGCTCGTGCGCGTCTCGGTGCATCTCGCTGGGATCATGGGAACCAGGAGGCACAAAGCAAGAGGAGCTCACCAGTTCTAACGAGCCGCGCGCTGCTGAGATTAAAATATAAGATATAAAAAAGGCACGCGGGCTCGAGCTGGATTTGCAATGTGTTTGGAACTTTTAACTTCCCGGAGTTGTAAAACCTCATGAACCCTCTCGGGCTGCCGTTTCTAAAGGAGTCCGCGCTCTGGAGCTTTTCATGCACATTAAGAACAAAAAAAAGAAGAAAGTTCAAGAAAATAACTTTTCTTCTTTCTGATTTGACGCAAAATCATGCGGTGATAAAAAATAACAATCTGTACGTGTCTTACCTCTCGGGATGTGAAACGGACAAAGTTGTCTGACGGGTGGCTCTTCTTCGCTCTCTGGTGTCACCAAGATTTAAAAAATATATAAAAAGTGCTTTACGAACTAAAAGAAAAACGGGAACATAAGTTGTCCTGCTCGGTGTCCTGCTCGGTGTCCGGTAGTCCCCTCAATTCTTCTCCTATCGGTGGTGCCTATCAATCGGATTAGGCGACCGCTCTGCTGCGCGTTCGCAGTTTTCTTGCGGATTTAACTGGTCTCCAGTGGGCAGGAGTGTGTGTGTGTGTGAGTGTGAGAGTGAGTGTGAGTGAGTGAGTGAGTGAGTGGGTATCCTCAGTGCTGGCAGTGCGTCCCTCCTCCCCTGCCGCGCCGCTGCTATTGAACCCTCCCCTGGATTGGAGGCGAAAACTGGTACGAACTTCTTCCCCTGAAGACTCCAAGACACAGAACCAGCCCACTTAACACACACACACACACACACACACACACACACACACACACACACACACACACACATATGCACACAAACAATGATGCGCCGATGCACTGAACCTTAAGACCTTGGAGAAGCTAAACCATCCTCATTTCAGCGTTATGTCGGTGCCAACTGTCAGAGGTGCCTCTTGCTGTTCCATAATGATGATCAAGCGCTTCAATCCGCAAGGCTTTTCTCTTTTTTACCTCTACTGGGAGCCATGTTTGCCTTTCCCCCTCTCTCTCTCTCTCTCTCTCTCTCTCTCTCTCTCTCTCTCTCTCTCTCTCTCTCTTTCTTACTTTTTTAATTACTCTGATGCTCCCTGGAAATTATTACTTTGGTCGGAGTCACGCAACTCACGCCGCGATCAGAATGCACCTCCTCTGCAGAGAGAGGGGATTGTGTCGCTGTTCATCTCCTCTCTGGGGTTCAAGCAAATATTTATCCGAGATAACAGCAGCCATTCACCGTCTCGGAACTGAATTGTCCCCCTTAAATTTATGGCTTGATGGGGGGTCCGCGGTGATCTCGACTCAGAGGATGCTGCCGCTTCCTGCTGGTTTCCTCTGTCTTTTCATGTCACGTAGCTGCACTCTTTTTTACGCATGAGGTTGCATCTCTATAAGACAACAAGACAAACATGAAGTTCTTTATTTCACATTTCTTTTTCTATTATTCTCAAAAAATAAAATGTTTGAAAATATTTCTATGAATTCAAAAGCCTGATATTAGCCGTTTATTATCAGTAATAGCTGATTTGTTGGACAGGAGAGAGGAGTATTGGTACAACAGCGCCATCTAGCGGCGGCTGCTGCCAACAGAGAACACAGTGTGTTGTGTTCAGGGACAAGAAAAGGGGAGATTTTTATAAATGTGTAGGTGCAGCTTTAACTCAGGACGGTGATCACGTAAATGAATAACCAGAGTTTTATTTTTATTTGTAGCGTCAGTTAGATGACACGTCATGTGATGACGCAGCCTGCAGAGCTCTTTATTTATAATGATATAGAGACAGGGACCACTGATGTGTTTGCACATATAACCTACATACAGGTGCACGTATGCGTGTGTGTGTGTGTGTGTGTGTGTGTGTGTGTGTGTGTGTGTGTGTGTGTGTGTGTCTGTGTGTGTGTGTGTCTCTGTGTGTGTGTGTGTGTGTGTGTGTGTGTGTGTGTGTGTGTGTGTTGGGGTTATTGATGCCTGGGTTTCATGATTAGTGCCGCTGTGATTTTCCCCTCTTTGGGATTAAAATAGAGGCCAAATTGAATCTGCTATTAGCCACACCACCAAGCTGTGAAAACGAATCCACTCTGGGGACATGTATACTCACAATGACCCACACACACACACACACACACACACACACACACACACACACACACACACACACACACACACACACACATGCACTGACCCAGCTACATGCCAGAATCTTGAAAACGTATCCACACCAGGGACAGTTTAGTGCAGATGGAGGGAGGAGGTTTGAAGTTAATCCCTCTGCACTACTTCAGCTCCTCTGCAGAGACGAGAAAGAAAAAATGTAATTTTAGGAGATTTACTGAAGAAAATTTCACACAAAACACACATTTTTTTGTTGTTGACCTTTTATTCTTTTTGAGAGCAAACGCCCTGGTTCACACGTACACAGTTACATATACGATCACATCTGGGTTCTAGTGAGCAGATCCACAATCTAACTCATAGATATCAACAGGAAACGTCCCCGGTTGATTTCTTACATTAAGATGATTATTTGTTGTATTACAAGTTTTCTGAAATGTTATGTTTAAATATGCAAATGAGGCATTATGTAATGGTAACTTTTGGTGAATTTAGGAGAAATCTACAGACGTAAACAGACAAAGTAGTAAAATAAATGTTATATTTACAAAATCTTTAAATTGAGTGCATGATAAACTATGTTTTAGCCGGCTGTGTCTTTAACCCTGTGACGTACTCAGCAGTGATTAAAGGTTAATCATCAGTGTGGCTCAAGTCACTCACATCACCGACCTTGTTTTCCATCCTGATTGTTGCTCGTATGATCGGCTATATTTGTCAGATTGGTGATTTGTTATAAAGATGCTTTATGATTTATGAGAGGATGTGAGATATTTTGTGGCGTCGAGATGTTTGCAGGTGAGTCTGGAACGACTGAAAGTGCTTTTGGGGGGGGGGGGGGGGTGATATCTCTGGCAGTGCCTGTGGCCTCACCTAACGGATCTCCTCTACAGCTCAGGTGATCCGTTAACACGGGGAGGGAAGACGGACGGAAAGCGTTGTGTTGTTGGACTGAAATGCATTCATAAGAGCTGTGAGGCAGCCATCTGCATCACTCACAGTCACCTCGTGTCCATTTAACGGTCTGAGAGGCTCTTTTAGAGCTCGAATACCGAGTTCATCATTAACTCTGCAGAGCTGAGCGCGTCCTCCAGGCAAACATCCACTCTGTAAACACACCTTCTTTTGGTCTCCTCTTTGAAAGCTGGAGAGGGAACCAAACGCGTGAACTCTGACCTCACTTAGGACGTCGCCATCTCTTTTTTTTTTCGACAGATAATCAAAATCTGCACAACGGGCGACAGTGAAGGCTTCATCGCCCTGCAAAGATAGAGTGTGGGAGGAGAGACAGAAGGTCACAGTGTCAAGGGAAGGAATGAGGGAGGGAGGGAAGGAGGGAAGGATGGCGACGGGAAGCACGGCCTGTTGGAGGACATCCTGTGCTTCAGAGTTTCTACCCCACCTGGCCTCCAGCAGATACCTCCGTCAGCTGTGTGGACCTGTGAGTGGAGCCATAAGGCGGGTTTGTTCACTTGTGTGGTGGAGAGATCCGTTATGTTGCAGAGATAAAACACGATTCAGCGTTTCTAAAATGAGCCACCGTCTCTCTTCTAAAAGCTTCTGTTGGCTCTCGATAGAGGAGGAACTCTCTACATGTAGACATACAGCAGCCTTAATGTGCAGGCAGCTTTTAAATTATGTCACTTTGCTGCAACAATATCATGTAAAATTGTTTATATTTATTTAGTACTTTTTACTCTTGCAGGCTCTTTCCTCACAAGATGAGAGGTCATTGTCAAATAATCTATTTACTCGTTTCTGTCAAAACTGCTCCAATGACGAAATGAAATGTTTGATTAATAAATCTGTGTAATATAATCTCTGATTTCATGTGTTTTTATGTTCCATCTTTGATCCTCAATGTTTCTGAGTAAATGTAATATTCCAGGCTGAACATGAGCCGTCTCCGTGCTTCACTGGGTAGCCCGTGTTTAACGTTACATTGCTTTGAATTGTGGGTAATTCCCCAGTACGGAAAGTGTTCATAAAGGGCTCAAGCTGTCTGCAAACAGAACTAAACCCTCAAAGTCCGTGAGTGTGGATATTGGGATTGGGCCCTGGTTTTCAGTCTTTGTTGGGTCCTTTGTTTATGTCGGGGACTAAAGAATAAGTAGATAAAGATTATTTTCTTCAGTCTTCTGCGTAGTTGTATTCATAATTAACTACAAACTTACAAACTTCTGATCTTTCCCTGCACATGCGCAGACAAAACTTAGGTTCATAAAGACAGAGAGAGAATATTTCTGAATGCAGATTTTTGCATTTCCATCTTCCAGAGATGATCTGGTTAACAAGGAGATGATCTTTGTGTGGCAGAGCGACGTGAAGCCTGTGTTTCTCATTTCAAAGACAGGATTTATTGTGACATTTTATGGTCCAGCAATAAAAAAACAGACTGGAAACTTGCATCAAATGTAGCTCAAGGATTCCAAAAAAGTGGATAGATTTGAAGCAGCAGCTGTGTAATAGTACTATACTTTTAGTTTTTTAGTTTGTGTGGTTGAGAACAGATAAAAAAGAGAGATAGAAACACACGGGGGCATTTGGGTGATTTGAGGGATTCAGCATTTTTAAAATGAGTCCACAGGCCATCCTCTTTCTTCAAAAGCTTCTTTTGGCTCTTGATAGCTGAGGGAGAAAAAAGAAAAGAAAAAGACTAAAAGCCACAATTGAAACCAGATGAAAGAGGACACGAGTGAAGAGCGCATGTCGTGTCAGCGTCTAACTTCCTCTCATTATCCAATAAGAGGGCAGCAGTGTCAGCGTCCAAACTTCATCCTATTATCCAGCGAGGGAGCAGCATGTCGGCGGTGCCCCGACATACTCGAGGGACAGGGAGACGTAAACAAAGAGCAAAGTTTAGATTGAGGATCACACACACACACACACACACAGACTCAAACGGGAGTCTGTCCCGGGCCCTTTTTAGTGAAACTCTAGAGCGCTGCAGCTCCGGGCGTGGTATGCCGACTGCAAACACAGCCGAGAGGAGGCAGACATGAGTGGAGGAGGATCCGCTGTCTGTCTATACAGGCAGGAGGACGACAGACCAGCGGAGAGGCATTACATCATCTGCAACACATTACACAGCTGACGTTCACATGGACAGAAACTCAAAGTGATAATCGCTGCCTGTTTTTTCTTGCTATTTCTTCTGCCACTCAAAAGTTTTTACATTCTTTCATTACTTTTCCATATAGTTGTTTTCGTCGTTAGTGGCGGAGTCCGCCATTCCAGTTGCCGCCATAAAAAGAGTGAGTTTGTTTGGTTGCAGTAAACAGTTGTTTTTCTGTTGTATTTCTGACAAACAGCTGCTCCAACTACAACCATGGAAACAAGATAGAAGTAGAACCAGGCGGCAACCTCCGGTTCTGAAGAGTGAAGTCAAAGCATCATGTGTTAAAGCTGCATTCTCTCTACTGTCCATCAGGGGGCGACTCCTCTGGTTGTATAGAAGTCTATGAGAAAATGACTCTACTTCTCTCTTGATTTATTACCTCAGTAAACATTGTAAACATGAGTTTATGGTCTCAATCTCTAGTTTCAAGTCTACTTCAATACAGCATGATGTTCATTTAGTACATTATGGTCCATTTAGAGTCAAACAGACCATAAAGCAGGATATGCTTTAGGGGCGGGGCTACACAGTGATTGACAGGTCTCTACCAGAGACGTATACGGCGTCTCTACGTCACTCCTCCTCAGTCCAGATATGGTCACTTCCGTTCATTGGTTGATTAAAAAAAAGATAGATGGCGACGGCCGTAATCCAAGATGGCGACGGCGAATTCACCGAACTCAAGGCTTTATGATTGCAGTCCACAAACCAATGGTTTAGTTTATCTCAGGGACTAAAGAATGAGTTGACTCTTTTCTTCAGCCTCCAGTGTAGTTGTATTCATAATTAACTTAATTTTTTATCATACATTTAGTCAAAGGAAATTTAGGATACAAATCCCCAGAGCCTCTATAAATCACAGATTGTTCCTTATAGATATGCAGCAGAATCTAAATATTACCGGTACAAACTTCTGATCTTTTCCTGCACATGCACAGACAAAACTTAGGTTCATAAAGACAGAGATAGAATATTTCTGAATGCAGGTTTTTGCATTTCCATCTTCCAGAGATTATCTGGTTAACAAGGAGATGATCTTTGTGTGGCAGAGCGACGTGAAGCCTGTGTTTCTCATTTCAAAGACAGGATTTATTGAGACATTTTATGGTCCAGCAATAAAAAAACAGACTGGAAACTTGCATCAAATGTAGCTCAAGGATTCCAAAAAAGTGCGATGCATTTGAAGCAACAGCTGTGTAATAGTACAAATAATGAAATAACAGTGATGCAAAAGGTCTATTAGTGCAAGAACAACAGATGCAGAGCTTCTATCACGCAGGGAGAGCATGTTGCAACCAGCTCAGAGACTTGAGAAAGCCCAGCGAGGTGCTCACACTTTTATTAGATTTCTTCTGTGGTCTTCAGGGGGAAATTCTGCAGAAAATACTGAACTGTCAGTCGAGGAGGATTTCTCAGTCGGTCCCAGAAGAGACTTTTACAGGAAAAGACCATAAAATCCTTTCAGAGAACATTCCAGCAACAATATCACAGTCTACTGGAGCAACCCAAGTTAATAGCTCTGATATGAAACGTTAGAGGGGAGCGAATCTACCAACCACACACACACACACATTCACACACACACACACACACACACACACACACACACACACACACACACACACCTACACACACACACACACACACTCACACACACACAGCTCTGGAGAAATATTCATGGACATGGAAACTCAGTTTACTGGGCAGAATAACATATATATTAAATGCATTATAAAAAAGATGTTTCTTTGACTTTATCAGAGTCAAAGTGGTTTCATAGAGGTTACAGGTTTCAGAGTCTCCTCTGTTAATTCAATATCTGGAACTTGTGAGGCATTAAGTGTGGAAGCACTGCTCCCTGCTGGCTGGAGATGCACACTGCAGCTATATAGGATCAAATGAAAAATATTCTTCAGTCTCTCAGATGAAACTTGGCTTTGCAATCGATGCTCTGTTCATGGGCGGATTATGAAACGGGTCGCTGGACATGATAAAGGTCATAAACCTCTCCTACACATGAGCAAGACACACAAACTTTGTAGTTCTTTAACCTCTTTTTGTTGTTGTTTTGTGCCTCTTTGTAGTCACAACACATCTCTCTGTGGTTTTGTGTCTCTTTGTAGTTATTTGATTCTCTTTGTAGTTGTTTTGTGTCTCTTTGTTGTTGTTTTGTGTCTCTTTGTTGTTGTTTTGTGTCTCTTTGTAGTTGCTTTGTGTCTCTTTGTTGTTGTTTTGTGTCTCTTTGTAGTTGCTTTGTGTCTCTTTGTAGTTGTTTTGTGTCTCTTTATAGTTATTTGATTCTCTTTGTAGTTGTTTTGTGTCTCTTTGTTGTTGTTTTGTGTCTCTTTGTAGTTGCTTTGTGTCTCTTTGTTGTTGTTTTGTGTCTCTTTGTAGTTGCTTTGTGTCTCTTTGTTGTTGTTTTGTGTCTCTTTGTAGTTGCTTTGTGTCTCTTTGTAGTTGCTTTGTGTCTCTTTGTAGTTATTTTATATATATAAACTATAATGGTATGTCGCAGTTCAATATATTGTTGAAACAAAACCACATTGCAACGTAAATCTGTTCGTAGCTTTGATTTCTTTATATGTTTCATATTCTTTATATTATTCAACAGGAAAGCTGCAGATCTAATGATGAAACAGTAAACCTCTATAAATCTGTAATACTAGCAATCGATGCCAAAGGCCAGAAAGAACAGTTTGTGTTCATGTCGTTGTCAGACAAACCTCGACATCATCGGCCCGACAAGCGTTCAGCTCCTGCATCACTTCAACAAACAAACCTGCTCAGGACGCCATCTGGACCAGCTGCCCGTCTCCATTCACCTCCCTCCACCTTCTCTGAGAACTGTCAAGCTGAGCTGATACAGACGAGTCAACAAAGCCAGAGGAGGGTCGGCCGGGGGGGAGGTGTGTGTGTGTGTGTGTGTGTGTGTGTGTGTGTGTGTGTCTGTGGGGGGGGATTTGGTTTGTTTGATCCTCACCTGGATGGAGGACTCAAGGTAAATCACTGCTCTCTTAAAACTGTGGATGAATCAAAGTAAAGCTTACAATGAGGGTTGAAATAGAGAACAAACCTTTCACATTATATTTAAGAGTTATCAGGTTTTCATGAGTTGTGGAAGACAACGCACTGTAATAATAACTTTTTATTTCATGGCAAAGAAAACAGTTCCGGTTTACATTCTCTTGTAAATTCATCTTACTGTTATAAGTTGTACGATATAATAATTGTTTCTTCTTCTGATAATAAGAAGGGATTTCTCCAAAGCTTGATTTGAATGAATCCATGAATCCATCTAGTTTTATCCTGCGAACTCTCAGCTAAATAGATTTTTTTGCAGGAACGTGCTGCTCTATAGTTACTAACAAGTCTCTGATATTATTGAGTATTAAAGTAGTCGTGAGAACTATAAAGCAGCTGATATTTCATCTGACATATACTGTGAACCCTTTAAAAGGCTGTTTGAACACTACTGCTTTTATTAAAGACCACAGAGATGAGGAACATCATGCACCTTGTGTTCCAGGACGTGGTGCTGTCGGCGCTCTGACCACTGAGCGGCAGTGTTGTGTAACGTGTGCAGCTCCAGACTCACAGGAGGAAGATGAAGGTTTGTCTTCTGGGTGGGAAAGAGGAAGAGGAGTCGCCTGCTGTGTTCCAGCAGCATTCACTGTAAAAAGTTGTGTTAACATCAAGAAGGTTCAACGAGCTCATCTGAGGAAACAAAGAGAACACATTGAGACAAGAATGTTTGTGTGAAGCGTGAATGAAAAACCTGAAACAAGCAGAAATCTGAATTAATAATCACTAATGAGAGTATTTGTCATTTAAATTCTACAGTAAAGGAAGAATGGGCGACTTGTTTACTGTAAAGACGTACCGGGTCTGTCCTGGAACAAAGACAGAACTATTAGTCGACTTATCAATTAGTTGATTTCATTGTTTTTCGCACAAAAGCGTGTTCGTACGTTTTTCTTAAAATAAGTAATTCAGCATGAAGAAAATCATAAAACTACTAATCGACTAAAGAGATCTTAGTCCAAACGATTGATTATTGACAAATCGACTAAGAGATGATTTTATTATAATTTATATTATTTTAAATTAAAACAGAAATTTAAGGATCTAAGTACATATAAATAGTACGTACCTTTATTTATTCATCTATCCTCAGAAAAAACAATGTGCAATATTAGCTGCAAAATATGTTGCCTGTTGCATTAACCTCTATTTTGTTTTCTTGAGTAAAAAAATTATTCAAAAATATGTAATTTCGTTTTGGCAATAATTCAACTGAACATTCATGCCAATAAAGCTCATATGAATATCATTTAATTGATGGCTGGACGGACAGATGTCAGGATGTTTGTACCGACTGTACAACAGATTTATTTGACGAGATATTTAATAATGATCGAGCAACGTAGAAATACAGAATGTAGAACGCATCCGTCTTTGTTCGTCCTACACCTGCCGGCTTCCCATAAGGCATCTGGGCCGTTGACCTCTGACCCCCAGCTGCAGCTGTGAGCTGGGGACACTTGAGATGCCCTCTGACAATGTATGGAACACACACACACACACACAAACAAACAGAGACACACACCTAATTACATTACCTGCAATAATGCAATACACTGAAGGACAGGTGCTCTCATGATCTCAATTATTGTGTGTGTGTGTGTGTGTGTGTGTGTGTGTGTGTGTGTGTGTGTGTGTGTGTGTGTGTGTGTGTGTGTGTGTGTGTGTGTGTGTGTGTGAGAGTGTATGTGTGTGTGTGTTTCCTCTTTGTTTCTCCTCTAAACAGTATTACAGGCCTCCCCATATGTCTGGGATCCCTGTTGTCTCCTGCCTACGCCCTGTGTGTGTGTGTGTGTGTGTGTGTGTGTGTGTGTGTGTGCTAATCATGATGTGTTTGTGTGCAAATAAACATCCTTTGGAAAGCAGAAGGCTGCCGGCTGTGAATGTTTGCTGTTACAACATGAGCCCTGGCTTCTGTGCAATAACCAAAGGGAAATCTCTTCTGACATTAAGATAACGCCATCTCTATCTCTCTCTCTCTCTCTCTCACACACACACACACACACACACACACACACACACACACACACACACACACAAACACACACACACACACACACACACACACACACACACAGATGTTAGGCTGGAGAGCACTCGTGGGAATATTGGGAATATGATTACGGACAAGAGGACTAGTCAGGAGAGCTCTAAAGCAACGATGATTCGGGTTAAAGTCGATGTTTTTTTAGTTAAACGCGCTGCTGTACAGTCAGAAACGGATCGGTCTGATGAGGAGAATCACACATCTAGTTTGTGTAAAGCGTGACAGATGTGGCCGTCTGGTTTCAGTCCTCCAGCCCCGGAGAAGCCAACCACGTAATCAGTCCCTCAAGCCTCCTGCAGAAGGGCCATAAAATGCTAATACGTGATGCCGACCTGCTGCTCATTCAACCTCACAGAATAAAAACCAATCAGAGACGGGAGGGTTTGCTTCTGATGCAATTATGGCTTTAAGTGGGAGACACTAATGACAAAAACATGATTTTTCATGAGGTTTTTTGGTCTTTTTTTCCTCCATAACTCGTCTTCTGTCAGACTAGAGGAAATAAAACATTTATTTTATACTTTGTCTGTTTACGTCTGTAGATTTCTCCTAAATTCACCAAAAGTTACCATTACATAATGTCTCATTTACATATTTAAACATAACATTTCATAAAACTTGTAATACAATAAATAATCCTCTTAATGTGAGTAATGAACTGGTGAAGTTTCATGGTGATATCTATGAGTTCATGTTTTGACCCTATTCACCTGTAGAGTCTTCTAAATGTCTGTAATTGAACTAAACATCTCTTTAAAGGACGTTTTCTCTAAATGAGTTTGTTCTCAGACTCCGATCCAGAAATCTCCACTTCAGTAGCTCTTACATACACCAAACTTTACACTTTCATTCCTCTCTATGTTCTGAAGGTTAACACAGAGGGGTTTGTTCACACAGCATTCAGAGACTCATTTATACATTTATTAATAAAAACATGGAGGAAATGGATGTTTTCATGTCTGTTGACAGTATTTTATGATTTATGGAGTGACACAAAGAGATATCATAAATGTAAAAACCTTTGACTTTAACATGTCAACAACATGAAACAAGAATTTTGAACCTGGCTTTATGTTCTGGAAATGAAAAGAAATGAGCACATATTTAATAGGAAAATGCCTCATTTTCATATTTAAACATTAAGATTCAGAAATCTTGTAATACAAAAAACAAGTGTCAAAATGTCAGTAATGAACAACGATAGTTTAATGGTGATATCTATCAGGTCATTTATTAACCTTATTCACCTGAAGGCTCAGCTGAGATCAGATAAGAATCTACTGTCACTGTTTGTAAGTTTGTCATCTAACAGACGTGACATCGTCACCGACACCGCTGGCTTCCTCACGTCTGTGTGTGTGTGTGTGTGTGGGTGAGGTGACTGTTATCAGTCAGCAGCACAAAGAGCTATTCAGAACCCAGAGAGACGCAACAAAGGGACAATTTACTGCAACAAAGACGCCTCCGTCCTGGAGGCCGCGCCGTGTGCACATCTGAACAAAAAGCCTCCCGTGAGCTGACATTAAAACTGCAGACTGACATGCAAAATCAAGACCTCAGGTGGAACAAAACCCTGGTGTCCACAAGCACTGGTAAAAAAACAAAACAGTGACAAAGATAAAGGGTCAGTTCACCCAAATTACGAAATCAAATACTTTTCTCTCATTTATCTGGAGTGATATCTATGAAAGCAGATCGATTTGGTTGTTCTTGTCCAGATTTGGAGACAAATTACAATTACAAATTAAAAAAAAGTTTTCCTTTTTTTCAACGACACAAAGTAGTCCCTGTTTACAGCGATGTCTCCCATCATCAGAGTGAACTTATTCTGCGTTATAAGTTTAAGTTTACTACGTCATTGTAATGAGGTGTCACAAATCTGATGACTTTAAACTCGACAAAATAACAAAAATAATAAAACATTTGCAACTCGACTTTGAGCCTTTTGATTTTTAAATACTTGATACGAAAAGATTTAAAAAGTACGTTATTCAAAAAGTGTGCCAGAAATCAATTAATTTTATATTAACGCTATTTATTCACAGCAAGTCAAAAATTGTTTTCTTTTTATGATTAAGTTCAGTCGCACTTGTTTTAACAGACTTGCTCAAATACAAATTTTGAAAAGCATTCATAGTTTTTGTAAACTAAATATATAAATTTTTTCTGTTATAAAAATGGCATTTGGTGACTTATTTAGGACTCGAAATTCAAAGTTTACGACTTGAGTGAAAAGACATTTTATTGAGTTTCCTTTTAGTAAAACGCACAGAGTGAACGTCAACGTATCCTCAAACATCAGTATGTGTGATGTCTCACGAAAACGTTACTCCTTATTTTTCGCGCGTTTTCCTACTGAAGTCCAGCAACACGTGTCAGTTTCCTTTCGTTACATGCATACGGCCTTTACATGCACCCGTCTCCACAGGAAACAACTTGGTTAGGTTGAGGAAACAGATCTGTTGTTTGGGTTAAAATAACTACGAAAGCGATGTGACTTAAGAACGGCAGTGACGTGACGAATAAGTCATCATCGAACAGTTTGACCCGTCCACCTTTATGATGTCTTCATACTTCCTGCTTCATGATTGCGTGGATAACATACGATTTGCTTGCTCATATCAACAAATTACAGTTCATTCATTTTTCATGGGTAAAGCTACGGACGCTGTATGAGAACAGCCCACTCTGGTAAACAGTTACGCAGTTTTTAATTCCAGGGCTTTAATTTTGAAAGGTTTAGAACAGAAGGAGTGGATCTGGTCTGGTAATAAAGTTTGCCATCTTGTTTTCGGACTACAGAGCCTCTGTGTTGTTGTACACTATAATGTATGTTTTCAATACGTCTGTTCCTCAAACGCGATTGGTTGATGCCTTTATTCCCAACGCAAAAGATCAGAAACATCTCTCTCGTTCGGAAAAAGAATTACGCCACTTTTTCGCTGCGTAATATTCACGTTCTGTGTTAAAGTATTTTTAAAACCGATTAAAACAATATATTGTAAAGTCCTTTACTTGTAACTTGCAAAACTATGGTTTTGTTCGTCCTACTTCATTGTACTGAAACTCAGAGACAGATGTCTAAAAACCTGGAGGACTTCAAACTAAATGACCTGCACCACCATAAATAGATCAGAACATTGTTTGTTTTTTTGGTGAACTGGCCCTTTAAAAATAAGGAAGTGTTGACTCTGCCAATCTGATGTCATCACCACCGTTTGAATCTCGGGGGTTTCCACTGAGAAAACTAAGTGGATCGGCATCTGACGACATCTCTGAAACTGCAGGAACGCACACTTCCTGTATGCTGCGATGGGATTAAAAGAGATGGAACACACCCCATTAATCCAGAAGGGAGTCGTCCCAGTCGAACAGGATGAGCTGATCAATGCTGTGCACCCAACCCCGTCAAACACACAGAGACACAGAGACACAGAGACACAGAGCTCTGAGTCAAACAGAGCAATCAGCCGCACAAAAGACACATGCATTACCTGTTGCTATGACCACTCAGCTGCAGTGTGACAGCCAGCCACTCCAAACACAGCGACATGTGATATCGGCGAGCGGGCCAGGTGCTTCCTAATGTGACCAACAGCAGCACATGTAATCGGTGACCTGCTTCAAAATAAGGTTTTATTTCTCACACTGATACGTCAATATGTACGATCAGATGATATGTTCATGTAGGGGAGACAGACAGGCCTTCACCGCTGAAATACCACCTAATAACCTCATGATAGCGCCACAGCTAGGGTTATTATTCATTTCTAGGGCTGTATCAATATACGTATTTGTATTAAACCGTTCGGTACGAGGCTTAAAAAACCGAACAATACGTTTGAATAATACTAGTGCATTTGGAAAATGCAGAAGCTTAAATTGTAGGAAATATAATGTTTTCTGTGCTCACTAGAAGACAACGGGATGTGTGACCTCTGAACCGGAACAAAAAAAAAAACAGCTGATGCTCCACAAGTCTTCTGAGAGGCTAACTATCTTCACGGGAAAACAACAGCAGCAACAAGCATTCTGCTACACAATCAAGGGCCATTCAGATATTAGATGTAAAAAAACAAACCAGTTGACTGCTGATCACATCCTCCTTTCTTTGTTGACAAAGAGTTTCATCCCACAGTTAAATCCCAATTCACAAATCCGTTTCTCCTCCAATTTCAGTCATTGACTGTTAAAAAACAAAGCTAGGTAAAAAAATAAAAATCTACACCAAGCAAAATGCAAAAAATGTCATAATTTCTTCCATATCTTTCAATTTGAACTCTCACTACTCAGACTAAGCCGCTGCTGTAAGTTTCGTTTCACAATAGTCACGTGCTCGCCCACTGAAACTGAGCTGCACGTAATGCTGACGTACTTGTAGGCCAGCTAGCAGGCTCTGACATGTCAAAGAATACGCCCAACATGTCAAACTAAAGATCTGATTGGTTGAACACTATGACAATCAACAATATCGTCCCCATTCACTTAAACTGCACATGGATTCACTTGTGAGTCTGCAGGCCTCGGGCCTCTCTTCTTACCTAGAGACACAGAGGTGAAATCTGATTGGATAAAAGCTCTACTTAAAACAAGCTGCACTGGAAGCAGAGCAACTGAGGAAGACAGTAGCTGTGCAATGAGAAAATATTTATAATAATTTTATAAATTATAATACATGTAGTGTATTTAAGAACAATTATTAAATTATAAAATAGATATAACTTTGTGATTCTGTTTAGGCCAGCAGAGAAGGCTTTGCAGGCCCTGACGGCCCGCCACTGAAGTATTTCACCATCTTTTTCTAAACCTAACTAAGTATTTAATTTTATCTTTTTCCTCTCACAAAAACAGAATGTACGCTAGCCTTTCATGTTAGATTCAATTATTGACTTAATCTACAACTATCAGAACAATACAAACAGTCAGGCTCCCTCATGTGGCTCAACGGTGAACTGCAGATATAAATGTTAAAGTTACTGTGAGGAACTTTCATGTAGTGTTGGTTCTGTTGGTCCCTGTGGACTAAAGTGGTAGTGTCTCTGAGCACCAGACTCTCTTTAGAAAACCTCTCATTTTACTGCAGCAGGGTCTGACAGTCTGACCCTCTCAGTCCTGGTTCTGGTTCTCCCGTGCCTCCCTTCCCTCCAGCGGGTCCAGCAACACGTCCTGGGTCTCCAGCAGCGTGGTGTCGGTGTTGACTCCCAGAGAGGAGAAGCTCTGCTCCTGGAGGAGGAGAAGGAGGAGGAGGAGGAGGAGGAGGAGACGCTGCTGCTGCCGGGAGCTGAGCTCTCCTCCTCCCTCCGGAGCTCCGACTGCAGGTCCAAGGCTACGGGTGAAGCCGGATCTGGGTCTGTCCACGGTGGACCGGTCTCTGCTGGAGGATCTGGGTCTGTCCACGGTGGACCGGTCTCTGCTGGAGTCTGAGCTGAAGGAGGTTCTGGTGAACCTGCATGATTTCATCAGATTTCACCAGAATCTGACCCGGTGGCTCCGATGACGAGCATTAAGAATAACTCTATATAAATAGACCATCTTCTCTCTGATGGTCTCTTTACTTCTGCAAAAAAGAGAACAAATGTGCAGAACTATGCTCAAGTTAGAATTGATGTGTCACAGTCTGTATGTGGCCGGGACAGCTGGGAGTCAGAGAATGGACCCCCCCCCCCCCCCTCTCCTTAACACCACCCCCGCCTCTACCCCACCCACACAGGCTGACCCCCTCCCCCAGCCCAGCAGCATCAGACACCAGCAGCTGGCAGACTGCCCCATTTAACTCCCTGCAGCACTTACCAGGCCTGGCTAATCACTGGTGCTCAGCACCATCCGTGGCGACCACACCTGCCCCCTCGCTGGTGGAACTGTCCCATCTGGGACCTTGTGATGGGGAATTTCAGGGAGGGTGGTAGTGGGGGCAGGGGGGGGGGGTGTCTTCTTACTTCCCAAAACCGCTCAAAGTGATTGGAGTCAATGATTTGACTCCAATCACTTGATTTTCCTGAGGTTCACCTTGTGTTTGGGAATTTATCGACAAAACGTTTAACACAGTCTCACGGCAGTTTGTGAAAAAGTCACAAAAAACAATCGATTGGTTTCCTGTACAGGGACGAGATTCCGTTAAAAATTAAAGTTAGGTGTAGGCAACAAAACCAACAGTTAGGTTTAAGCAACAAAACCAACAGTTAGGTTTAGACAACAACACCAACAGTTAGGTTTAGACAACAACACCAACAGTTAGGTTTAGACAACAACACCAACAGTTAGGTTTAGACAACAAAACCAACAGTTAGGTTTAGACAACAAAACCAACAGTTAGGTTTAGACAACAACACCAACAGTTAGGTTTAGACAACAAAACCAACAGTTAGGTTTAGGGAAACTGTCATGAACAATTTGGAAAACCACTCCCATAAAACAACAACGTGGTGTTGAACCGGTCTTCCAGTTGAAAGTCCTGTCTGTTGGACTCGTCCACTTCCCCTCCCGCCCACCAATACTCGTCTTTTTAGATAATATAAAGTACGTCACTCGCTCTGTATGTTGCTTAGTCACATGGATGAATTTAATTATTTTGTCCTCCACGAATAAGGCTCCTCATTGACTTTCCATTGGCATTATTTTTGTTCTGAGCGACACAAAAAAAAACAACAGACAATTCATGTCCCTGTACACAGAACCAATAGCTGAACGTTTTGTACTTGCAGGAACTACTTTGTAGCACTGTAACAATGTATGTGCTCCAAACCCCTTCCTGTGACTCCCAGCAGTCCCAACAACACTTTATAACAGTTAGTCTTCCCTGAGCTTTGAGGGATACTATGAAACCGTGATCCGGTGCTTCTGGCTGAAATTAAAACATTTTATAGGTGACACTGCAGAGGCGGAGAGCTGCGTGTGGCTGTAAAGCCCTCGTCATTAGCGGAGACCAGATGGTAAATTGACCATGCACATTGCTCTGCTACTCGGTATCTGTCCTCCTCATTAGAAAGCACATTCACACACAAACAGAGAGAGAGAGAGAGAGAGAGGCTGCGATGATTTATTCAGCTCCAATCATGAGAAAGAAAAAATGATCCCTGTCTGTTCATGTTATACAACAAATAATCCCGTCTGTTCAGCACCAAAAAGGATCTCTCACGAGAAAACACAACAACTGCAGCTTTGAATCTCTTTTTGTTCAAACAAGAAAAAGGAAACTGAGGTGTGACTCCTTTGCATCTGATACTGGTTTTGTAATTGAGAGTGAAAGTCATCTACTGAGGGGAGAGTTTGCTTTAATGCTCTTTAGTCCTCAAACACATATGAGCATAGTCAGGACTCTCTCTCTCTCTCTCTCTCTCTCTCTCTCTCTCACACACACACACACACACACACACAGTCTGCAAATGTGTCAGTAGCCATCCAATGCTGCTGGTGGTGTGTGTGTGTGTGTGTGTGGGGGGGGGGGGGCACTTATGAGGCAGATCATATGGTAAGGTTGCTTGTCAGCGTTGAGTTCAGAACAGCGGATGATGATCCATCTCATGTTGACACGCGCTGACATAGAAAACTATATTTAGCTGCTTGGCGTCAGTGCGTAAAGTGACGTTGGCGCGGACGCCAATGCCAATGGACTGAATGCTGATGGAAGCGAACCGGTGATGAAGTGATTATGAAAACATTTCTTTCTTTGTCCTTCCAAAAGTCCATGAATGACATGAGTTATAAATGTTCATTCCAACCAAAAGTCAGATTTATGTTGCTTTCTTTATGTTTTCTTTTTGATTTTTTTCTTGTTTGTTTACTTTTGTTAGTTTGTAGCGTTAGATGTTTATTGAGATCACAACTTGTCCTTTGTTGTTTTTGTTTTTTTGTGCACAAGCACAATGTGAATTATTTTTTAAGATGGCTGAGATAAAAATCAAAGAAGTGCTTTTGGACATGCCACGTCAGTACTTTCAAAATAAAATGAAAGACTTAATGAATTAATTACTTTTAGGCGACACAATAGCACGTGATATTATAGTACAAGTACACGACTACCCTCATCACTGAGAACCAGACTGACTCTAGTTCAGCCTCCACAGAGACGTGAGTGACGTGTCCTGCTGTTTTTAGGTGTAGATACTGCACTTTATGAATAATGAAACAAAACAAAAAAATGACGTAAACAATGCGGTCCTCTTTGCAGCTCGGGCTTCGAGGCTGGAGGCGGGCGCGCCGGGGCGTGACGCGGCCGTGACGTAGATGCAGCCGGGGATCTTTTTAATCCTCTGCCGCAGCAGCCGCAGCCGGTAACCAGAGGAGGGGGAGCACGGTCGGACGGGAATGGACCGCACAGGCTCGGGCTAGTCTGCACTGAAGGCCGAAATATATCTCACGGTAATATCAGCAAGGGAAACGGAGAGGACTGTTCGCGAAGGCCAGACCCCCTCCTCCTCCTCCTGCTCCTCCTGCTCCTCCTGCTCTCTGTCTGCAGCCTGTCCACGGTCCACAGATGAAACGGACCTCGTTTAGAAACACTGTTTGAAATATATATCTTCAAACGCATGTGTAGGACTCGTTTAAAAGCCGATCTCTAGCCGGCTGACGGATACTTCACGCCTCGTCCCCGGTTCGCCCTTCAGCGACGTCGCCGCGCGTCCCCGCTGTTCCCGTCAGCTGCTGCGCATCAGCAAAACATGCAGGATGAGCCTTTGGGGGTGACAACCACGCAAACGCCCCCGTCGACCGAGGAGAAGGACCGCAACGAATCCGGGAAGCGACCGAACCGAACCGACAGCTCGTTCACGGCGGATTACAACCAGAGGAACGCGTTCACCGATTGCGCACGAGATCGTTTCTGCGCTGCGCAGTCCGTCCGTGACCTTCAGCCGCACAGCCGGAAAACACATCAGCAGTCAAGTCGACACACCGAGTTCAGCCCCGCAGAGTCGCCCCCACCCCGGGGACGTGTCAGTCACCTGCCGCAGAGGCGGCCCGAGCTCCGCGGCTCTCCAGTGGAACCGGCCGATGCTGCGTCGCCATCGCCCACTTCTGTGAATCCAAACGCGATCCAAATGGACTCCCCCATCGCCCACCAAATAAATATCGGCAATGGCAGCAGCGGCGGTACCGGCAACATGTTGTCCGGAAGTCTCAGCGCCGCTTTCCCGAACCTCCCCGCCCAGGAGATGCAGAGTGCCGGCTCGTCGCCCGGGTTCGGCACGCCGTGGTCCGTCCAGACCAACTCCTCGCCCCCACCCGCACCCAACTCCATCAACCACCACCCCATCCACGCGAACGCCATCAACCAGATGCCCAACGCGGACCCCGACACCAGCTTCTATCCGGGCATCCCCTCCTCCATCAACCCGGCCTTCTTCCAGAGTTTTTCGCCGGTGTCGGCTAATCCGTGCGCCGGGATTAATGTGCAGGGCTTCAACGGTCCCTTCTCGCCCCAGATGAACGTTCCCCAGCAGGCGCAGAGTCGCAGGTCCCCGGTCAGTCCCCAGATGCATCCCCAGCAGGGCGCCTTCCTGCAGCAGAGGAACAACTACAACCAACATCAGGTGAGCTGCTATAGGACACAATAAACATCTTATTGTATTCACCCCACCACTGGTTAGCATTCCCACTTTAAGATGTCCAAAAAATTAGGCCTACACATTCTTCTTGACCTCTTTGAATCACGATGTCACGGATGTCCAAGGATGTCCTGAGGTCAGGTTAGCATCTTGTGACACTGCAGAGATAACCAAAAAAAGCCTCGAGATGTATGTATGTGTGAGCATTATGTAGTCTTTGAAGGATAAATAGTATTTGTGTTTACTCATAATGCATTTGTCATGTTATCTGCATGGGTTGAAGTGTCACTATACTCTTGAAGCAAAGGGAGAGAGGGTGAAGAGGTAGGGTGGGGGGGGGCATCACTGAATCCAGCTGTTGTTCTCTGTGGAAGCTGCCAGTGGGATGCGGTCACATGGCTCATGACCATCCCTGTCTTGTGGTCCAGTCAACACAAAGGCTGCCGGGGGTTTGGTGTCCTAAATGGATGCTCAGAGGTGTGTGTGTGTGTGTGTGTGTGTGTGTGTGTGTTGGTAGACAATTAGGGGACCCCGAGATAGTACCAGCATCAGGGGCCCACATGAAGGTTCAAATTTCGCTGTAGTTTTGGGGCCTAAGTGTTGGTAGCCTTCGGCCTCAGGTTTGTCATGTGACGCGCACATCCTGTGTGTGTGTGTGTGTGTGTGTGTGTGTGTGTGTGTGTGTGTGTGTGTGTGTGTGTGTGTGTGTGTGTGTGTGTGTGTGTGTGTGTGTGTGTGTGTGTGTGTGTGTGTGTGTGTGTGTGTGTGTGTGTGTGTGTGTGTGTGTGTGTGTGTGTGTGTGTGTGTGTGTGTGTGTGTGTGTGCGTGCGTGCGTGCGTGCGTGCGTGCGCGTGCGTGCGTGCGTGTGTGTGTGTGCTTTAAAGTAGCGCTGCAACAACAAATAGATTAGTTGTGGATCCAGCTTCTTAAAATGTGAATATTTTCTGTTTTCTTTGAGGACGTCGTCTTGGGCTTTCAGAAACACTGATCGTCATGTTTCACCTATTTATAGATGAGGAAAAGTAATCGACAAAGAAAATAACCGATAGTTCCAGCCCTATATTTTAACGTTTCTCTGACCTTTGCTTTGATTATGAGCACTTTGCATGGAGCAGAAAAAAATAGTTGTTTTAGTATTATTATTTTTAATAAACAACAAGCAGTATACTAATGATATACAACAAAATAATAATACGGAAATAGTTGTTTTACAATTATTGAGTTGTTTATTAAAATACTTTTTTTTAACAAGAGTAAAACAACTACTTTAACATGTCCATCAGAGATACGAACAAACCTCTCCAGGAGTTTCCATTTTCTTTAACGGCATCTACATTAATCCAGATTTATTTTAGATCATAAATCAAACATATTCTTAAAGCACAGTTTACCAAACCTGTTGATACAAAGAGAAAAGAATCCCCCTTTATTGTTGTAATAACAGAATACAGATGGGACATATGTACAAGGAGGACATGCAGACAATAATATGAAGCAGTTACAAGGATATATGTGACGATATGATATCAATTTGAGAACAGAGATTGGATTAAGTAGGGTATGTGTGTTTGTATGAGAGGAAGTGATACGTATCCGTGTTAAAAGAGACAAAAAAAATTGAGATCACATCATGTTTTGAGTAAGTGAGAAACAGGAAGTTGATTGTCCTCTGCGTGGGATTATAAACACGATGCGATTGGATGTTTGATATGCTTAAGAGTGGACACAATGTCCAGGTAGAGAGAGAGAGAGAGAGAGAGCTACACTGTCGGTGTCGCAGCGCTCGGCTAACTTAGTATTAGTCTTAAAGCCCTAAATCTTCTTATCTACAGGAGCAGATCAGGTCTTGGCTGACCGGGAGAAAAGAAAGGATAGAAAGACAGGATAGGATGAAGCAGAAGTAAAGTACAAAAAGATGCACATGCCCCTTTTTTTTTAACCTCCTTCATCTTTCTCCACGTCTCTCTCTGTGTGTGCACAGCCCATGGTGAAGCAGTCTCCCTGGGGCAGTCACCAGGGGAACGGCTGGGGCTCCGGAGGGATGTCCTGGGGCCGGGACCACCGCAGAGGGAGCGGCATGGGCGGACCCGGCTCGGGCGGTCATCACGTCTCGCCCCTGAAGAAGCCCTTCTCCAGCAACATCATCGCTCCGCCCAAGTTCCCACGCTCCGCCGGATCACTGGGGCCTAAGTCCTGGATTGAGGAGAACGTGTTTCGCACAGACGGCAACAGCAACACCTTGTTGCCCCTGCAGGTACGTGTTTTGGGTTTGCATCGGTGGCTTTGGGGGATAATGGGTTTATTTGTTTGTGTTTTGCGCTACAGTTTGTGTGAGAAAGCCGTCGCTCTGAAGGTGGGAAAATAACCAGAAGCAGAGGCATACCCAGTCATTTGAATCAGAGATTGGACAAAGGGAAATGATGAAGAGGTGTGTGTGTGTGTGTGTGTGTGTGTGTGTGTGTGTGTGTGTGTGTGTGTGTGTGTGTGTGTGTGTGTGTGTGTGTGTGTGTGTGTGTGTGTGTGTGTGTGTGTGTGTGTGTGTCTGTGTGTCTGTGTGTCTGTGTGTGTGTGTTTCAGTTGAGATCCCTTGAGAATTATTTTTTATGAGTGGAGAAACTGAAAGAAAAGAGATTATTCAGACGCACATAGCGGTGTGTTGATGTGAATTACCATAACAGGGGCCAGCGTGGTTAGCATTTCAATCAGATGGGAGGAGTTGGAGCTGATTTGCTCTGCAGGTTTTCACTAAAGGTGTAACAAAGCGGGGGGCTGGGGCTGAATTCATTGCAGAAAAGTGACATGTTGAAGGTGAGATCTATTTCAGGCAGCGTTGCCATATCGGACTGGTTTCCACCCACTTGTGCTATTTTTTGATTAAAGTGGTCTGGTAGAGGAAATTTAGGCTGCTTTTTGTCAACATTTGAATAAATAAAATCTCAATCAGAAACGCTTTTATTGATCCCCGGGGAGGAAATGGTACGTTACAATTGCTCTTTTATAATTATAAAGAAATATAGGAAACATAAATTCTGTACATATTGCTACAATATGGCTTATAACTGGATTACTGTCTTTAACGACCACAGTGTCAGTATTTAATTCATCTTTAGTTCATCATTTCTTATTCTACTTTTTACAGTGTTGGTAGTTGGACTGAAATGAGGTTTTAAACTTTAAGTAAAAGACTTTTACTGCTAAGAAAAACTGCACTGGTTGTCTCTTTTTATTTAACAATTTAAAACAAATTGAGATAAAAAATCTCTTTTGAGATGGTGACCGGACCAAGAAGGCCGAAAAGTTACACATATTTCATACATGCAATTATAAAAAAACAATAAAGAATATAAAAACTAAAGTCCACGCATCAACAAACACAGATAGTGTACAATACATACCAGACAAAAGGGAACAAAGACTTCAATTGTTTGGCATTGTTGCATGAACAATTTGTGGTTAAAACTTTTGCTAACTTTTAAAAACTGTCTGGACCAAGAGTCATAATAAAATAAACTCCATGGGCATTCAAAAAATAATTTCTGCACTGAACAGTGTATTTCTTTATGAAATGAGGCGGTATCACAGAGTACAGTTTCTAATGTTTTTCTAAAGGACACGTTTAATCCTCAGTAAAAGCCATGAAACTGTAAACTTGCTTGATAGATTTATAGTAACGTGTCCGCTTATATTTATAATAATTCTGAGAAAAATGACACATTTGAATGACTTGCTAAGAGAAAATAATTAAATTTCTCTGACTCATTCAGACTAGAGTCATGATACCTAAACAACGGTGTCACCGAATGGTATTTGTGTTGCCATGAACTCACATTATTAGTGATCTCAGTGCCAAGAAGAACAACGCTTCCTATTCCAGGAAACAGGCCCGACTCCGCGGATTGTTAATTTCCATAAACAGTGTCGGATCCAGAATTTTTTAGATTCCAAGACTCTTCCTTCCTTCCTTCCTTCCTTTCTGTTTAATGTTTGGCAGTCAGAGACACATCTCTGCTGTGTCATGTTTCAGACACACTGAGGAAGGTGAGAGCCGGTCTGCTGTCAGTGACAGTATTGTGTTTCTAGTAAAACCGCTGACTCTTTAAATTACACATATATAGTTTATATTTTCTTCTTTGTACTACTGCATATCAGCACCCTGAAACATTATAGAATACCTGACATTGAGATTCCCACAGCCGTGTGTTTGACTTCTCTGAGTGTTACAGTTTATTTCTGACTGGCGTCCTCGAGGCCTTCACCACCATTGATTCTGGGTCTCTAGCTACAGAAGCTAACTGTTAACTAGTGAAGATGAACTGTGAAGAAGCAAGAAGACGAGTGTAACCAGCAAAACACCATAAACCAACCTCCTTAAGAGGAGGAAAACTCATATCTCATATTCATAAACTACTTTATTACCTTTGTACAAGCTCTGTAAAATAAGTATTAAAAGCATTACAAAGAAACAAAGGTTGAACATCCTGTAAACAATTAGAATTGGCTGCAAAATATTTACTCGTTTGTAGATTTTTAACACCTCGTGTTTCTAAAGCATCTAGAAACAAACTGGCTTTATTTGTATGATCCTCAGACGTGTTAATAGTGCTTTTGTCAGTGACTATAGTACTTAAACAAATAGCACTACACCCCTGGCAATTACACACTCAAATCTCTACAGTTAATCAAGTTGCATTGTGGGTAGGTCGGCAGGTCTTTGACGACAAAGAAGAACATATGGAATAAAAAAAAGACGATGTCTCTGGTTCTGCTGTCCATCGTGAGTCCGACAATGTTGGAGGAGTGCCAACATTAAATCAGTGGAGTGCTGATTCATGTTCCTCTGGAAACTTGAACCTGTCTTGAAAATGAGAAGTCCGTCTCTTTGGTCAACGTCTTGCAACCTTGTTTAGGATTAATCAATAATCCTGTTATCACAATCTCTAAAACAGGTAATGCAGGGATGAAATATAGATGTAAAGTTATTGGCAAACTGTAATTCTATGCTATACCAGCTCTTTATTCTCTACTGTCACTGCTGTACTAAACTAACAAATGGTGAAGCAACGCAAACACATATTAAAGGAATACTTCACCCTCAAAATGACCACCTGTATATCAGTTACTCACCCTGTGTTACCTTGAATATTTAAAGAAACCTTTTTCTCTCATGCCTCCACGGTGACCGAAGAATCAAAAAACAGAAAAGTCTTGACGGATTGAAGTGAGTCGCCTTTAACAGCAGAACTATATCAAAACATTGGTCTATAAGGTCTCACACAACAAGTCTCGTTCATCCAGTCGTGCGATCACTACTTCACAAACATGCATCTTTGCCAAAAGCTGAATAACACCTGACTTGCACGGACGAGTAGCGACTGTTTATGTGGAAGTGTTTTAAATGTTACGGTCTGAGTGAAGATGATGATATGGTTGTGTTGTGTTGTTTTTAAATGCGGCCCCCATTTACTTCAATTCATCAAGACCTCTCAGTTTATTTTAAAACGTTTCGAGGTAACACATGGAGAGCAACTGATATACAGATGGTCAATTTGTGGGTGAAGTATTCCTTTAAACAACCTCGTATTTATTTACCTTTATTTACCAGGTAAGTCAACTGAGAACCAGTTCTCGTGTACAATGACGACCTGAACAAAGAGGCAGCAACAGGAGGCAAACTGACAAAATATAACATCTCAAACCTTAAATTACAACATCACCTTATGTACAATGTATGAAAACAACGATGTTCCCGGAGAAACGGTTGCAGTGATCAGAGACAATCGTTTGTAAAGAGTTATTAAAGGAGGATAACGGTATGAGGGTGAAGAGTTTCAGCTTGCAACTCGTTCCAGTCAATTGGAGTCAATTGTTAGTCAGTTAGAGATACTGAACAGTGAGCGGAGATATGTTTTATAAATGAATGATACCAGTCACAATCCGTCACGATCAAAGTATGACGAACTGACCTTTACCCTCCACTGTGTCGGATAATCTCGTCACCAGAATATTACCATAGGAGTCACGGTTGGTCATTAAAGGAGAGCTATCTCATCGGCCCCGTTGATGAGCTCATCATCTCCATCTCTCTGCGGCTGAATGCCACTCCTGGTTTTTGGTTTCCATTCTCTCTGGGAACAAGTCCAGAGATCCCTGGGCGACCCGTCCTACCGACCCCCTGAAGTGAATGAATACGGAAAGAATGTTAATCCAAGAGTGAGCTACTCGCTCTCTTAAATCTCTTACACGTTAAGCCAAATACCAACACTTCAGAGGCTTTACTATTCATCAGCCAAGTAACAAAAGTGTGTCAGAAACGCGAGGAACACGCAAGACCCAGGCGTTGTGTTTTGTCATCTCTGACGCCGGATGATATAAAAACCTCACACCTGTGTTTTTGTTTTTTTTCAGGAGCGCACCAGGATGTACGACAGTCTGAACATGCACTCCCTGGAGAGCTCACTGATCGACATCATGCGAGCCGAGCAGGATCCGATGAAAGGTGAGGTCGCCTTTTCCCTTTGCTCTCTATGTTTGGGGGTGACGGTGAGAATGCAGGGGAAGTGACGGGCCCGTTGCTAACAGAGCCGTGTTGTTTTTACCACGCTCCGGCTTATTTTCTCCCCCGCTGAGTGCTTAATACTTTCTGCCACCAGCTGCACATTTACATGACCTTCAGCTCTGATCCTGTTGCTACTTAACCTGGGCGGCACACAGAGCCGAGTGAGGAGAGGAGGAGGGATGTGAACTGTGAATATCTCTGATAGAGCGCCGTAGTCCCTCTCCTTCCGGTGGACCACCATGGGACCTTATTTTAAAAAAACGGAGAGAGACAGATATTTTATTGATCCCGTTAGAATTGTGCCATGAATTACAAATATGATGTTCGTCAATTTAAAGTCAAGAAAGTCTCATTTTGTCATAAAACGCTTGAAGAAAGAAAGAAAATACGTTATTATAAAGACGACACACTCTAAAGTGTCGTTAAGTGACGTCTCTCTCTACGATGTTGGAGTGTTTAGTACCAGGATGTTCTCACACCGAGTCTCACTCGTTCTGTCTCTTCCTGTCTGATAAAAACTATACACTGTATATAAGAAGTGGACGTGGTCATCGTGGCGTCACCAATTGGTTTGTGGTGACAAAAAAAAAAAATTGGTTTCGAAGCCTTTGATTACGGCCGTCGCCATCTTGTTTTTTTGCAACCAGTGAACAGGAAGTGACCATATCTGGACTGAGGAGGAGTGACGTAGAGACGCCGTATACGTCTCTGGTAGAGACCTGTCAATCACTGTGTAGCCCCGCCCTAAAGCATACCCTGCTTTATGGTCTGTTTGACTCAAAATGGACCATAATGTACTAAATGAACATCATGCTGTATTGAAGAAGACTTGAAACTAGAGATTGAGACCATAAACTCATGTTTACAATGTTTACTGAGGTAATAAATCAAGAGAGAAGTAGAGTCATTTTCTCATAGACTTCTATACAACCAGAGGAGTCGCCCCCTGATGGACACTAGAGAGAATGCAGCTTTAACACATGAAGCATTGGCTTCTCTTTTCAGAACCTGCACATGACTCATCATTTTGAACCAAATGAGTTCCTTCTGACTTCCTCCTGATGGTTTGTCAGTAGAAAGCAGTAGATGTGCTGCAGTGAGACGCTTCTCTTTTGGCCTCCGGAGGCTCAGCTGCTGGACATCAGAGCAGCAGTGTCAAATAACTGCAGCGCTCTCACTCTCCTCTCATTCACAGCCTCACAGGTCGGCTACACTTTCACTTTACAAATATGACCCAGAGTAACACCGCCGGTGAAACCGAGCCGTGCACGCAGTCCTTATTCGTAGTCTCCATTAAGATCCGGACCCAACCTGTGCCCTCCTTTGCTCGGCCGAGTACCTTGTTGTTCCTGCCTGAGCAGATGGAGAGGACATGGGCCAGTGTGCACAGCAGAGAGAGGGGGGGGGGATCTAGACTAATTTTAGATGCGATCACACTTTCACACACTGTGTATGACAGCCAAGAGAGGAGTTGGGAGGGGGTGGGGGGTGGGGGGGGGCGTGTGAGGGTGTGCTCTGCCATTTATAGCATGGCCATGGGCCGACACAACAGTGTGCAGTATTCTGACTGGCAGCTCCAAAATACAGGACTTCATTTTAAGAGCACTTACTGGTGCTATTAAACGCTGCGGTGTAGAATTTAAACATTTCTGACAAATACACACACAAATATCATGAGTGTCAGAATGAATGGCTAAATACTGGCTTGTGCTATGCTGTCGCCATGTTGTTTTTCTCACAACCAGTGAACAGGAAGTGACCATATCTGGATGGAGGAGTGACGTAGAGACGCTGTATACGTCTCTGGTAGAGACCTGTCAATCACTGTGTAGCCCCGCCCTAAAGCATACCCTGCTTTATGGTCTGTTTGACTCTAAATGGACCATAATTGACTAAATGAACATCATGCGGTATTGAAGAAGACTTGAAACTAGAGATTTAGACCATAAACTCATGTTTACAATGTTTACTGAGGTAATAAATCAAGAGAGTCATTTTCTCATAGACTTCTATACAACCACAACCGGAGGTTGCCTCTTTGCATTAACTAATTCATTATTTACAGGATCGCAGCACATTGCTGAGTGGAGACGTTTCCCGTCCTTAAAGCTGAAAAAGGAAATTATCTTGTTTTGGTTAAAGACTCGATGGAAAAACAAAGGAAGCGTTTCACTCTGTTTTCCTCGTAATATCAACTCAAGGTGTCTTTGGGGATAAGGAGAGCTTTGTTCTCGTTGCAGACATGTGAGGAAGGCTGTCGTAACACATTCACAGGGACCCACTCTGCTTTTGTGTGTGTGTGTGTGTGTCTGTGTGTGTGTGTGTGTGTGTGTGTGTGTGTGTTCTCACTCCCATGTGTCCTCTCCATCTGCTCTGTGTCTCATCCCTATACCTCTCTTTGTGTGTGTTTCCTTCTCTCATGTCAGGCCGTGTGGGATGCCCTAACCCCGGGGCTGACGGCCTTCTCATGCTCAATGGTAATTATTTCTCATCCGGGTGTCCATCCAAATGTGCAAATGAGCAAATTTAATACGACCACCTTCACATAAACGGGAGGAAAAAAATTAACAAAACACATAAGAAGTGGACGTAGTCGCCGTGACGTCACCTCTTGTTTTGTGGACTACGTTTTTTAAGCCGTCCCTATCGTGCATATTTATCTTGTTTTTTTTCCACATTGGCTTCGAGGTGTTGCCACCTGGTCCATTAAAGTTAAAAACTATACAGAAACAAATTGAATTATTAATATTCAATAAATAAATAGATATACAGATTTAAAAAAAGAACCCATGAAGAAATAAATGAAAATTCTTATAATTATTCTTTTATATATGTAATTTTTTTGAATAATTCCACATTTTGTATTTATTTGTAATTCGTTTACAGATTTATTTTTTATTATCCATATTTCACTGGCTTCCGTTGTGAATCCATATTTAATGTATTCAGGGTCATATTTCTCCATGATGTCACTTTTTCAACTCATTCTGCATCACTGGGAACGTCAGCTAGCTAACGATGGAGACACACGTTTGTCTCTACGTGACGGTGTGTTGTGGTTTTACTCGGTGGTTTTTCAAACGTAACTGGTCTTTGAAACTATGCAATTTTATATGACGTGTATGAAGAAATAACTAGCGTTGTAAATTACCAGAAAGATATATATATATATATATATATATTTGATTTAATCTAACAATGTGTCTGTACCTCCGGTGCCCAGTAGAAGACGCTCTGATGCCCACTAGTGGGTGAGAATAGCTGCACCATGTGACATGTGGTGGTCTGGTGTAGAGAGGAGAACATCTACCAGCATGTCTTCATCTCATCATGAATACAGTACATGGAAGGCCATCCGTCATCTAAATGTCTGTTTAGTGATCGTTGTATTTCATGTTCTGTTACTTTACCTCAGGTTCTACCACACTAATGCTCTGTGGTGGTGCTCACATGATGACGTTTCCATTGTTATAGTAAGTCACCTGACGACTTTGAATCCACCACAAACAGGACTTAGTTACACCCTTTCATTAACACTTAGAGTAATTGTAGCCCTGCAGACTCACATGTGGACACACGTCACGTTGGTGTCAGAGATAACAGTTTGTTTTATACTGTTCTCGACACGACACAAATCTGGGTCGGACATCTTTTGCAAATAGTCGCGAGCATGCTTTTTTTATTGGTATTTCTGCTGTTTCCTCCTGAGACCCAGCGATTTACGTTTGTCCCGTGTTGGGATGTATTTTGTCTCACGTCTCTGAGGCCGAACGTGTTGCTGAGATAAACCGTGTTGTCCCTGACAGAGGACATCCAGGGCTTTTCAGTGATGTAACACATGTGGTAGTTTAGTTTTCTGTTTTTCAAAATGGCTTTTATCAGATCCGACATGTTAGATAAAGATTACATAATGCCTCATTTGCATATTTAAACATAACATTTCATAAAACTTGTAACACAATAAATAATCCTCTTAATGTGAGGAATGAACTGGTGAAGTTTCATGGTGATATCTATGAGTTCATGTTTTGACCCTATTCACCTGTAGTCTTCTAAACGTCTGTAATTGAACTAAACATCTCTTTAAAGGACGTTTTCTCTAAATGAGTTTGTTCTCAGACTCTGATCCAGAAATCTCCACTTCAGTAGCTCTTACATACACCAAACTTTACACTTTCATTCCTCTCTATGTTCTGAAGGTTAACCTTTTCATACCTAGCCCCATTTTTAGGCTTCTGCTCGAAAATACTATACCCATACTCATAGGGGCCTTACTCTCTAACTACATGGTCTATTTGAATAATTTCAATGGAGTAATAACACTAAGAAGGGGTTGCTCGTATGAATTGTGTAAATATTGTGTATATGTTACTGGTTAAGAGGAAAGGAAGATGGCACACAGCTCAAATTGAAAAGTGTCAAGTTCGCCTGAAGACAAAGCACTTTTTGACATAATTTCTTTGAAATAATGGCAGCTGACACTTCTAACACCTCTCCCAAATCATAGCACAACATGTCAGCAGTGCACTCTCTGCAAAGTTTGACTTTGATAAAGTGAAGCAGAACAAAATTAGAGGTTTTAGTACAGAGAGTTTAGGTGAGGTTTCCAAAATGTGCATTTGGGCACCATGTGTGCCATGTGTGCCATTTGAATTTTCTCATGTACCAAACTACATATTTCACTTGTATATTACCAATGGTGTTCAATACATCCTAATACAGCAGTTTTGGGCTTTTTTTTTTTTTTTTTTTTATTTTATTTTGAAAATTCAACCAGACATAAAAAAACGATAATGTGATTTGTGTTGCTGGTGTCTGTTTGCTCATATCTCAGTGATAGTATGACTTAGAGAGATGTTACAGATATGTCCCTCATCTGTGTGCTGTTGGCATGTTTACTGCAATCTCGGTTTCTTTGTTAGCATCGAGCTTCGATTGCTAGGTCCGGATATGTGGGTGTGCACACTCCTGGCGAAATATGAATATGGTACTGTAGTAATTATAATAGGCTTTGAGTGAGTTGTGTTTGGAGCATGTACAAATGGCATCAATAGTCTTTTAACCGAGGTTCTGAAGTTTCACGTGGTATGCAACATCATTTTTTTTTTTTTTTTTTTTTTTTTTTTTTTTTATTATTTTTATCAAACCATATAGGAGCTTCCCTTAAGGGACCCTTAAGGGACCCTCTCGGTAGGAAAAGGTTAACACAGAGGGGTTTGTTCATACATCATTCAGAGATTCATTTATACTACATTTATTAATATAAACATGGAGAACATGGTCTGTCTGTTGACAGTATTTTCTGATTTATGGAGTGAAACAAAGAGATATCATAAATGTAAAAACCTTTGACTCTAATATGTCAACAATATGAATTTCAATGAAGAATTTTGAACCTGGTTTTATAAAATGTTCACATTTTTGTACTGGAAATTAGCACAAATGTATTTGCCTCACGTGTCTTAAGGAGAAGATAAATGAGTTTTCATCGAGTGACAGAATCCTGCTCTGGGTCTCAGGAGGATGTAAGCGGAGTCAGTTTGGTTCACTTATTTGTGTAAGTGATGGCTCATTTGACTGAATTGATCGGCGGTTTGATGAAGAGAGTCATGAGATAACTCTGCAGAGGTCACGGTTAACGTTTGAGAATGTGTGCACAGCTGAATCTTGTACTCTGTACTTCTCTACATGCAGCCAGGAGCTATGGGAGACGTCGAGGTAAACCTTCTACAACTCGTCTTTATGTTGCCTCCATGTGGCTTGTTTCTCTTGTGGCATGCTTTGAATGGAAACCAAACCGAGGCCTCAAGTCTGGAGTCAGACCTCTAATTATCTTTCTGATTTTAGATCCAGGAAGACATTGTTGTTGTTTTTTTGCAGCATTCTTATACAATCGTTAAAATTCTGCCCGATACAATTATTGTTGGCTGTCAAAAAATACAACAAAAAGCCTTTATGATTGTATTGTTTTAGTGTGCAGACATGCATGATGGTGTGGTCACGTTTATCTGAAGCAGCTGTGTCTCTGCTCTATGGAACCCCAACGTCTTCAATACATAAATAAAGAGACAATATGACATGAATATTCATATGAATAAATTGTGTAAAATATATAAATGAGTTTGTATGTGAGATGAAATGTCACGGGATTAAAGTGTCATTATAAAATCTAAACTGACTTTCTGAATATAAATTAAAAAAAATATAAAAACTTTTAATATGCGATAAAAAAACAAAACAAACCAGTTTAATAATTTCTTAAAATATTTCTGTTTCATTTTTATATTTTATACAATTCATTCACATGATTTATTTTGTAATCCAGGGCTCAACACTCACTTTTAACAGGCTTGAAAGTTGCCATTTTTAGTCACCTTATATTTTGAGTAATTACGATACTATGCAGTTAAACGTCATCTTAATGATGAAACTCTGACATGTATGTCGTGTGTTTGTTGTAGATGCTTTGCGGTATCATTTTCCTTCCTGCTCAAAGTTGTCGAGAGACTTCACAAATTTCCTTTTTTGTTTTTCATTTAAGTTCCATCTGGTTCTTTGTCAGTTAAATCAATTTGCACATAGATCTTTCTATATGACGTGTAGTTTAACCTTTTTATTCACTTCGTCATTTTCTCTAAAAACAGATGAAGCGTGAAGCGTGTTCTGGTTCTGACTGTAACAGAAATATTTAAATATCACTAATGCAACAAATATTTTGGTGAGCATGTTTTGCTGTTTGCTGTCCCTCATGTCAAAAGGTGATTGCAACCAAAGGCCAAGAATTGGTTCCCTATGTTTTACAAAATGTTTGCCAGTGACAACCTGGCAAACAATAATCACTTATTTATGTCTTTAACTCTGGAACACTTTGGGGCTCCACACTGCTCGGCGTTGTTATTAACAGCCCGTCTGTCCACACAGCCGTCTGTCCCCACAGCCCGTCTGTCCGCACAGCCGTCTGTCCACACAGCCGTCTGTCCCCACAGCCCGTCTGTCCGCACAGCCGTCTGTCCACACAGCCCGTCTGTCCCCACAGTCCGTCTGTCCACACAGCCCGTCTGTCCACACAGCCGTCTGTCCACACAGCCCGTCTGTCCACACAGCCCGTCTGCCCGTCTGTCCACACAGCCCGTCTGTCCACACACTGCTTCATCCGCCACACCGAAGAAAAGTCACAACCACTCGGCGTAAAAACTGCATTAAAAGCAGAAACTTTGTTCTATCCTTCGTAACGGAGACCTTTAGATGTGTGTTTTTGTGACATTTCTTGCGGTAGCCTTACCTGCCTTTCTCTTTTCCCTCCACCAGGCCGCTCCTCCCTCTTCCCCATCGACGACAATCTCCTCGACGAAGGCCACGGTAACCAGGGTGTCCCGGGAGTCCATGGTTCCCCCAACCGTTACCCCCACCAAAACGGGGATCGCATCGAGCGCTTCTCCCGTAAGGTGTTCGTGGGAGGTCTGCCCCCCGACATCGACGAAGGTGAGGATGACTTAGCCTTTTGTCTCTTTTTATTCTACAAACCCAGCTCTCTCGTTCTTCACCTCTTCTGTTTTGCCTCTTCCTCTCAGACGAAATAACCTCAAGCTTCCGCCGCTTTGGTCACCTGGTGGTGGACTGGCCACACAAAGCAGAGAGCAAGTCCTACTTTCCACCGAAAGGTACTGACAACAGCAGCGAGCCTCCGTATTAAGCACATGGCTACTAAACTTTATTAAAGAGTCACTGGTAGTGTCAGCGTCGGTGGGTTCTATCCCACACAACATCAAGACATGTTAGGTCAGTTAGGTGAGAATGTGAGCCTGAATGGTTGTCTGTCTCAGTCCTGCCAGAGTCTGGATCCCTGTCCAGGGTGAACCCCGCCTTCTGCTCCGGCCCCCACGCAACCCAGAATAGGATAAGAGGTTACAGATAATGGATGGATGGAAAAATACAACTAAAAGCAGTCGTTGCAACAACATGTGACGCTGACTAGTGGAGCAACGGATCATAGAACTCACGGTTCAGATCGCATCAGCACAAAAGAAACAAGGAGCAAATATAACCTTTAGATCCATGATCACATTTATTTACCGATACTAATTATTGATCATTGATGATCCATATTAACAGGTACAGATCCCTTTGTTGTTTGATTACAGCAGCTGGTCTACAAGGATACACAATATTATTATTTTATCACCGTCCCAAAAATAATTTCAACGCTCTGAAGTCAGTAAACCATAAAAATACAAAATGTTGTACTTTTACTTTGTTTTAGTAATTTATAGGTTTTTTTCTTCATACTTCACCCTTCCAATGATACAGAAATATAAGATTGTATTTATATAACTAATATTTTATATTCATGTGAAAACATCTCCTTCAAACTACTGGATTTATTCAAGTTTATCACCAAAACTACATTTTACAGATGACATGTGAACACATCATGATAACGTTATAATGTACCTTCAGCCAGTACTCATGTTCACTGAGCAGAGCCTGAAGGCATCATAATGTAACTGAAGTGAACCTCCGTTGGTTAGCCGTTAGCGGTGCTGCTAACGTTACTAGCTCTCCTCCTGTTGGTTTAAACACCGATTGGTTGTTTACAATGAAACATTATCAGAGATCAGAGACTAGAAACACATGTTCTACTGAATATTGGAGGAGAACGATTAGCACTAGCGCTAGCTATGTGTATCGCCTCCATATACGCCACCTGCGTCCAGATCAGCAAATAGCTGAATTAAATTGCAATAGCCTGTTTCAACCAGTAGAGGACAGTCGCTATGTATATTAATGTATAAATAAGATAAAATAAGATAATCCTTTATTAGTCCCACAGTGGGGAAGACATCAGTGTAAAACAATACAAGAAAACAAAACGAGTACAATTAATAATCAAACAGTAACGGTATAATAAATAAGTAAATACAATATTATCAGATTGAGCAGTTGGATATATATATATATATATATATATATATGAGGTAAGAAATATAAAGTATTTTATAAAGTATTTATAAAATACTTTGCACTACTAAATACACATATACGTTGGTTTCGTTACTCTTTAGTGTTGAGCTTGGATTTCCGTGAGACTTTTTTATTTAGGTGTGTTGAATGCACACACTGACGCTGTGTGTGTGTGTGTGTGTGTGTGTTCCTTAGGTTATGCGTTCCTGCTGTTCCAGGAGGAGAGCTCGGTGCAGGCTCTGATTGAAGCCTGCATGGAGGAGGACGGGAAGCTCTACCTGTGTGTCTCCAGTCCCACCATCAAAGACAAACCCGTGAGTGCAGCAGCAGCCCACATTGAACACACACAGACCTGTCATTTCTTTTCTTTCTCTTAAATACAGAGAGAGTGTTTTTAAAGGTAAATTTGACTTTGTCCCCAAGGTGCAAATCCGACCGTGGAACCTGAGCGACAGTGACTTTGTGATGGACGGATCTCAGCCCCTCGATCCCCGCAAGACCATCTTTGTGGGAGGCGTCCCTCGGCCCCTGAGAGCAAGTAATTACACGTATTTATTTATTCATTTTATTTCGAAAAACATCACTGCATTCACATTCACATGGCATTGTGCATTTTACAGTGCGTTTGATTACAGCCTGGCTCTTTTTTTATTATACAGTATTAGGGCCATTGTAGATACAAAAAAACATTCAGAGAAAAAGCTCATAATCTCAGAAGATTAAAATCGTCAATTTGCGAGAAAAAAATCTGATTATTCTCTGAAATTATAAAGTCATGAATTTGTAAGAGAAAACAAACTGTGCCGGCGTCTATATTTCGTTTAAAGTATTATTACAGTGAGAACTGAGCATAGCCACGGTCCTCTAAGAACATGTTAAATGTTTTCTTGAAATTTCTTTTGTGTGATTTTATGAGCCTAAATAAATACTAATACAAAAATTCCCTCCTCTGACTAGTTGAGCTGGCCATGATTATGGACCGTCTCTACGGCGGAGTCTGCTACGCGGGCATCGACACCGATCCGGAGCTCAAGTACCCGAAGGGGGCGGGGCGAGTGGCCTTCTCCAATCAGCAGAGTTACATCGCCGCAATCAGTGCCAGATTCGTCCAGCTGCAGCACGGAGACATCGACAAGCGGGTACGGCCTCCCCTTCAGTAACAATGATCCCTATCATTCTCAGAAGGACTCAGTCAGTCACACTGTGAATGCGTGTGTGTGTGTGTGTGTGTGTGTGTGTGTGTGTGTGTGTGTGTGTGTGTGTGTGTGTGTGTGTGTGTGTGTGTGTGTGCGTGTGTGCGTGTGTGTGACACAAGCAGCAGCTTGTTGCTGTGGTGAACGAAAGCTTATTTGAGCTGATTGACTTAGCTTCCTTCCCAATCTCGGCTGCTGTGAGCCCGTCAACTGTTTATTAGTTGGACATACTCATGGCGACGTCATTCAATGGTTTGTGGACTGATGTTTTGAAGCCTTGTGCACAGGTGGAGGTGAAACCCTACGTCCTGGACGATCAGCTGTGTGATGAGTGTCAGGGCGCGCGCTGCGGAGGCAAATTCGCCCCCTTTTTCTGCGCCAACGTCACCTGTCTGCAGTACTACTGCGAATTCTGCTGGGCCAACATCCACTCCCGCGCCGGGCGAGAGTTTCACAAGCCGCTGGTCAAAGAGGGAGCGGACCGCCCGCGCCAGATCCACTTCCGCTGGAACTAAAGACGCCACCGCGGCGGCCAGGCGACACGGTCAGAGGGGAAGGGAAATTAAACCCTGGCTCACGGGAAAGAGAGCTCTGCCTCCCCCGAAGCTATCAGTATAATCCAGTACGTAACACTATACAGTATATGCTATATATATATCTATATCTATATATCTTTTGTAGCAGCCAAACACCACAAGCCTCAGTTTTTCACCGAAACTCCCCTCACATCTCAGGCTCTGACAACTCTACAACTCTTTTGTGGTACTTTCATCTTTTCTAAGAGGAGATTTTAAAAAAAGGAAGAAAAAAAGAGAGCGAGAGATTGATTTTTGTAGGTTTTTTATTATTATTATTATTTTTGTATGTGAGATTTAAAGTAGATACGGGAATGTTTTTTTTGCATGGGGGGCAGCTTGTCTGTCTGTTTGTCTGCTGCTATACCCCCCTCCCCCCCCCGGTGTGTGTGTGTGTGTGTGTGTGTGTGTGTGTGTGTGTGTGTGTGTGTTTAGTGCACACACTTGTTTCTTGGGGGGAAAACTAAAAAACCTTGATTCTCTAATGTTGACGCCCCGGGTCATTAACCAAAGGTAGCAAAAATATAAAATGATAGGAAGCATCAAATTGACACATTTTTCTGCCGCAAAACAAACAGTTGTTTTTTTATCTTTCTTCTTAGAGAGTTTTATTAAAAACTAAAATATGTCTGCGCTCACACTGACCCACAGAATGACACCTGAAAATCTGGTTTCCGCTATTCAACGTTTATACTCGACAAGCTATTTTAGAAGCTTTGCTGCTATATATACATATATATATATATATATATATATATATATATATGTGAATAGATGTGTAGGTATTATATTTAATGCTGTGTATAAACCAGAATCACGTCAACTGAAATGCAGTACGCACTCAGCCACTAATGGCCCACCATCGCCATGGAAAGTGCATGTTATGACGATAGTAGCTACACAAATAGCATGCAGGATAGAATTTAAAAAACAAACCACTGAAATCATAATTAAAGACAAAAAGTAGCATGATCTGTTACAGATGCGTAAGAGTGAAAAAAAAAATCGGACAAAAAAAAAAACATATTTAAACTTGCATGCGTTGATGTTTATCTGTTGTTTGATCCGTTTACATACGTAACGATACAAAAAGTGACATTGGTTCTACTGTAGTGGACGCCGTCGTTTTGTGACACGGTGGCTTGTACGGCAGAAGAAAAAAACAAAAAACAAAAAAAAGCAGAGTGGTGTTCAGTGGTTTGTGTCTTTGTCGTCCTCCGTGCTGTGTGACTGTTTTTTCTTTTAGTGTAGACTGAGGCTCTAGTTTAGTTAGAGGAGAATTAAAACAGCAAAAATACCCCTTTGTGTGTGTTTACAAAGGTCAGTCTGATTGAGCATCGCCTCTGCAGACTGAACTGGGAGAAGCATCATTAGAACATCTTTCAACTACATATTTTGTATAGTTGAAATAACTCCAGGGAGACTCCGGCTCACTATCACCAAAGCTGAAGTATGTCCTCTGCGACGCTCTAAAGATGAAACTCTCCTCTCCTCGTTTGTCTCGTTTGAGTGTCACCCTTGAATTACTCTTAAGTAAAACAAATAACTAATCTAGGGACAATCTTTCTGTGAGGACGGTGGGCCCAGCCGTCCGTTCGGTACTGTACAAGTGTGTCGTCGTGGTTTTTTATTCGTGCTCCACGCTCCTCATTATCGGTGTCCAGGCGTCAAGTGTGTACTGTTACGAAACCCTATTGAAACTGAGACTCTATGACTTTTTAATTAGTTTGTGTCAACTACTTACCCATCACTGGCCCTTCAATATGTTATATATATTATGCACTACTTTTCTATATCCCCACTTTATTTCTTATCCACCCCTCCTTAAGTGATTTGAAGCGCAGACGTGGATTCTCTGAAACCTCCACTTATTTATGATCCTACAGAAGATTTATCAAATTTTTTATTTTTTCATGATTACTTATTTAAGATGTAGCGTGAAGCAGTGGTCTTAAGTTATCTATGTTCTGTATGAGTAGAGCAGGAATCCAATATTTTCTAATATATTCTAATGTAGTCTGGATGTTGTGGGGGGGGGCGTGATCGAGGTGAAAGTTAAAGAGTAACTAAACCCCCAAACCATGACTATAAACCAATGTATATGTGTTTTTAGGAGTGTTGTTGATGGATTTGGGTCCAAAGTATTTGAATTCTATATATTATTCATATTTACCGCCCTCCACTGGTCACATTTTGCTATTAGCTGATGTTGTCAGGTGTCGTATATGGAGTCAGCTTTTAGCTTTTGGTTACCCTTTCAATTAGCCTGTGAATCGCTAAAGCTAATCTCTAGACTAACTTTACGCCTTAATATAATTTAAACAGGTGAGTTATATAAAAATTCATCCTCCATACAGTTGTCATGAACTATAGCTATAGAGCTATTTTTTTCTGCTGCAAAGTTGGGCATTTTAACATAGAGGTCTATGGTGATTGACTCGCTTTTTGGAGCCTCAAGTAGCCGTTTGAGAAACTGCAGCTATTGGCACTTCCACGTGAGCTTAATTTGTCAGCAGCGGAGGTTTGCTGCTTGGCTTATTGCTAGCATATACATAGCTAGCGCTAATGCTAATCACTAGCATACTCATATCCCATGTAAACTCAAACGCACAAATATGAGTTTATACTGTATTTTGTAACCGTAACAGACCCTTTAAGCAATCTTACATGACCATAATCATAACAATAGCCAGCATGCTAGCAATTAGCATAAGCTAATTGAAAGGGTAACGGCTACCATGAATGATAATTTAAAAACCAGTCAAATTTGGCTAAATGTTAAAGTAACGTGTGGTACTTTATATGTTCCGTAACTGTAGCATTAATGCATGGTGGAATTAGCAAGTTAGCTCGCTAACTAGCCAGCTGCTAAATGAGTAAAATTTAACAACTTAATGCTTCTTGTCACAGCGTAGATATCGCTGTCTCCAGATTAAGAGAGAAAAGGTTTGATAGACGATAAGACGCGACTGAACTCTGGGGTTTAGTTACTCTTTAAAGAAAGAAGAGCCCCCCCCCCCCCCATGTGGCTTTAGTTCTCATGAACATGTTTGAATATCGTCACCTGTAACACTTGACTCGTGCTGTTTTTGTGAGGTTCTATTTTCTATGTTTAACACTGTTACTTTGTTCTGTATGTGTCTTTGTTTTTGTAAAAAATCATATTTATTTCACTATTTTTATAGACAAAAAAAAAACTATTTGATTTTGATTGTATTTTTCTATTTAAATAGGACAATTATACAATTTACCCCCCCCCCTTCCCCCCTCTTTGCTAATTATGTCCAGAAGTTCTGTTCAAAGACAAAGAATCATGACATTAGTAACAACAACATCAACGTTTTTGATATATACAGTTGACTCTTGTTTTGATACACATTTTCATTTGAAGGAAAGAAACATGAAGGTTTTATCATTTTCTTGGAAGACACTTGAGATTCTCCCCTGTTGCATCGAGGCCCAGCTGCCTGTCCTCGTAGATGCTCTGAAACTTGAATATAACACATTTTGAAAGGCTGACTAACCTCGAATCTGTGTTGTGATGTGCAATACTGTTTCTAATGTTTGTATAAAAAGTAAGAACTACAGTGTAAACCTTTTTAATGCAGATTTATTTTTTTCATTGCATATTTTGCAGATTTCTGATCCACAGTGTCATTTTTTACTGTCAGAAAAAATAAAACCCCGTTTTTTCATTGCAACTATTTTTAAATCCAGATATCTTTGTACTGATGTAAATGATTGTAGTTATTTTGGATAGTGTTTTGCTAACAAAAGGAGAGACTTTTTCATGCATATTTCTATTTTCATTTCATCTTGTTTTATCCCACGTTTTATTTGGTTTTATTGTAGCAGAGTTCTTGGAATCATTTTTTTCATATTTAAATGTCATTGGTATCATTTTGTATTTTTATGTGGAAATTCACTATATATAAAAAAAAAATAAGATGCTAATTGCTAAGATATTATTTTGAGTTTTAATTATTTTTAAAGCTGAATATTTGTAATTTTACTGTCAAAGTGACTAATTTCTAAATCAGAGTTTGTGTATAGATTCACAAAAGTGGTTTATGAGGTGTTTGGATTGTAATTATTACTGAATGGTTCTTTGATATGCAAAATGAATATCATGTTTATTTTTGTTGGTTTTGTATTTTAAATGGGGTGTTGATTACATGATTACAACCTTTTTTTTCTTTCACTTCCTGAATAAAGACCCGTTCTGTTTGGACACAACATGGCTGCTGCTGCTGCTGCTGCTGCTGCTGCTGCATGAGTTTAGAGTAAACAACAGGAGACCATTATAACGTTGTTTTACGTCACAGAGACATTGAAATACTTAATATTTCATATTTTTCCGTAAGCTTCCTCAAACTGACAGAAGGATCTGGTTAGATGTATTTCAGCATGTCATAATCAGTGGTGGAATGTAACTTAAGTACAGTTTTAGGATTTCTTACGCTCTACATTTGAAATAGAAGTACTTTTTATTGCACTACATTTACCTGACCGCTGTAATTACCAATTACTTTTAAGATTTTACATAGAAAAGCTGATGATAAGCTTATTAAAGACTGTGTTGTTAAAGAGGAGTTGTGAATGTCTATTATAACTTATAGACATATGGAATCATCAGTTCCACCAAAGACACATTCCCTCCCTTTGCTTTGAAGTAACCGTTTCATTATTTAACAAAACATAATTTTGAATGTGAAGCAGATCTGAATCCTCGGCTGGTCTAACCAGCTACCTGTATATGAAGTAGTTTAAACCGGCTACAACAGTACATGTGTATACTGGAGGTGTATATGTGCATTTATGCATCAGTATTAATGTCATATATCATCTTGTATATTTCACAAGGAGCATTTCCTGCAGAATGAGTACTTTTACTTTTGATACTTTAAGTATTTTGCTGATAATTCTTCTTTACGTTTCCTTAAGGGGAGACACTAAAGGTGAATAGGGTAAACAAAGATATATATTTGTCGTAATGTAAGTAATCAAATGTGGAAGTTTCATAGTGATTTATTTTAAGGTGAGAAATCTACGAACTGACCCGGTAGTGAAATAAACACCTGAATATGTTCAGTGAGCGTTTTAGATGAAGGACTTGTACTTGTACTGGAGTACTTTTACACTGTGGTATTGCTACTTTTACTTAAGTAAAGGTTCTAAATACTTCTTCCTTTACTGGCGGGAACCTAATATGATAATCAAGAAAAACACAGCTAATATAATCATATAATTTTATGTGATATTATTTGATAATAATAATTGAAAATTAAAAAGAATACTTTACACACAGAACTCTACATTTGAGAGTCAGTTTACACTTTATATATGTATGAATATTAACATCTTAATGGCCTTTTTTTATTATTATGAATGAACATAAATTAATACAAATTGAACAAATGTCTCGCAAAAATAAAAAAGCCATGAAAGAATGACCTCAAACTTTACTTTAACAGCAACTCAGCTGGAGAAAATAAATAGTTTCTAAAGCACATATTTAAAATCATAAAGCTGCCATCTTTGCTGCGTTTATTACTTTTTCAACATTTGGGGTTAAGCATGTTTAACTTTGTGATTTTTTAAATGTCATATAACAGGTTTTTTATATATATATATATATAATATACATACAAACTATACTTTATAAAATACCCCTCAAGTGTAACCTAGTCATGTTAATATATCTTTTTGTTGTGCTGGAGATGTATTTGTATTGATGGTCTCTATAAAGGTTGCCTCAGTAGTAAATAACAGAAGAAGTCCCTCAGCACACTTCCTCTCATCAGTTCTGGCCCCATCGAGAGCACAAAGTCAGAAACTCTGAGGTCAATGAGGCACAAATGACTTCTCCCATTCATTAAATCTGACTTTTCATAGAACAGCAGCCTTATTCTACCGAGTCCAAGTGTCTCATGTGTGAGGAATCCTCACCCATGACATAATGGAGCAGATTCTGTTTGCACATGCAGAGTCTGGATGCTGGCTGTTTGCTTTAGGGAGAAGGGAGTGGATCAGAGGAGGAGGAGGAAGAGGAGGAAGAGGAGGGAGGGTTGGATGGAGCGAGTGCAGACTGCTGCTGCTGCTGCTGCAAAACACTGTCAGCAGCGAAAAAGGCAGCTGAGCTCATGCACGCACACATCTGAAAGCACGGCAGGAAATAAAGAGAGACGGATAACATGTTAACCGAGGGGTCGAATCTCACAGGAGACCATCTGAGCAGATAGGACGCAGGACACGCAACACACAGCGTTGGGATCAGCTTTTGGAGATGAACAGCTGCCAAATGTGGGGTAAGAACACTGTTACATACTTCATCCAGGGTCTTAAACCAAACGATGAAACACAGGCTTCTGCAGGATTTACAGCAGAGCGAATACCTTGAATAACTTTGCACATGTCTCTGTGTGTCAGCGTGTGATTACATATTTATTGAAATAAGGAAAAGAAGTCAGATGTCTTCTTTGTTCTTCTCAAACTGTTTCTGACACGATGACCTGGTTTTATAAACCACCTGCCGACCCGAGGAATCATTAAACTTGTGCCTGAGTTCAATTACAAACCAGCCAGAGGCCCCGGCGGAGGCTGCCATTGTTTAAAGTGGACACAGACGTTTTCAGAGAAGCCAAAACACAATCTTTTCATTTCATCTGTGAGAAGCTGAGCGACTCCACCTGTTCACTGGGAAACGTCCTGATGAGAGACGAAACTAAAACAAAACTTTATTCTAGAATTAATGTTGACTTATTTCCCTTTTAAAGGGTTAGCTTATGATTTAACACTACAGCTGCAAATTGTAACTAATGTGCAAAAGAAGGCATTATCTTATTAAATATGTGCTCATTTTCATACATTTCCAGAACATAAATGTAAACATTGGATTCAGGTTCTAAATTCTTGTTTCATGTTGTTGAAGGTTTTTACAGAGGGAGTTATGGATATCTCTTTGTATCACTGTCCATGTTGTCCATGTTTTTATTAATAAATTCAGACTGAATGATATCTGAAAAATTTTAGTCAGTAAGTTTTCTGAAATGTGATGTTTAAATATGCAAATGAGGCATTATGTAACGGTAACTTTTGGTGACGTAAACAGACAAAGTAGTAAAATAAATGTTTTATTTCCTCTAGTCGGAAAGAAGACGAGTTATGGAGGAAAAATAGAACAAAATCTCAAATAATCAGTGCATGAAAAACAATGTTGTTGCATGTAAATCCATGTCAGAGCATGTTTTCTCACATGCGTCAGTGTCCTCATAGTGTTTACATGTTTGTAAAGCGACGACTCTTTCTTTAATAATAGCTGTTTCACCAACGCTGACCTCATCGCTGCAGAGCAGAACTGTCGGGCGGGGTTTCTCCCTCACAGGACCTCACACCGGCTCTGAGGCCAGGTCACTGCCCCCAAAAACATGCTGTATATACGCTAACAGCACACAGGCTTGTGTGTGTGTGTGTGTGTGTGTGTGTGTTTCACAGCAGCTGTACGTGTCCTTCCTGTTTATCTCGTCGTGTTTACTGTCCCCTCAGTACGCACATCATTTGTCTGATGGTGTGCCGGCGTATGTATAAAATAAAAGACTTATTAAGACTTATTTTTAAATCCAGATAAAGATGATGACACGTTCTGACAGACAGCCAGAGAGCAGATGTGAAGCTCACATTCTCACACGTGTGCAGAGAACAAACCAGTGTATTAATGGAGTCCATAAATCTTCAATTTTCTTTTGCATTTGGCCCAAAATCCCCGAAGAAAAACATCTTGATCGTCTTCCTTAGATGTCAGTATTATGAAATGTTTGATGTTCAACATCTGTCAGTTTCTCTCCCTGAAACATAAACGTTAATAACCAAGTCGTTGCTTCATGATTAGATTCCCCTGACAGGAATTGCGCTGGATGTTGTGTCATAATTCTGGAATGTTTTTGGGACTTGGAACGGCCTGTGAGACCGAGCCACATCTGGCCTCATGCTGTTCTCCATCACAAATTAGATCCACAGATATGGTTTTGTTCTGTCTGCGTCCATGACGACACCACTGGAAGTGTTTTACAGCATCATGAAAACTGATAACAGGGTCTGGCACCGAGACGCACTGGTTCTGTCTTTTATTGAGATGTACTGTCTCGTTTTCAATTATACAATACAAGCACAGTTAGACAAAACACTCAAATAAAAATACGATACCAAATATGACAAAAGTATATAAATATGAAATAATAAGACAGGAGGTCAAACTCAAACAGAGCATGAAAAAGGATCATTCTTTCAGGTTATAGAAAAGCATCAATGTCCGCGATAGCATTAAGTAATAAAGACATAATAATAGAGACGTCATTATGAACCAACTGATCCTATAATAAGAAGACATGATGATATGGATCGAATATTTACAGGTAGATTATTATAATCAGAGAGAGCTTTAAACAGAAAGATAAACTGTAGCCAATGCTGCTGTCTTCTTCTGGTCTTCTTCTTATTTGCTTCTTATCTTTCCCTTTTAAACATCTGCAAAAACAAAACCTCTCTGCTTTTAACTATTGATAAATGATGCTACATATATATAGAAAGATAATCTCCATGTGTGTCCTAAAAGCACATGAGATGTGGATAAAGTTCTGTAAACACTGATTGTTTGTGTTTTCCAGATGTGAAGCTGTGGGCGTTGATGGTGCTGGTCTGTCTCTGCCACTGTGTCTTCGGACAGCTGTTTGACACCAGAGTCAAAGGAGCGCCGCGTCTGATCTGCAGCGTCACCGGGTCACCGGGCCCTGCCGGCAGACCCGGTCCTGTTGGGCCCCCGGGAGCGGATGGGAATGTGGGTATCCCGGGAAGAGATGGCAGAGATGGCAGGAAGGGTGAAAGGGGAGAGAAGGGAGACGCAGGTATTTTACGAAACATAAACAGATCCAGTTTATGTGCGATAGATAAACACTATAAAGCTCTGTGGAAGAGAACAGCTGGCACAGAAAACAAGTTTCCTCTACTTGACAGCTGGCACGATGAAGTGATGAGTTACATAGAAAAACTTGTTGCCATTAATAGTGTGCTTATGAAAAGAAGTGTCAGACAAAGTATGAAGGAATAGAACACTGCAGACACAGGTGAATAGGGTCAAAACAATGAAGTCATAGATATCACCATGAAACTTCACCAGTTCATTACTCACATTAAGATCATTATTTATTGTATTACAAGTTTTTTGAAATGTTATGTTTAAATATGCAAATGAGGCATTATCTAATGTTAACTTTTGGTGAATGTATTAGAAATCTACAGACACAAACAGACAAAGTAGTAAAATAAATGTTTTATTTCCTCCGGAGCTTTCCACCATACGCGTTACAATAACAGTTCATCCTGGTTGTTCACAACTTGGTAAAGATTCATTTCCTTTAGATTTATTCGGGAGGTAAAACTGCCATAAAAAATATAAAATATTTGGAAAGCTTATCATCTCCTCCAGCATAGTTATGGTAGTGATATCATCTGAACCGCATTAAATCTGTTGGTGGTGATAAGTAAACATCACGCACTTGTTTTCCATTTTGTGTGGAAACAGGAATTTAGACACATACCTCGACCTCAACATGACACCACACAGAAATCGCTTGTGTTTGCACAAACATATCGTGATTCACAGCGCTCCCTATAACTCCAGGGTATTCATTAACGATTATTGATGAATCGAGTTAAAAATGTGCTGTTCAAATGTCAAGGTGGCGCTAATCCAAGAGTGACTTAATACATAATATTGGGTGTGTTTCCTTTGACTCATTATTAAATAGTTCAACGTGTGCAGAACAGACGCTGATTCATACGGCAGATAATTAATGCGTTCTATAGATAAGTTGAAAAACATGTACGGATGTCAACAGTGAGAGTCCGTTTGAATTGTGCCATGAACTACACATATGATGTTTGTCGTTTTAAAAGATCATTTTGCACATCAAGAAAGTCGCATTATGTCATAAAACAAAACAAAAAAAGTATAAGAAAATACGTGAAAGACGACGCACTCAAAAGTAGCTTCAGTGACGTCTCTCTTGGGTCTCACGTTTCTTTCTCTTATCTTATCTCTGGATAAAACACATCAGGGAAGATAACGTTATATTTGCGCGGAACATCGCTAACTTACCTTAGCTAGCTAAGGTAGCTAGCTAAGGTAACATCGCGTATCCCACTGCTCTTCTTGGCAAAACCTTTCTGCGTAGCTGGTTTAGGCGGAGACTATCGGTTAAAGTCAGACATAGACTTCCAGTAGTTAGGCTCAGTATAGCTTATTGGTCGGGGCGTTTAGGATCTGAAAACCAATCAGGTTACCGGTACCTCGGCGAGCCTTGGACGCCTGGCCAATCCCAGCGCTTGAATGCTGCACAGGGCGGGTCTTGCCAAGAAGAGTAGTGGGACTCATAAAAACGTGGTAACGGCCGTATTAGTTTCACACAAACTGAAGCTTTTTTTGACGTGCAAAAATGTTCTTTTAGATTTACAAACGTGTGTAATTCATGGCCCAATTCAAACGGGATCATAAAAATAATGATCTCCTGCCGTTGACTCCCACAGATATTTTTTTCCAGAAGGACTTCTCTCTATCAGTTTGTGCAGAAATGATGACCCCAACATTATTATTTTTTTCCTGTTTCAGGGTTGAAGGGCAGATTCGGCCCAACGGGAAAGATCGGTGGCCGAGGTGATCGTGGCCCCGCTGGGAAACGAGGCCCCGCAGGAGAGAACGGAGATTTGGGCCCTCCCGGAACTTCCGGCGCCGACGGAGAGAAAGGGGACCAGGGCCAAAGAGGGTCACGTGGAACCGCAGGAACCTGCAAGTGTGGCAGCCTGCTGCCTAAATCGGCCTTCTCCGTGGGAATCACCAGCAGCTACCCTGCAGAGAAAACCCCCATCAAGTTCAACAAGGTCCTGTTTGACGAGGGCGGACACTACAACCCGCAGACGGGCAAGTTCATCTGTGCCTTCCCGGGGATTTATTATTTCTCCTATGACATCACGCTGGCCAACAAGCACCTGGCCATCGCTCTGGTGCACAACGGGCAGTATCGCATCAAAACCTTCGACGCCAACACGGGGAACCACGACGTGGCGTCTGGGGCCACCGTGATGTCCCTGAACCCAGAGGATGAGGTCTGGCTGGAGATCTTCTTCCACGACCAGAATGGATTATTTGCAGACGCGGGCTGGGCTGACAGCTTGTTCTCTGGCTTCCTGCTCTATGCAGACTCAAACTACTTCGACACACTGGCAGAGGACTATTCATAAAACCTGGACAAACACAAACAGCTACTCACTCTTTTGTTTTTTATTATACATGTGGTCAAACTATATTTCAAAGTCAAAACATACGTTTTTTATTGGAAATAGTGACAAAAACAACAGCTAAAGGAGAATATGGGTTTGGCATTGCGCATATGTGGTTTCTCGGACTCGATGACCCGTTACCGTTTTCTTAATAGTTTGATTGACAGCTCGTTGGACGAATGGAAAAAACACTACACCACATTAAAGAGTCTTTGGCTCTCTCTAGTTTAGGATAGTTCAGTCTTGGTCTAGATCGGCAGTTCTCAATTTCTGATTGTTTAAAGAAATTCCAAGGACCTCTTGACCAAATCAATTTGAAAAAAGACCATTTTGTTTAATTGAAGTACCTGTTGATGCTGATGAAACACCAGAAGGTCATTTTAATTGAAATAACGTGTTCACACTGATGCATAGAAACATATACATTGCTGATTAAAAATAAAAGGTAATCAATTTCCTTTTAGGACATCAAAGTCCGGCTGAAAGGTGAAGATAGGAGGAAGAGCGAAAAAAAAGCCGTTGCAACCGTGGACCATCGCTACAGCAACCCAGAACCACCAATTCATTTAATTGGATGTTGGTAATTGAATTAAAAGTGCAGTGTGTGGGGTGTTGCGCCATCTAGCGGTGAGGTGGCAGATTGCAACCAGTTTAAACTTCGATTTCAAGTAAATGTACAGTGGAAAATGCAGTTTGTGCAGAAATAAGGTTTATGTTCATATATATATACATATACATATATACTTTTTTTCGTATATATGTTTATACTCATATTGTACATATTGTTAAATATTTATACTACATCTGTTGTTTTTTCTGCTGGCCCCTTTTATATATATATATATTTTTTTCTTGTTTGTTGTAAATTCGTGTATGTACAGTGAGAGCAAAGTGGAAACCGGAGTCAAATTCCATGTATGCGTACGCATACATGGCCAATAAAGCTGATTCTGATTCTGATTCTGATTCTGAAATAAATGCTGCAGCTCCTCGAGATCAACAGAGGTTTCTTGTGTTTTGTTTCCCAACCCTGGAGACCAAAACAACGGTGTGTCCCCCTGTGTGTCTAGTTTACATATTTATATACATATTTATATATGTTTTTCTCTAGTACAGTGCTACACACAATAAATGCAATTATCCAAGGATCCAGTGCAATAAGTGAAAGCTATACATATTGTATATCTACATAGCTATGTTATGTTGCTTTATTTGTATTTTGTGTTTATGTTTTGTATTTATTTTTAGTTATCTCTCATCAGTTTATATTTTTCCTTGCTTCTTTGACACTTTAATTTCCCCGTTTTGGAATCAATAAAGTTCGTGTCTTATTTGTACCATGCTGTTTGTTAATAAAAAGTGAAAACATTTAAAAATTTAAGAAAAAAAAAAGGTGGAGCTAGCGTCCAATCACAGGGATGTAAGGCCGCGTCGAAGCAGCAACTATTAGCCAATCACAGCATATAGTAGGGCGGGACGCAAAAATTTGATTGAGGCTGGTTTTCAAGGTAGGTTGAGGGGTAGTTTATCTCGTTACTAGGCAGCGGTAACGGCTCCCGTTAACAAACGTTAAGTTCAGTATTGAGAGAGAAATATCGCTCAGAAAATGACAGTTTTTGGGGGGGCACGAGCGCAGTGATGCAAACATCGTAGCAAGCTAGCTACGGTTTGTTTATAATACAGACTAACGTTAGCTTAAACTACAACAACAGTCCTGTGACTTTCTGCTTTTTCTTCATTGAAAATAAAACTATCCTCGCGACCATGGCGTCCTCAAGGTAACGTAAACATAGTCCGCTGTTTGTTGTCTTTCTTGTATAGTTCATGGTTAGCTAAAACATTAGCGTCACCGTCTCTGAGACGCTACTTTTAGCTACCAACGCTAACGTTAGCACTAACAGTTTTTAATAAAGCTCTTCATTTCTGTTCTAGTGACATTCGAGACAAACTGCGGAAGAAACGACGCGCCCTGCAAGACACGTTGGGGGGAAACAAACACGAGGACGACATTCAGGTAAAGTTATGACAGGTGAACGTGATATATTGATCTGTTTCTGTGGACTGACAGTAACGTGTGAGTTCATCCAGAGCCAGAGCTTTAACAAGACTCAACAAGACCTGGAGGAGTGTCTCACTTTATACACACACACACAGATAGAAGAGCTGTTACCGCTTTAGTAAATCTAATTATACTCGATAGGCTCTGGTTCCGTCCACCAAATTGAGTGAGAGGAAGCAGCGAGCTGCAATGAAGGTTGGTGTGTGTGTGTGTGTGTGTGTGTGTGTGTGTGTGTGCGTGTGTGCGCGTGTGTGTGTGTTGTAGTTTAGCCTGTAGGCTGTAGCTCTCCTCCTGTGTGTAGTGCTGATGGCTCTCAAACACCAATCTCCTTCTCTCTTTCCTCTGCTAATGAAACCCTTTTCTTTCCAGCTGTGCTAAAATAACCAGTGTGGATAGAAGTACAGAAGTACAGTTTGTATGCTGTTGCTGTTGTGTCTTAGTTGTACGTCTGTGTTGCACCAGGAACCTCAAAGCAGTGAGGAAGATCCAGGAGAGACGCTGAAACGCACTTTAAGAGCTCAGAAACAGAGGCGGAAGAAAAGGGTACGTCTTCCCTTTGCACCCTTTATATGCATTCGCTTCCTAGTGCACACTTCAAAGCTCCAGCAGGGTTCATAATGGTTCCATCTCTTGGCATATGTCAGCTGCTTGACCGATCTTCAGCCCAGGATGATGATGAGGATGTGGAGGAGATCTCCACCATTCAGCACCGCGGCGAAGACGAGGGATCGGCTGAAAAGGCAGCTGACCCTGTGGTTTTATCAAGACCCCCGACTGGAACTCTGAGCGGTTAGTGTCCATGATATCATTAAAATACAATATCAGAAGCAGTACCAAAACAGTACTGTATGATTTTATTGTGCAGCATACAGTAGAAGGATGTTTTAGTACACAAAACTCTGAACAAAATGACCCCATACAACACCTTTACCCAAGTTAAACAACTAAAGAAATGACACTGTCATATCCAAACAGTTGGTGCCATCAAAAAAAACATGAACCTTATATTACAAAAAGGGGGGATGTAATGTGCCAAGTTTTGGAAAATTAGACGTTAAAAGAGCACAAAATAGCTCCCAACACACACAAGATTAGACCAAAGAGTATCAAGTACAGTACTACGGTAGTAAATATTCACCCCGATACTGATTATTACATGTAATTATTGTTTAATGCTTTGTCTTCTAGGTGTCTCCTCACGAATCACTCAAACTCCCGACTCCCATTTGGACAGCTTAGTGACACGTCGCCTGGAAGAGAGACTGAGAGCAGCCAGGGTAAACCCAAATCCTTTTTCCTTTTCACCAACCAGCTTGTAATTGAATTAAAGATAATAAAATACATGCTATTCTCAAAAAAAAGTATTTGCACATCCTGGATGAAAAGTATTACGTCTTGTGTTCCAGTCTAAAGGCGAGAGCCTCCAGCAGCAGGAGGCGTCTCTGGAGCCAGCCAGTCGCCTGCAGAGCCTCCGAGACAGAGACACTGTAACACGGTTTGACCGAGAGGTGAGCGTCAAACAGTCCTCTCACCACGATTGTACCCGGTGCAGTGGAGATGTAACTCCCAGTGTTTCACAGGTTGATCCAGACAGAGCTGGGAGACACGAGGACCCCCTGGCCCTCAGCAGCAGGGTCAAGTTCAGAGAAGCAGCCAGACGGGTGAGGACGGAGACGACGTCGCAATAATGCTGAGAACAAATCATTTGTGTTTTTATTTATTTGTTCATTCTCTGCGGATACAGACAGAAAAGGGCCTGCCGACCGCTGAGGAGGCTTACAACTTCTTTACACTGGACTTTGAGCCGGATCCACGAGATGGGACCGAGAAGAAGAGCAAGAAAAGAGACAAACAGAGAAGAACAGCTGAGGAGGACAGAGACGAAGCTGAAGAGCAGGAAGATGCTGAAGAAGATATTCAAGATGAAAATGAAGACCAGGTAAGACACAGACAACAATATTGTAAGAGATGATGTGGTGCATCGCGACTATTTTCCACCTGTTCTGTAGATTAACCGATGCCTCGTATTCTTTGTCCTGCGGCAGAGTGAAGAAGCTCCTCTTGTGCGAGATGAAGAGGACAATTTATTCGTCATTGAACAATCGACACAGGACTTCCTGGAAGTGAAGAAAGCGGAGTACGTCGGGTACCGACAACTTGTTCAGCAGGAGAGCGAGCTCCTCTTCACGCCGAGTTTTCGAACAGGTATTCTCAAATGTACCAAAGCACCCTGATGTATTATCGGCTTTGATATTCTGTTGAGGATCTTTTACCTGCCTTTTATCTGTCATTGCCACAGCCCCAACCTCCATCAAACTGCCTGAAAACATGAAGCCTCGTTATCTGGAGGATGAGGGTCTGTATGTTGGGGAGAGGCCTCCTGTGACCCCGATCAATGAGAACATTCTGGAGAACCGCATCTTGAAAATGGAGGAGGTAATTTCAACCAACATGGCAGACAGCTGAACAGAGCCCTGGAGCCATGAAATCTTTCTGATATATCCATTTTTTAATTCTTCTTTAAGGGAAAGAAGTGGTTTGGTGATGACGGCAGGATCGTGGCTCTGCCCGACCCCATAAAGGAATCATCCACGAGACCCCCTCTCTTCCACATAGAGGAGGACCTGGACCCTGCACTGCAGCCTGTGTACAGGAAGGTCAGACACACTCACTCTCACTTCCATCACTCCATCATTTGGCACATCTAAAGCACCGTGCACATTCACACACTGGAAAGGTGTTCTCTAACCCTCTCTAAGGTCAGTTTGGCATTTGGTGCAAAGGAACAGGGAGGGAGGGGGGGCGATTGTTAGAGCAGAGGTGGAGGCTGATCACATCTGTGATGTCATCTCTGCTGACAATATACAGATACAGCTGAACTCCAACTGGGCATTAAAAACAAGATGTTAAGTTTCCTTTTTGAATGTTATCTCTGATCTCTACAAAGACACCAGACTCCATTCACTGGTTCTGGTTCTCTGGTTGGGAGTGTTTGAGTGGGAACCCCCCCCCAAAGAACTCTTGTCTTCCCATGTATTTCTTTTTTTTTTAACTCTGCAGACGGGCACAGCTGCCACATCTGATCACAGAGAACAGAGCTTCCATTGTAATTTAATTGAGTGTTTATGTTACATTGTTGTCACGCATGACTTTTCATTACCGCGCCGCCCCCGACGGTGCTATCAATCTCTGTTTCACGCTTCCTTTAAGCTCGAACACATACTTAGATACACCCGAGTGAACCACAAGCATCCAATTTATTTAACCGTGATTATCATTTTCCAGAGCGTTTGCATGATGGATGATGTTGTTGTTCTATCCGCTATCGTATAGGCGCTAAAGTCCAAGAATGCAAATCTGTATATCGCTGGTGCGGCGGACCCCGAGGGAGACTACCAGCTGGATGTGGACGTCTCTGGGCTGATATTCTCCCATCACCCACTCTTCAGTCGGGAGCATGTCCTGGGGGCCCGGCTGGCTCAGCTGTACGACCAGTACCTCACCAGGCAGGGTAACAACCTCACAGGACACCTCACTGACAAGGTAAACCATCACCATATACACGACTGTGACGTAAAAACATCCCTGAATACACTGGAGAACATGTTTGGTGTATTATCCAAACAAGCCACGCGTGTACATCGTGTATGTCCTGTGTGCTTTAGTTGAACGGACTGAGGAGTGCACTGCGCAATATACTTGAGATCCACGGCGGGGAGAGCCTCACTCAAGCCATGCAGCAGAGGATATCCGAGTACAGTCTGGAGGTTCGGTGAGTTCCCCAGATTTGTCCGAGTCCTGTTCAGTCTTCGAATCCAAAGTCCCCTCTTAAGAACCGTGACGAGGTATTATTCCCTCCGCTGGTCATCTCAGGAACACTCGGCAGCTGCGAGACAGCGAGCAGGAGAAAGACAGGACCCTGCTGAAGAACATCGTTAAGGTGTGGAAGGAGATGAAGGCCCTGAGGGACTTCCAGAAGTTCACCAACACGCCCTACAAGCTCTACCTCAGGAGGTGAATCTCTTTGTGTGGATAATAAGACACTGGTCTGGTGCTGCTCCATAGAACTTTAATACAATGATATGTGCAGAGCTGTGCTTCCAGAAGAGACTCTATTGCACTATTAATATGAGTAGTGATTACGATTAATCCAGCGCCTCGGGGGCTATCAAGATTTGTTTTGGCTTCACTTTTTGGGAGCTGTCATGCCGCTGTGTCGCACGCACACCAGGCGGCAACCTCCGGTTCTACCGAGTGAAAGCCAAAGCTTCATGTGTTAAAGCTGCATTCTCTCTAGTGTCCACCAGGGGGCGACTCCTCTGGTTGTATAGAAGTCTATGAGAAAATGACTCTACTTCTCTCTTGATTTATTACCTCAGTAAACATTGTAAACATGAGTCTGTGGTGAACACTCTTCAGCAGTCTGTGAAACACTTTCCTGAATTGTTGCAGCTGAAGAGTAGAAGAGTAATATAATTACTAAAAAGTATAAAATGAAGTATATTATTTGGCTCTCTGTTGTGACAGGATGTACTGAGTTCAGGTGAAGAAGAACCTCATTTTAAGTCTTATTTCAATGCAAACACTTTAGCAGGAATGTAGCACAGCGTGGAAGTGAAAGCAGTGCTTTTGTTTATTTAAATGTGAAAGTGGAATAAAGATCCCTAAAATCCATAAATACTTGTACCCCTAACAAATGCTTGCTCGACAATGTGTGTGTGTCTTCTGATGATGGTATTCTGCTGATGTTTGTACACTTTTCATTCATGTGTTTTTTTAAACCACTCTCCAGAGAGAATGTGGACCAGGCGTCGGACGAGCGAGAGCACGAGGATGAAATCTTGACAGAGGTCATGGAGTCGGAGGTAGAGATGGAGGAAGTTTACCAGAGAAAGCTGGCCGAGTACAAGAAACAGCTGGAGGAGTGGAAGCTCTGGAGAAGGAAACAGGTAGATGCTGCTATTTAGCTTACTGCACATACATCAGTACCATTCTGAAGATAAATGAACGCTTTAAAAGCCTCTTGGATCAGCTGGAATATACATCGTCACAGAGCTGAGAACAGGCTGTTTGATCTGAATACTTCTTCCACCACTGCTGATGAGTTTTTTGTGTTTCTGTTTTAAACTGTATTTCTGCTGATATATATATATTTATATAGTTACCAGATTGTCTTTAAACAGATCCAGCATCAGTCGGACTACAGTACCTACTGTATGTATTTAATATCTATCTAACTTAGCTCAGTCAGATGTAGTTGGTCACTTTACCTATATGTTTACCTAAAATAAATGTCTCTAAATTAATAAAATTCAAATTCTGGTTTAAAAATCAAGACGGTGAATATTCACACATATATTAACACACACACACACACACACACACACACACACACACACACACACACACACACACACACACATCCTGTGTTCACTGTGTTCAGAAAGCCAAAAAGAAGAAGAGGAAAAAGAAGAAGAAAGGCCAGGCTCAGGATGACACGGAGGAAGACGAAGACGAAGAGCAGGAGGCGAGCGAATCGGAGGGGCCCGCTGAGGAAGGCCCCCCGAAGCCGGAGCCTCCGGAGAAGCCCGAGTTCGACTCTGTGGAGCAGCGGGTCAGAGAGAAAGCCTCCAGGATACGAAGGAAACCCGGAGAGTCCATCCTCATCCCGGATCTGTCTGCATCTGGAAACATCACCGCCACTGAGCTCTGCCCCAGGTACCAGCAGGAAGCGGTTGAAATATACACAATAAATCCGCTCTTCTCACCCACTGGCATGTTGTTCTCTACTTGTTTTGAGGAAAAGTGAGATGATGAATCTGAAATGAAAGGACTTAAGAGATGAACTGTTAATGTTTCCTCCTCCTCCTCGTAGGCCTGAAATAGCTCGTAGGGAGGACGTTTCACGGCGCTCGCTTTTCATCAAGATCCTCTACAACAACAAAGAAGTGTCCAGAACGGACGGCCGCTCCCTGAACGCTGACTTCAGAGTGCACTTTGGACAGATTTTCTATCTCAAGATACTCAACTGTCCCCAAAGCATCAATCTGCAGGTACAGTAAGAGAAGCATCAGCCTGATGACTGTGTTCTCATCAGGGCTGTTTAACGTTCAACGGTTCTGTTGAGGTTTTCCAATGAAGGTTCAAATGTCTGTCGTATTTTATGAGGTCATCACCCTAAAAGATTTGAATAAATACTTTTTTGTAATTGTGGTAAAGAGACTTCAATTAACACTTGACCATGAAGCTGCTCGCTTTATATAATATATAAATATCAATCATTACCATCAATCACTCTCCTCGTGTTTTTCTTCTCCCTAATATCTATAAACGGCAAAACGACATTAATATGGACTGAAGCAAATATCTTATTTGATAAAAACATGTTGTGAATCTTTTTTTCAATACATTTTGATCACATGAGCCACCACTGGAATCCTACAAATAAGTTAATACTAATAGTATTAGTGGAGCCTGATCTTTATCTGACACTGAGCTGTTTACTGCATTTAAATAGAATAAACATGCAAAACAACAACAACAACAACAACCTGCATCCGAATGTCGACGTTATGAGTGAAGCTTCTTCTCATTTCTGTGTGCGTGTGTGTGTGCATGTGTGTGTGTGTGTGTGTGTGTGTGTGTGTGTGTGTGTGTGTGTGTGTGTGTGTGTGTGTGTGTGTGTGTGTGTGTGTGTGTGTGTGTGTGTGTGTGTGTGTGTGTGTGTGTGTGCGTGCAGGTGTTTGAGGAGATGGGCTCGTCATGCTCCCTCCTGGCTCAGGTGTTTCTTCCGGTTCCAGAGCCCTCAGTGGTGACGAGCATCGTCCCTATTGAGGAATATGAGTTCAGCAGCAACCAGAGAGTGATGTTCGACCACGAGGGCGTTGGAAGCGGTAAATGCCTTCATCTGACACCAACTCACCCACGAATACATTCACATTTTTCAAAGGATAAGCTCTATATTTCAATGTGATAGCCGTCACGTTTGTTGGACGGGGGGCCTTGTCTTCCTGTCGCTCATCCTCTCTGTACGCCTCTCCAGACGTGCCGCTCTCCTTTGAGGCCGACGGCGGTAACAAACAGACCCTGCTGACCTCCGGGAAGCTGTCCTGCTGTGTTTGTTGGGGGTCCGGGGAGGACGGCGTCCCACTCGCCCCTCCGGCGTCTCAGCATCCTGGCGGCGTACACAGGTAGTGTCACTTAAAGGACAGGGCTGGTGGTTGTGCATGCTTTAACCCATAATCTAGTTATCTCCATCACTGCTTACGATAGGCGTTTATGTTTAACAGTGCAGTGGTTTCAGCTTGCGTCAGCATGACGTAAACTTGGCAACGTCCTCGGACTTTGAACCTGTTTAGTATAATCAATCATATTAAACTTTAAGCTCTGTTTGTGCATCAAAGGTTATGCAGCGGCAGCAGAAGCACTCTGTATTGATTGATGCCTTCAGCAGCTCATGAGAAATGCTGATCAGCAACATTAATAGTGCATTCAACAACAGATTTCATCTGCCAAGCCATAAACATTCCCATGTTTGCTTATTGGTTCTGTTTTTTTTCTGATTACGTCGTTCATAAGTGAATCTCAAGGCTCATTAATTGTTGATGCGAATCATCAAACTACCCTGTGGTAAGTATTAATCGCTTTACTTCTCTGTGTGTTAGCGGCCTGGGCCGTCTTGATGCGGTCACATTTATTGGGGCGTCTGGACTGTACGACATGAAAAAAATTGGCGAGTGGGCCACACAGTCACGACTGGACCCCAACGATCCCAAAAACGCCTCCATCATGCAGCTGCTAAAAGTGCGTATGAAGAATATAAAAAAGAATATCAACGATCCAGGAGACTCTTAAATGGAAACGTGGCTTCTTGTCTCCGGACCTGTGGCTCACCAGGTGGCCAGCAGCGGAGAGGTGACGGCTCCAGAGTACTTCCGTCTGGAGCAGCTGCAGGAGGAGTTCAACTTCGTCACCGATGAAGAGTTGGAGAGGTCCAACAGATTTCGGCTGCTCCGGCTCAGGAACCAGGAAGTCGCAGAGTTTCGAAGTTACAAGTTTGTTCCTGCTGTGGAGAGGGAGGTCACTGACAAGGTGTTCCAGGTCAGATAATAAATAATAAAACGTTTATTACACAGCAGAATAGTGTGGATGCGGCAGAATGAGCTCTGTATGACACCAACTCTTTTGTGATGATTTCAGGAATACGAGAAGAGACTGAAAGAAGGAGAGATAGTCGACACTAAAGAACATCTGGATTCACACAGAGCCTTAGTAGCCAAATACCTCCAGAAGGTGAGTAGCTTACGGGATGTAAATGTGTAATATTAATAGTTGATCATGTTTATTTAAATGTAAGAATTATATTTCAAGCTCATGTAACCAAATAATCGTGTTATGATTGGTTTGCTGTAAACGAAGCAGCCCCACTTCAATGGTCTGGTCGTTTCCCCACAGATCCGAGAGTCGGTCATCAACAGATTTGTTCTTGCCAAACATCACTACCTTCTGTCTGACCTGGTGATAGAAGAGGAGATCCCGAGCATCGGGTAAATACTGCCCCATCAACATCACTGATTCATTCCTCTCTCACTTTTCACTCCCGTCTCTCACACCTGACTCTTCTCCTTCTTGTGTTGAGCATCTTACCGTGTTTTGCTTTTCTTTCTTGCCAATCACACAATAGTAATTGGAGCTTGTGAGCATGTCGTCTTTACTTCTGTATATCCTTCTCTTATTCCTCTTTTCAAAGAGAATTGAAATATGACACAGATGATCAGCTGATGTGAGAGTGTTTCTTGGCCGGTTGCTGCTTCGCTCCGTTAGATCTTGAGCTCGTTTGTTCCCTGGATGAGTTCCTCTGGAACATGTTGACGTGATAACGGGGAATCTGGAATAATCTTAGTTCAGATTTACACACGATAATGTACGACTGTCGGAGCCGATCACGATGTTGGGTGTTACTTTGCGTGTTCTTCTTCATTATCCAAAGTGAATGTTATAAACTCTTCTGTTCCATTTTTTTTTCTGCTTTGCATTTGTAACAGTGGTGCAGGTCCTGGGTATGAGCTTCTTTTTTTTGTTCTCCCTCCCTCTGTGTCTCTGTTTCTCCATTTAGTTTGAGCCCTGAGTACCAGTTCGGTAGTGACGGACCCTTCACCGTGTAGCATTCAGTCCCTTCAGCATTCTGCAGTTTATTTCACCAAAACACTTTTTCAGCAGCGCCCACTGCGTCATAAAGGGTCTTGAAAGTAAAATAATGTTGAGGTAACCATGAGCTCTACATGTTATGAATATGATTAGTATTGTGATGATAAAGCTGCAGATACCTGGAGGGACTAAGTACCGTTGGTGGTAATAATCCTCTCCCACAGTTAGACACGTGCTTACAGTCTGATATCCGTTTTTTTAAATGAGCAGTTTGCATTCCCTTGTTGACTAAATAACAGCCGCCGTTTGTTTTGCGACGATCAGGATTCTGGGAATGAACCTTTTCAAGCTGGCTGAACCAAAGCGTCCGCTGAAGCCTCAGAGGAAAGAGAGGAAGAAGGTGACGGCTCAGAATCTGTCCGACGGAGACATTAAACTGCTCGTCAACATCATGAGGGCCTTCTCCATCCCCGTCCGCCGGCCGCAGACCAAGTGAGTGCTCAAAGTCCGAACAGTGTCGGGAGAAATAAGAATTATATACGCTTTAGACGCGGGACGGAAATCTGTGTCGATGCGTTTCTTTATTTCCAGTAAACCCGGACAGTCTCAGAGTGCCGTCCAGGGCAGCGACTGGCTCATCAGCCAGGTACAGCACACCTTCACTCTCCTCTACAAGCTCATTGGCAGCTTGTGATCGATATTATGTAAGTGTGGTTTTTTTTTTTGCGATTGCTGTTCTAGGTACAAGTCAGGCCCTTTGTGGAGGTTTCCTTCCAGCGCACAGTGCTTCAAACAACCACAGCTGATGGACCGAACCCCTGCTGGAACGAGGAGCTGCAGCTACCGTTCAGGTGACAGCCGGGTATCTCATAGCCTGTCTTCTCCTTTTATGATCAATGTTTACGGCTGTGTTTTATACATACGGGCTGCTGATGGTGGCCAATTCCTAATTGGCCATCGTTGTATGTTTTTACAATGACAATAAACATCCTTATCCTTATCAGCTTTATCCACTTAAATACCTTTGCAACATTACGACTCTTTTCAGATGTTATTGTGCACTTAAAGGGATAGTAGTGATGTTTAGAAGTGTGGTTGTGTAGTCAGTGTATTAAAGTAGATGGAGTTTGGAGAAACAGACAAGAGTCCCAGCACGGGAGCAAAGCAGGAACTGAAGCTGTTATCTATGATCTCTACAAAGACACCAGACTCCATTCACTAAAACACTGATTCTACCTCTCAGGACACAGGAGCTGCTGGTCTATATCGGATAGTTAGTTTGTGTTATTGTGAGACTTTAGTGTTTTAAAGGTTAGTTCAGGTTCACTAAAGTCTCTCAACAACACAAACTCACTAACAGATGGAGGCAGCAGTAGAGCAACAGCTCCTGTGTCCTGAGAGGTAGAATCAGTGTTTTAGTGAATGGAGTCTGGTGTCTTTGTAGAGATCATAGAGAACAGCTTCAGTTCCCCTCAGAAAGGTCTGTCTGACAGCAAGGTAAAGAGGTGAAAACATTCTAAATATAGCATTCATTTAAACTGATAGAGATTCTTTTAGGAGTCAAAAATACGTCCACAGCAGAACATTACTTTGCTCCCGTGCTGGTTCTCCTGTCTGTTTCTATAAACTCATCTACTGTAGTAGAACCCTGACTGTGGAGGAGAACCTCATACTAACACACTACAGAACATCACTACTGTCTCTTGAACACAGTTCGTTAACACTGAACAAACTAGCAGAAACGTAAAACTCTTCTTCTTCTTCTCGTCAGTGCCCCAAATGGCGACTACACCGCTGCTGCCTTACAATCAGTCAAAGACGAAGTCTTCATCAACATATTCGATGAGGTGGTTTATGAAACCGGAGTGGTGAGTAAAACACTGTAATTATATCATAACATGTTCCTTGAATTCTTGTATTATTTGCTCTCTTGTTTCATCATTGAACACCTTTTGCTCCTCAGAATGACAAAGACAGAGGGAAGTCCATACACACCCGGGTAGAGAAGCACTGGCTGGGCTCCGTCAAGATCCCCTTCAGCACCATCTACTCTCAGGCCAGGGTGAGAGTCCTCGCTGTTGTGTATGTATTACCTCACTACCTGACCTGCTGACTGATTATTTCTACTTTCTTGACTCCATCGGACAGATTGATGGAACGTTCAAGGTGAATACACCGGCGGTGTTGCTGGGTTACAGTAAGGATCGGAGCCACGGGGCCGACGGTGGTTACGACACCCTGAGGAGCCTGAGTGAGGGAGCCTTCGTCACGCTCTTCATCACCATCGAGCCTCAGCTGGTGCCTGGAGAGTCCGTCAGGGAAAAGGTGAGTTCAAGGATGGATCCTGTCTGTAGTGCAGCTAGTTTGTCTTAGTTCATGTGTGTCTTCAAGGATTCAAGGATCATTTATTGTCATGTATGCAACACAGGGATGTAAACTCAGAGTCCTCCTCCTCTGGTCCACTAGAGTCCTCATGATGTAAACACAGAGTCCTCCTCCTCTGGTCCACTAGAGTCCTCATGATGTAAACACAGAGTCCTCCTCCTCTGGTCCACTAGAGTCCTCATGATGTAAACACAGAGTCCTCCTCCTCTGGTCCACTAGAGTCCTCATGATGTAAACTCAGAGTCCTCCTCCTCTGGTCCACCAGAGTCCTCATGATGTAAACTCAGAGTCCTCCTCCTCTGGTCCACTAGAGTCCTCATGATGTAAACTCAGAGTCCTCCTCCTCTGGTCCACCAGAGTCCTCATGATGTAAACTCAGAGTCCTCCTCCTCTGGTCCACCAGAGTCCTCATGATGTAAACTCAGAGTCCTCCTCCTCTGGTCCACCAGAGTCCTCGTGATGTAAACTCAGAGTCCTCCTCCTCTGGTCCACCAGAGTCCTCGTGATGTAAACTCAGAGTCCTCCTCCTCTGGTCCACTAGAGTCCTCATGATGTAAACTCAGAGTCCTCCTCCTCTGGTCCACCAGAGTCCTCGTGATGTAAACTCAGAGTCCTCCTCCTCTGGTCCACTAGAGTCCTCGTGATGTAAACACAGAGTCCTCCTCCTCTGGTCCACTAGAGTCCTCGTGATGTAAACACAGAGTCCTCCTCCTCTGGTCCACTAGAGTCCTCGTGATGTAAACACAGAGTCCTCCTCCTCTGGTCCACTAGAGTCCTCATGATGTAAACTCAGAGTCCTCCTCCTCTGGTCCACTAGAGTCCTCATGATGTAAACACAGAGTCCTCCTCCTCTGGTCCACCAAAGTCCTCATGATGTAAACTCAGAGTCCTCCTCCTCTGGTCCACTAGAGTCCTCATGATGTAAACACAGAGTCCTCCTCCTCTGGTCCACTAGAGTCCTCATGATGTAAACACAGAGTCCTCCTCCTCTGGTCCACCAGAGTCCTCGTGATGTAAACACAGAGTCCTCCTCCTCTGGTCCACTAGAGTCCTCGTGATGTAAACATGCTTCCTTTTCCAATGTTGATGAATTTACTCCTTCATAGTTCGTTAGTGCTCCAGGAACAAAAAACAACAAAAAGACCAAAAAATGTGCCGAAATTCATGGGAGCTACCACATGTACCACAACATGTACCACAACATGTACCACAACATGTACCACAACATGTACCACAACATGTACATGCATCTGTGTCAAATTCGTTATCAGATGTGTTCACAGGCTCTTATAAGTAGCTAGTTATGCATCAGTGTATTCATTTGCTCTTATGTTTGTCCTCCTTTTGTGCTACGTATTTGCTTTGCTCTGCTACGTATCGCTAGATTAAGGAATTACAGGTAACACTCAAACACTCCCTCCATGCCTTCCATCATTCTTTTAGCGTATGAATTCATCTCCATAGTGCTGAGCTGAATTTCCTCTGTCGTAACCTTTGACCTCTTTGTGCAGTTTGACAGCCAGGAGGATGAGCGTTTGCTGCAGGCCTCAGATAGGTTTGAGCGGGAGGCGGCGGGGGGCTACCCGGACCGACCGTGCATCACCACCGTCATCGACCTCAACGGGAAGACGGTGTTCGTCACGCGATACATCCGACCTCTCAACCCCCCGCAGGAGTTACTGGACGCGTTCCCCAACAACTCGCAGGACGCCGCGGTCAGTCGCTGGACATTGAAGTGAATGTAGAGATGTAGTGACTGATTATACGTCTTACTGGGTCAGATTTACTGTCTCTTTTCCTCACACAGGCCCTGGTTGCCAGGTTTGTCTCGCTCGTCCCCTCCCTGCCGGACAGAGTCTCGTTCTCCGGGGCCTGTGACCTGTGGAGCACCTGTGATGTGAGTGAACCCTCTCAGAGCTCTTTGGAAGATTGGAAGAGGAGGGAAGTGTCAATCTGACAGGGACTCGTCTTCTTGTTTTGTTTCAGCAATTCCTCACCCTCCTGGCGGGAGACGAAGAAGAACACGCCGTGCTCTTGTGCAACTACTTCCTGTCTATGGGCAAGAAAGCCTGGCTGATAATTGGCACAGCTATACCAGAGGTGTGTGTGTGTGACGATCATTATAAACAGCAATGCACCGACATGGAGCACAGATTTAAAATGTGTTGTTTTTTATGTATATGTTGTTGAGTTGTTTACTTTCATTCTTCCAATTGTTTCCAGCAAATTTCAAACCAGAAAAATCTGTAATTTAACCACGGTAAGGTCTGTTTCATTTGGTCGCCTGCCTCATGTCCTCTTTAGTCTGCCAGAAGCTTCCATAAACTGACTTTTTATCCAGTTTTAAGACACTTTTTAAGACACTTTAGATCTTTTGTGGTTTTTAAGCAGATAAAGGATTTTGGTCAGCAGACGTCTGGATCTTAAGTTATCAGAGAAACAAGCCGAGCTAACTTTAGCATTAGCTCGTCTCAGTCCCTCCAGGACGTCCTGCATCCTCTGAACAGTGCTGGAGAAACACTGATTGCTAACGTGAAGCTGCTTCCTTCAGAGTTTTGTTTTTGAGAGGACGAGACCTCTGTGGTAAAAACCTACTGAACCATGAACACTGAAGAATGAAGACAACAACTCCCATGATCCCACGCTGCTTCACCACGTCAACAAACTCCGTCTTTTGTTTATTGTTTTAAATTGAGACACAGGAAGTGACATACTGTGCATTGAAGGAGCTGAAAAGTCTCTCTTTTATTGACATTTATATCAAACATAATGCAGAGATTTTGAGTCTTTCTGCAGCGGCACTAATACTTTTGATGTCTTTATTTTTTAGGGACCCACAGCATACGTCCTGACCCTCGAGCAGAACCGCTACCTGATCTGGAATCCCAGCAGCGGTCAGTTCTACGGACAGCACGACACCTTCTGCCCTCTGCAAATAGTCGGCTGCCTGGTCAACGCCGACAATGTGAGTAAAGATACATCAACTATATGACCTTGAATCACCAGCTCACGATGTGGCATTTTTAATCCCTCACTTTTTAAGCATCACTACCTTTAGATTGCAGCAGATTATTTGAGTAACTTTTTATTTAGGTGTGGTTCAACGTTCAAGAATATACGTCACCGATGTCGATGAGTTTCGACACCACGAAAGCCAATTTGTGGAAGCCGTTTTTCTCCCGATCCTTCTCTCACCCCGGCCTGTCGAGTGTACAAGTGAGTCTCCAGCATTTATAGATAATCTGGATGTTTGTTCGCTGGTATTTTTTTAATTCTCACTAATTCTCTTCAGCCAGAGGAGCTGGTGTATCGGCGCACGGACAAAGCTGCTGCAGCAGAGCTTCAGGACAGGCAAGTCACCCACCGCTTTGTTGAGCTACAATCTCACACACAGAGACACAAACACAAACATTTACCGTCCAACTCTCCATAGAATTGAGAAGATCCTGAAGGAGAAGATCATGGAGTGGCGCCCTCGTCACCCGACCCGCTGGAACCGCTACTGCACCACCACCCTGAAACAGTTCCTGCCCAAACTGGAGCAGAGCGGGGGGCGAGACGTGGCCGAGGGGCAGCGCCACGAGCTGCAAAGCATGCTGGGAGACAACAGGGCAAGTCTGGAACGAGTCACTGAATGATGTCATCAGTCTAACATTTCAATGATAGAATAGTCTCCACTCTGAAAGAAATACGTCAGCTCATTAATGACACATTTAATAAACTCCTCTCATAAATAACTAATAGGATCTTTATTATTTGTTTTAGATTTCAGGGTTCCCCCTGCATCTGCCGTTCTCTGAGATCCGGCCCATCGTGGAGGCGGTGTACAGCACTGGAGTGCACAACGTCCACGCAGCGAATGTGGAGTTCGCCCTGGCCGTGTACGTACACCCGTACCCTAATAACGTCCTGTCCGTGTGGGTGTACCTGGCCTCGCTCGTGCGTTCATGAGATCGCTGCGCTTCACTGACTGTTTTTTTATAAATGAGCTTTATTTAAAATGACTTTACACACCATTGACACACTATTGTATATATTTAATGGATATAATGGTTGTCATATCTTTGTAATACACAGTTACCAGTTTTATATCTGTACATCACATCCAAAAACCTTGCATTAAAACCCACCTTTCTAAATAATGTTTTGTTCTTCTTGTTGACTCTGAGAATAGCAATTTCTGAGACCCTAGCTTGTGTTGTGGTTGTATTTGACTTTATTAAAATATGTTTACAATATTTCATGAATCTATGTTGACATATGTGTATGGAAGCCCTGAGAGGCAAGTGAGAAAAGGGGGGGAGTTTTGCCAGGATGAGTTACTTTTTCTCATCTGTGAAAACGTGTGTGTGTGTGTGTGTGTATATATGTATGTGTAACTGATAAAGAAGAGACAAAAGAGAGAGGGAAGACTCAGCAAATAATAATAATGAACTAAATACTAATGATAATAATTAGTAATGATAAATAAATTGGCATCTGTTGATCACCTTCTATGGACCTTCCATTTTTTAATTAGAATAATATTATTCGTAATCGTATATTCCCTCGAATTACAGTGGAATTTAACTTAACATGTTATAAAACATTGACCTCAGATCAGTGTTTTTACTGTGATCTCATGAGCCGCCATGTATGGAAGCCCATTCCTGCCAGCAAAAAAAAAAAAAAAGATCACAAAAAAAAAAAAAAAAATAAGATCACTAAAAAAAAAAAAAAATAGTAACTTAATAAAAAAAAAAATGTAATTCACAAAAAAAAAAAAAGAAAATCCACCCACAAAATAAATAATAATAATTCTAATAATTTTTTATTTTTTTTATTTTCCTTTTTTTCCACCAGCAAAAAAAACCCAAAAAACTTTTGGTGCATCCATCTGTAACCATAACACTGACCAGATTTTTCCAGTTGCTATAGAAAGTCGAAATTATGAGATACTTTAACACAACAGTCATAGAAGCAGCTATGACATATGAATGGATTGTGAGTACATTGAAGACTTCTTTAAAACGTGGCTTTACAACACATGAAATACAGATGATGTTTCACATGGATTGTACTGAGCAAACGCACCCTTGAATAGAATGTTAAGCAAGAAGCAGCTCTGGAGTATAAAGAATGAAACCAATGTGGCTGAGGTGGCGACCAATAAACAGCAACTGGAAACATCTTTTTTTTTTTTTTTTTGCTGACAGAGAAAAAGTAAAAAATATATATACATATATATATATATATATATATTTATTTTTTATTTTTGTGAATTAATTTTTTTTTCTTTTTTTTTTTGAATTAATTTTTTTTCTTTTTTGGTGATCTAATTTTTTCTTTCTTTTGCTTGTGGGAATGGGCTTCCATAGCCATGAGAACGAATCCCACTGCTTTTATTGTCAAGACCCGCCTTTTGTAGCCAGTTGAGGCGGGAACGATTGGTTCGGGTTAGAAAATATATTCAGAATCAGGATATCCCATTGGTCAGCGCATAAGACTTAGAACGAATCAGGTTACCGGCACCTCGACGACGCGTGTTACGCCTGGCCAATCGTAGCGCTTGAATGTGGCACGGGGAGGGTCTTGTGAAGGCTTTGCCACGCCCCCTTGTTTGATTGTATATGCGGCTGCGCAGATGACGCACTGAGATTCAGTGTGTAAAAGATGGCTCCCTTTCCAGACGAGGTGGATGTTTTTACTGGCCCACACTGGCGAATGAAGCAGCTGGTGGGCTTATACTGCGAAAAGGTGTGTAGGAATAAAAGTCGGGCGTAAATGTGGAGTTAAAAAAAGGAATATATGACGGTGTATGTGTGGCCAACGGACGGCTGAACGTCAGCTAGCTTGTGTCAGTAGCATTCAGCTAACGCCTGCTAACTGGTTTTAGCTAGCTTAACTAACTGTCTTCAGAGATACCTTGTTATGCAACATGACTTAAAGCGTCACAACGCGGATTCTAGTGTTCCCTAAAACTAACAGTGTAAAAAACATTGGAAATGTACGAGCTGTCTGTAAAAAATAAAAATAAAATAGAGTGAGATTAAGATAAACTGAGTTAGCGACACTAGCTAGCATCACCAAAACATCCACTGCTCATATTATACATTATAGTTTTACAGTTTTGAATGCACCAACAAGCATTTTCATATCTGTCACTGTCAATATAATTACTACACACTGTATATATAGTGTGTAAACATCTATCTATATATATATATATATATATATATATATATATATATATATATATATATATACGGTATATTGTACATAACCATACAGTTCATTCAGTGTTTATTTATTTGCACTGTTTGTGTAGTTTACAACTGACAGAACACTTGACTTTTATTAGATGTTTTGTTTGTATTTTGTTGGTCTTTACTTATTTTTACATATATTTATATGATATATATACACCTATTGTTTCATATACTTGTGTCCACAATAGTGCTGTCTATTTATTATTCTTTTGTTTGTTCAGCTTTGTTCTCCTTGTTCCGAGCTGTATTTCTGTGTCTGTGTACATTGAGATCAATGCTAAAGACCAGAGTCACGTTGACTCCAGTCATGTGCAAACATACGTCGTCATTAACAGTGATTCTGATAATGCATGGCCGGTGTGTTAATGATTTTATCTTTAAAAGGATATTAGTGTAAACACAAATGACGTTACATTGTGTTATGAATGAGTATTTCTTTGTTTTTTTTCCACAGCTGTCAAAAACCAACTTCTCCAACAACAATGATTTCCGCTCGTTTCTTCAGTCGCTGTGCGCCACCTTTAAGGAGTTCAAGATGCACGAACAAATTGAGAATGAGTACATTATCGGCCTGTTGCAGCAGCGCTGCTGCACCGTGTACAACGTGCACTCTGACAACAAGCTCTCAGAGATGTTGTCCCTCTTTGAAAAAGGGTTGCACAACGTCAAGGTAAATGTGCATCGCTGCTTTACAGAATAGTTTATTGTTCTGCATCTAGACTTTACTTGAAGGGAAACGCATGCATGAGTTCTGCAGAGCTCAGCTGATAGTTGGTGCTCAATGGTGGGGTAACACTCTGTCATTAGAGTAACTGTTATGTTGGCCACACAAAGATTGCACAACCAACAACAACATCAGAATTGTTATTTAAGTTAAATGTAAATATGTGAAAGGATATGTATCTTTTAAAACGTAGAGTAATTTATTTTAAAGCCATTTTGCAAATCGTATCCGTTTTTTATAAAACTATTCAAAACAAAGTTTTTGTCATGATTGTAAGAGGTTATAAACTTGAGGTTTTATTGATTAGAAAAGGTCCAGATGCATAAAGAAGGCTGAATTGTAATAAAAGCAGAGTTGTTTTTTTTGTGATCTGCTTCACAAGAGAGAAGAGTTATTGTTCTCTCTCGGGGCTTTCCAGAATGATGCAATCGTGTAAATCTTCACTTCCACTTTGTCCCAGTCAGTTTTGAAACAGTCGTCATTTTTTTATGTAGTTGGAAGACCTTATTTTGACTTTTCCTCAGTTGTTAAAGAGACTTTGCAGAATATTAAGCTTGAAAAGGTTGTAGATCATAATGACCACGTGTAATAGTGTAGCGGGTTGATTTAACTGATGGATGTTGTAGACAGGATTGCATGAATAAGTAATTGTTGTGTGTTTTAGAGTGAATACGAGCAGCTTAACTATGCCCAGCAGCTGAAGGAGCGACTAGAAGCTTTCACTCAAGACTTTCTGCCCCACATGAAGGAAGAAGAGGAGGTAAGATGTTCACATTTATTCTTATTATAAATATCTTTTAATTCATTTATTCCCCAAAGAATGGGTAAGACTAAATTGTGTTCCTAAACAACAAATGTAAGAACATGTGCTCACACCGTCAGTGACTTTCACAGCAGCAAGCTGTTTATAAACTGAGGAGGTTCGTTGCAGGTGTTTCAGCCGATGCTGATGCAGTACTTCACCTACGAGGAGCTCAAGGACATCAAGAAGCAGGTGATAGCGCAGCACTGCAGCCAACACCAGTGGGACTGTGCTGCTGAGGTGCTGAAGGGCTTCAGTCTGTGGAGTCAGGCAGAGGAGCTGCAAAAGGCCTTTAAATATGCCGACCACGAGAAGACCGATTATGGTGAGTGAACGTGTTCCTTAAGGAAATGCTTCATGATTGTCATACCAGGAACTGTTGAGTGGAGTTTAGGTGATCACTATCTGCTCACAGCCGATACAGGAATGACTAGTTCTCTCAGTGTTACTGTGTGCAGCAGGCCTCCAAGTCTGTCCGTCACACTGACAATGTTTCACACATTTGATACTTAATTGTGTTTAATTAACGAGCTGAATGCCTCACTGTGTCGAAGAGACTGGGATCATTCTTCTATGTGTAAAGAAACTAGGCTGGACTTATACATTACTTTCCTAACTTTGTAAAACAAAATTTAACACATAAAACATAGATATAAATGCACAGAATTTAAATTCATCACCGATATCTGTCTCGGTATTGGTGCAAACTCTTCTCTAATAAAACTAGCAGCATTAGCTCCAATAGGCGCTAAATCTCGAGAGAAAGTCACCAAGTAGTGAACACTGAGGCTGCCATGTGGCTGCTGTCAGTACTCACAGCTGTTAAGAGAAAAGCTGGTGGAGGACTCTGGTGAAGAGCCATGAGTGAACGGACAGAATACGTGCAGGGAGACACTCCGGCGTATTACAGTCCAGCGACAGCCACAGGAAGCAGAGTTTCTTCTTCTTCTCTTTTTTTATTCTCCGAGCATTTGATTTATTCAGGGTTCTCATGCATCCTGGGAAAACCTGGAAAACAGTTGACCAATATTTCAGTCACTGGAAACACATAAAATGAGAGAAAAAAAGAAATGTCCTGAAAAATACTTATTTATATGATATTTTACTTGAGCTGAGAATGATGTACTCGTCCATCAGAGCTGCCCAAACAGATGCCGTCTGAAAGAGCTTCTTTATGTGGAGGATCATATCAATGTTAGTTTATGGACGACAGTATTTTAAATAGGCTGCTCTCGGTTATGTTGCTGAGAACGCTGTGAACGTCACATGGAACATGTTTTACAAAGTGTATTGTTGTTTTTACAGCCCTGGCTGTGCAATAGACTTTTTATCACAGCAGACAGTTTGATTTTAGGAGAAGTACAGGTGTCACTAATAAATCATAAACGATGCTCCATCCCATTTAAGTGTCGCAGTAAAGCTTTCTTTATACTCGAGCTCCGAGCATGAAGCAGTGCCAAACTATTAGTCATCAGTTTCATGAGAGGATAAACTGTTAGTTTCAGTATTTGAGTCGGTTACAAGCGAAGCTGTTTTGTCCTCCTCAGACCTGGAAAAGAACAAGAACCCTTCAGCCCACATCTCCCAGCTTCCTGCTGAAATCATGCTGAGGCTCTTCCACTATATGGGCCCTGAAGATCTGAGTCGCTGTAGTCAAGTGTGCAGCTCCTGGTCCGATCTGGCAAAGACCGGCTCCCTGTGGAGACACCTGTACCCTGTACGCTGGGCCAGAGGTAGGCCGCTCATTACCTCGCGAAGCTTCATGTTCCCTGCAAAAGTAAATACTTAATTGCATTGATTTTAGTCCGTCGTGGTGCTAAATGTTTTTTTGTCTCTCTTATGTAGGTGATTATTATAGTGGCCCCCCTGGGGACCTGGACCAGGACCCAGATGAGGAGTGGGTGACGAGTCGGCAGAACGAGGGTCGGGCCTATCAGGAGTGGGACGAGGACGCTGATGTCGATGAGTCTGGTAAGGAAAGAAAAAGGTAGAATAATATAAAGAATGGGCCGTTAGTTTCAAACCCCGTTAACCTGCCTTTGGCTTTTTTTAACTGCCACCTAACAAAAGTACTAAAATGTGCCTTTAACACTCGTATCAAACGGGTTCAGCTGGGTGGTTTTGACATTTTTAATATTTGTTTAGGGTGATAACATCTGGCTGTGTTTGCTCTCCACATTCACTCACACGCTCCTGTGATGAATTCAGTCACCTCTTAAAGCCGTCCGGTCTGGTTCATACTCACCGTAGTGGAGGATAAATGACGGGACCACGGCCGGCGTGGAGACTCCACAAGTGGTCGTGCACACATTTTTTGTAACTTGTTGCGATCGCGTGAAAACCACTATTTACATGTCTGAGGATCATACAAAGCTGTAGAAACAGGAGGTGTTAAAAGTCTACATGTGAGTAAATATTTATCAGCCAAATCAAATAGTTTACAGGATCTTCAAACTTATGAGACGTTCCCCCATTTTGGCAGCAAAGCTACCTGGAACAAAGGTTTCATGAGTTCTGCATCTAACCTGAATAAACTGTCCATGTTCTTGTTCCTCGTCTCTTCAGATGAGTCTAAGCGAGGCTCCCTGGCTATCGACACCGCTCAGCGAGAGAAGAAGCTTCTGAACGGGATCATCCAGAACCTCCTGCCAGCCGTGGGTCCGTCTGTGAAGTCCATCGTCCTGGCCTACAGTTCTACGGCCTCCAGTAAAATGGTATGCAGCGCAAAATCTTTATTTTGACTTCGTAATCGGACGTTATGAAGATTGTGTCTGAGCTGTGATACTTTTGTCCTTTTTCTTTCAGGTGCGCCAGATCCTCAGTCTCTGCCCCAACATTACTCACCTGGACCTGACCCAGACGGATGTCACCGATTGTGCATTTGACAGGTAAATGTTAAAGGTCAACCCAGTCGATTCAGTTTTTTTATGTACGATAAACTCCTCACCGTGTTCTCCCTCTTTCAGCTGGTCGTCTCTCGGAGCTTGTCTCTATCTGGAGCACCTGGATCTGTCGGGGTGTGAGAAGATCACGGACTACACCATGAAGAAGCTGTCTGTCGGTCTGGGCGACCTCACGTCCTCCACCTGCTTTGACCAGCGCTCAGACCGGCGAGCCAAGCTCCTCAAGAGTTCCTCGATCCCCATCACGCTCACGGAAGAGAGGAAGCTGCATCCGGCCAGGCGGCAGGCCATCATTTTCAAGCCGGGGACAGAGCGCTGGGGCGCCACCGGCACCCCGACGCAAGTGTGGGTCCTGGACCCCTCGGACCTCGCCGACATCGAGGACGCCGCGGAGTGGAGCCGCCGTGGCGGGCTGTCTCTTCCCGTGGCGGAGAGCTTTGTGGAGGCGCAGCTCGCGGGGAGCTCGTGCTGTTGCAGGAGGAGCAGGAGGCGCGGGCACAGGACCGGCCCAAACGCCTCCTTCTTGCATCAGCAGTACGCCAGTATGTCGGGGGAAATGCTCTGCGGTCACTCCACCTGCTGCACCGGCGACACGGCCCTCAGGACTTTTGCCGGGCCTCGGTGCGAGTCGGGCTCCACCAGGAGCGGCTCCGCAGAGTTTCGGACTAAATGCTCCTCTTTTGGGGGCCTGCGTTGCCCCGAGCGGGAAAACAGGACTGACCGGTCGGAGGCAAAACGCTCACTGAGGTTTCTCAGTTTCTCCGGATGTTATCAAGTCACAGATCTGGGCTTGAGGTAAAGATCTCTCTCCCACACACACACACACACACACACATCATTTAACATAGAGGTTAGTATCTTCAGACACCGATGTGATGCACTGAGATGAATGACACCTGAAAGACAACATCGTTTTTGTCAGGTCGCACTTTCAAAACAGCATTTAGTGGTACGTGTAGTTATTTTTAGTGCCAGCCGATAGCAGAAGGTGGTGCAGTGACTAAACTCGTGTGGGTCATTTGTTCCACTTATCTGATGAGTTACGAGTGTTTATTCACAATAAATCAGATGGAAAAGAAGAAATGCAGGTCGTCATGTAGTTATTATTGCCTAAATACAGATTATTAGAGAAAGCTGTTGTGCAGAACATTTGCTATAGTCAACAGTTTTTCCTCTATTATGTTCAGACTGGATTATCTGTGTGTGTGTGTGTGTGCACGTTGCTGTATCTGTAACCAGGCTGCACTGTGTGCGTGTGTGTGTTTCAGGGCTCTGTCGCAGCGTGGAGGGCTTCCATTCCTGGAGCATCTCAACCTGTCCGGCTGCCTCTTCATCACTGAGGTGGGGCTGCAGGAGCTGGTGTCGGCCTGTCCGTCCCTCAACGACGAGCACTTCTATTACTGCGACAACATCAACGGTAACAAGTGAAACTGTAGCAGACTGCACCGTGTACACAGTCGGAGGTTTTCACTCACATTGTCTGACGCAGCGACTCCCAAACTGGTTCCTAAAGAGTGATTTATTTTAGCCACAGATGAAGCCGCCACGCCAGAAAATGATCTAATCATGACGCTGAATTTTTGTAACTTGGAGCGAGGTTTTCACACTTGACTATCGCAAATAGTTCCCTGATAAATACACTATCTACATACTTTTACAAAGAAGGCCAATTAGTTTTTATAAGCTTTAGAAACAGGAGGTCTTAAAAATCTTCATTTGCGTCATGATGTCACTCATTGTTTCGTGGACTGACGTTTTGAAGCCTCAAGTTCAGCATTTTGGCTGTCGCCATCTTGGTTTTTAGCAACCAGTGAACAGGAAGTGACCATGTATGGACTGAGGAGGAGTGACGTATACGTCTCTGGTAGAGACCTGTCAATCACTGTGTAGCCCCGCCCTAAAGCATACCCTGCTTTATGGTCCGTTTGACTCTAAATGGACCATAATTTACTAAATGAACATCATGCTGTATTGAAGAAGACTTGAAACTAGAGATTGAGACCATAAACTCATGTTTACAATGTTTACTGAGGTAATAAATCAAGAGAGAAGTAGAGTCATTTTCTCATAGACTTCTATACAACCAGAGGAGTCGCCCCCTGGTGGACATTAGATAGAATGCAGCTTTAACACATGAAGCTTTGACTTCACTTTAAAGAACCGGAGGTTGCCGTCTGAGAAGAATATGTACTTTTGATTTTGGGGTGAACTGTCCCTTTAAACATGTGAATGTGAGCAGATCTATAACAATGTGTTCCAACATCACTAACTCACCTGCATAGTGTCTTAGTGTAAGGAGCAGGTGCTACTGAGGTGGAAGGTAAGTAGGCATTACAGTAGCTGCTATGACGCCGTCAGTATTCACTTCATTATATGTATTTGTTATGAATATAATGATTGATATTTTTATCTTTCTGGTATTGTTCATGTGTCCTGTAGCTTGTAGTTCCGTAGGTGACCACTGTGTGGTGTTTCTCTGCAGGTCCTCATGCAGACACGGCCAGCGGCTGCCAGAACCTGCAGTGTGGTTTCAGGGCCTGCTGTCGCTCTGGAGAGTAATCCGCCCGGCAACACTCTCCTTAACACAAAACAAAAAGATAAATATCACGTCTCCTTTTTTATGCACTTTATCCTGTGAATACTGGTTTATGTATTTCATGTCTCTTCAAAACAAAATGTTTCTGGATGAAACGTTTTTTGTTGCTCCTGTTATTTCCATCTATATTAAATGGAAATAATCTTTTTAGGAAAGGAAAACACAAAAGAGGTGACTATGGATTTGAAGTGTCTGAACATTTTGGGTTATGAAAAATAAAGAACTAGAGAAGCGTTAACACCAAGTACTCTGTGTTTTGTGTAGTTAAACAGTTTCTTCATCTTCAGTTAACCACGCTGTCACTTATTGGAGAGTTCACTGTTGATGCCGACGCAGCAACATTTCAATCACTGAGACACCAGGAACAGGATGTACAGACATGAGAACTGCTACACGAGTGTGTTCTTAAACTTTGTGAAACCAGATGTTCACTCTCCCCAAAACAAGCTCTTTCTTCTTCGTGAACTCCAATGTTTAATAGACGGACCAATGTTCACCTGAGAGGGACTTGAACTAATGCTGGGCGGTATGACCATAAATGTGTATCACGGTATTTTTTTAAGATTCTGGCGGTTTCACGGTATATCACGGTATTATTTTTCCCTTGACTGTGTTTTTATATAGGTTTATAGTGGCTTACTCTACTGTCAGGAGTACATAGAATATAAAAACATGTTAACGTCATGTATAAAGGCTTTGCTTACTAGAGGGTGTGCTCGTTTGTTCCTATAATGTTGGGATAGCAGTTTAGCTGAAGTATAAGACGTACCTTGAATCCAGTGTTGTAATCATTGCTCTGAACCCGTCTTCCTCGACTGTCTGTAGCGGGACCATGTCCTTGCAGAGCTGGATCGTTATTGCGTTCGTAATGTCGCTCATATGTCATATGCTGCCTCGAGCAAATGCCTCTTCAAGCGATGTGTGACCCTTTGGCTTCACTGTTTCACTCGCGCTAACGTTACCGGTTGACGACCTCGAATCCGACGGCCGCCATCACACTCTTGGTATTCCAACTCATGTTTTCTGCTGAGGTGATGGAGTAAGTTGCTCGTGTTACCACCAGCGGAAACAACAGTGGCTCTACACACTTTGCAATATATAGTCTTTTGGACTTCGGATTTTTTAAAACTAAAACACTTCCAAACAGCGGACACAGCCCCTCTCTTGGGCACAGACTCTATCGGTGCATCTCCGGTCTGTCTTTGTTCATCCTGCATCTCTCCTTTCTGTTCTTTAATGTAACGTTACTGTAGCGACGGAGCCTCTCCCAGCTGTTAACAGACTGTTGTGCTAGCGGGCTAACTAGCGAGCTGTACCCAGCATGCTGTTCGACGGTGAAATTTTATAAATGTACAATTATTAGTGTCACAAACTGTTGTGTCGTGGTGTTTTGCCATGTTAAAGAGCATTAGTTGTGGGTTATTAATTGTTATAAAGTTATAACCATGACTAGAGGTCCCTCTCAATACACTTAAGACAACTAGCCCCGACTGTTACGCTCTTAGCGGTGAACAATATATTTAGCTGCCTGTTGAAGAGTGACAGCAGCTGTTACGGCTATGCACCGGTATGACGGTGTGTGAAAAATTCATATCATACGGGAAATTAAAACCGGTTATACCGCCCAGCACTACTTGAACTCATCACTGAGGAGCTTTTAGAAGATTAAGAACGATTCCCTTCAGATTGAGAGAAGCTCGCACTGTGTTCAGGAGATCGTACTTCATCTTCTCTGCAGCAGAAATGTATTTTGTGCATGAAGAATTCTGTTGGAGATTCGTAAACGGAACAATAAAGAAGTATCTTGGGGTTAAAAGCTCTGTTTATTGTTATTAATACTTTTGTGAACACAATTCAGCGACGTAGAAGTGTGACATGTTATTGTCTGAACACATAAAATACATATATTTGCATAACACAGCATTAATTATTAATGTAAAGACTTTAATGTTGTTTTTGTTGATGTTCATTTTGAACTGATTTTAGGATTTTTTTTACCAGTGTTATATTTTAGTGTACGGTCTATTTACATATTCACTGCTCTGCTCTCCCGTACATACGGAAGCCCTGAGAGGCCAAGAGAGAGAAAACAATATCTGGAAATCCTTTTTCTAAATCTGATCTAAAGAGTTTTCTCTTCAGTGTTTATGAGTTAAGAAAAAAAATGTTAAGTTCCTTCATTTGTATCTTAAACACTTAGATTCATATTAGTTTTCTTGTCTAAACTATGCAGTTGGTTGTTCTCTGAATACCAAAACATTCCAGAATAAAGTGCTTTATACCACTTTACCTAAACTACGGATAAAGTTCAAGTCCATTTTTGTATCATATGCAAACACAACATGCTAATTAAATATGTATAAAAACAAGTACAAATAAATGAGATTATCATCATAAAATAGTGCAAATTAAGAAAGGGATAAAATATAACATCAATATTTAATAAAGTAATATAAATTTGACTAATTGCAAAATGAATAAACTGAATGTAATCAGGAATGTAGTAAATGTATATGCATAGTGATACGAATAATGTATATATATATATATATACACATACATATATATGTGTAATATATATATATAATAATATATATATATTTATGTATATATTTCTGAGGTATAAACATTTGTAAAAAAATAAGTAAAAGTATATAAAGTGTATTTGGTGCAAAGGTTTCTATGGTCGCTGCACTTCAACGATTGGCTTGTGGTTGCTATGGGAAATGTCCACAGCAACACTTAGGGGGTGGAGACTAACGTCCCGTCATTCACCGGGTGAAAGATGACGGACAGCCGCATAAACCAATCCACGGTCGAGGAATATGAAGGCGGCCAATGAAACACGCAGCAAAAAAAATAGCACCGTGTTAGGTAGAGAGCGCAAAGGGCAGGAGCAAGTTATCAGAACCTCTGCGAGACAGCAGCGAAAAAACAGACTAATGGTAAGCTAAGTATTTACATATAAATAACATGTATTAACCGTGAACTACCGAAGTGAGCTCATTTAATTATGTTACTCTGTGTTGCCGTTCACTGACAGGACGTATATTTTACGTAGGGAGGTCTAGTGTTAGCCGCTAATGTAACGGTAACGTTAGCTATGTTGCTAACAGGTAACGTTAGCTGTGTTGCTAACAGGTAGCTATATTGTGTGTTGTCCTCTTTGAATCAGAATCAGAACCGTTTGTTGCACATACAAGGAATTTGACCTGGTGGAAGGTATATAACATTAACAATAAACAATCAACACAGTGCAAAAAATAGAAACATATTAAAATGTACAATACAATTAAAAATATAGTGCCCAAACAAACGGATAACAGTACTATAAACAAGTATAATGTAAGTGTAATGTAAAAGTGTCACGTGTATTTAAATATAGAGACATAGAAGGGATGTGCAGGGGGGTGTGAATGTGTATTTACAAGACGACACACAAGATTACTTTAAAAACATATATATATTTTAAAACTAGCTGCCTTGTTATAGGTTTGGGGAAAGATACAAAACAAACACTAATTAAAATCTTTAAATCATCTTTCGAACATCTTTCGTTAGCTATATTTGTGTGTTGTCCCAACGTCACAGTCCTCCTTGATGGAGCTAGATAGATAGATGATGGATGGATGGATGGATGGATGGATGGATAGACAGACAGATGGATAGATGGATAGATAGATAGATAGATAGATGGATGGATGGATGGATGGATAGATAGATACTACTACTACCAACACTGAACCCTCAGCTTTCTGATCAATCCCTGACCAACATGTTCTCTTTGCAGACCCGGCATGAGGAGCCAGTCCTTCCACTAACATGGACATGGACAAGTACGAAAAGGTGAAGAAAATTGGCGAAGGTTCATTCGGAAAGGCCATCCTCGTCAAATCCAAACAGGATGGACACCAATATGTCATCAAGGAGATCGGCATATCTGCAGTAAGCTCCTAAAGTTACACAAGCTCCACACGTCACTGTCAATGTGAACTCTCTAAGGCTTCCTTTTCTCCTTCTCTGGTCCTTATCTTGTGACAGATGTCCAGTAAAGAGAGGCAGGAGTCTCGGAAAGAGGTTGCCGTTCTTGCCAACATGAGTCATCCCAACATCGTCCAGTACAGAGAGTCTTTTGAAGGTATTCACGCGATCCAGAGATCTCAGCCTTGAGCTGAGAGAGACACAACATGAGGTGTTTACTATGACTTCTCTGAATGTCTTCTAACACGTTTCTTTAGAGGGGGGCTGTCTGTATATTGTGATGGATTACTGTGAGGGCGGAGATCTCTTCAAGAAGATCAACTCTCAGAAAGGAGTGCTGTTCTCAGAGGAGCAGGTCAGCCTCTCATATTATTCACATATCATATTCACTAATGCTGCTCCATATCTGTGTAGCTCTTCTTTAAAAATGTATTAAGACCCTTTTAATGTCTGCTTTCCTTTGGATTGTTCAGCCATTAGAATTATAAAAGATGTCGATAGGATGTTGCACCTGTATGATGCTGTTTCCCATCTTCTCCCCGCCCCAGATCATGGACTGGTTTGTGCAGATTTGCCTGGCGCTGAAGCACGTGCATGATCGAAAGATCCTCCACAGGGACATCAAGTCACAGGTACTTCTTCCTTTAAACCTCCAGATCTTCCCTCCTAACTCGCTCATTTCTCCTGTATTTACACGTCTTTTCATAACGTCCACATAGAACATATTTCTGACAAAAAACGGGACGGTGCAGCTTGGAGACTTTGGGATCGCAAGAGTGCTGAACAGGTGTGAGAAATGTCATCTGAATAGATTCATAAATCTCTATAAAGATTTGTGAACAGTAACGCATAATACTATCCATTCTCTTCTCTTTCTTCAGCACGGTAGAACTGGCAAGAACGTGTATCGGCACTCCGTATTACCTGTCACCAGAGATCTGCGAAAACAAACCGTACAACAACAAAAGGTACTGATGTTGTTTTTCATGTTTGTGGTGTGAATGAATATTTATTAGAAACCCACCAAAACTGAGTGGTGCGTGATCCGGTTGTTGTCTTCGGGGTGATGTAACGGTCTCGTGTCTCCTCTTTATTGAGTGAACCTGCTTGTCTGTCGCTGCAGCAGGATGTCAGTATTGATTTCCTCTTTAACTACTTTAAGTGTGCGTGTCATTTAATCCACTTTAGTTACAACTGATGAAGTGCATTTAGCAGAAACTCAGCGTCCTGTGTTTAGGTTTCTCAGCAAATAAATGCTTTTTCTTTCTCTATTTCAGGGGAGGCAATAGAGTCAAAAATGTATTAATAGATATTACAATAAAATGTCCACAGTTTACTTGCATTATTTTTTGAATTACTAGTTTTCTGAAAATGTATTTTAAATGTCTGATTATCTAATTAAATATGAGCTAATTTCGATACATTTCCAGAACATGAATGTGAACATTAGATAAAGACATGTTGACAAATTAGAGTCAAAGGTTTTTACATTTATATCTCTTTGTATCACTATATAAATCATAAAATACTGTCAACAGACATGAAAACATCCACTTCCTCCATGTTTTTATTAATAAATGTATAAATGAGTCTCTGAATGATGTGTGAACAAACCCCTCTGTGTTAACCTTCAGAACATAGAGAGGAATGAAAGTGTAAAGTTTGGTGTATGTAAGAGCTACTGAAGTGGAGATTTCTGGATCAGAGTCTGAGAACAAACTCATTTAGAGAAAACGTCCTTTAAAGAGATGTTTAGTTAAATTACAGACATTTAGAAGACTCTACAGGTGAATAGGGTCAAAACATGAACTCATAGATATCACCATGAAACTTCACCAGTTCATTACTCACATTAAGATCATTATTTATTGTGTTACAAGTTCTCTGAAATGTGATGTTTAAATATGCAAATGAGGCATTATGTAATGGTAACTTTTGGTGAATTTAGGAGAAATCTACAGACGTAAACAGACAAAGTATTAAAATAAATGTTTTATTTCCTCTAGTCTGACAGAAGACGAGTTGTGGAGGAAAAATACTAACGACTCTAAATGAACAAGTGTATAAACTAATGTTTGAGCCTGTTGTGTCTCCCCTCAATGATGATGAAATCATTGTGTCTGTTGATACTTTATTGAATGGATGTAAACCTCAGAACTTACCCCCCCGGTCTGTCCATCTGTTTGCTCTCTTCCCCCCCCTCCCCCTGCAGTGATGTTTGGGCCCTCGGGTGTGTCCTGTATGAAATGTGCACTCTTAAGCATGCTGTAAGTATTCAGTGTCTGCTGTTTATTCATTAATGCAGATTTCATGTATCTTATGCAGCATTGCAATGCTCTCTCACATGCTTTGATGTGTCATTGTTCCTGAGAGTCTCCTTCATAGTCTCCACCACACATTCATTAATAACCGCTGCTTCATTACCATCATTCTGCGTGTGTTTCTCCTCAGTTTGAGGCTGGCAACATGAAGAACCTGGTTCTGAAGATCATCCGGGGCTCATACCCCCCCGTGTCCGTCCACTACTCCCAGGAGCTGCGCTCTCTCCTGGCGCTGCTGTTCAAACGCAGCCCTCGAGAGAGGCCGTCCGTCAGCAGCGTTCTGGACAAACCTTTCCTCACCTGCAGGATAGAGAGGTTCCTCACCCCACAGGTAGAGCAGCACACAGCCGGGGGCGCTCTGATACACAACAACAACAACAACACTGTAGTTAAAAATAACATTCATTCTCTACCGACTCCAGATCATTGCTCAGGAATTCCGCCATACTTTTCTTCACAAGCAGCCTAAAGTGGGTTTGGTGCAGGGATCACCAGGTCAGCAAACACTTTGTTCTTTTTCCCATAAAGAGAGAGAAACTGGTCGCTCTGTGTTCTCAACCGGAGATCAAAAACGTGTCCGTGGAGCTTTTTGTTCCCGCCTTTATTCCAGAGTGTTCTTTAAAGTTGAGAGCACGACTTCTTGATTTCACTTCAGATTTTGTGATGCTCTCCCTCAAAGCTCCTGCTTGCACTTTGATTTCTGCTCAAGCTGTGTGCAGATTGTATTGTTGCATGCACAGATCTCCTGCTCTCCAGCTTCAGCCCTTCTTCTGTGTGAGACGATCTCTATACAGAGAGATCTAAACCACTCTTTTGTAAATGTACACGTACTAATATCCAAACACCCTCGTCCTACTATGACACCTGATACTCTGCTAGCTGCTGTTAGCCGTCGGCTAACTGTGAATGTGACGGTCAGAGTAAGCTAGTTGCCTTAAGTCCCATTTGATTGAATACATTTATGTAAATTAACCAGCATGTGTCAACAAAGGTATTTCAGGATGGGAAAAGAAAGTATAATAATGTGTTTGACCACTATTAGGAGAGATTAAGTGAATAATTAACACAATTTACAGGAGTGTTTGTGTTACTTAGTTCTACATTTAGAGGCAGACATAAACTGCCTGGTTTGCTAATTCAGTGCCTTGTTGGTGCAATGCAGGTCAGAGTGCATTTCAGCTATAGTGCTAAAATATTCCTTTACTTCTAATCCTCTGGAGACCAGCAGTGAGACCTCATAGAAAACACTACTTTTATAGTAATGCCTTGTTTGGTGCACATTGTACTGGCTGTTGAATACTGACTTGGATGAATGTTTTTTTTTTGTTGACCAGCTAAGCGTCCTGCCCCTGGCTCCATACCACTTGCCCCTTCCCAGAAAATCACCAAACCAGCCAGCAAATACGGAGTGCCTTTAACGAGGAGGAAGGTGTCGGATGCAGCCAAAAGACCCGCCGAGAGGAAACCAGCTGTGAAGCATAAACCGGTGAGTAGATGGTCGATGACTAGTTCCTGTGGAATCAGAAAGCTCTCTTTGCTGTGGAGCTCTTGGTCTGTCGTGTCGGAGGCCTCTCCCATCTGTGTGCTTGTTTTTACATCATCATGTGTCATATGTTGCTTAGGCCCCTCCCCCTGCAGCCCCCCAGAGAAGAGTGAGTCAAGTGGAGGAAGAGAGGAAAAAGCATGAGGTACAGCAGAGAGCGCCTCATAACTTGAATTTACTGTTAGACTCCCCCCTTCCTTTTTTCTCCCCACATTGACTCCCACATGAAGGTCTCCTCCGGGCAGCATGCTTAGTTTTCCCTCCCTCTCATCACGCTTCATCTGTTTCTCTCATTCCGAGCTTTCTCTGTTAACCACAGCGGTCCTGCTGCCTCCAACACAGTTTCTTTAAGATGCTTCTTTTTTTAAATGAGATGCTTTCGCCTCATTCAGGATGGCATGAGGAAGAAAAGGATGGAGCTGATTGAGAAAGAAAGGAAACAGAGAGAGCAGGTGGGTGCATTAGTTAAAGAGACAGTAGTGATGTTCTGTAGTGTTAGTATGAGGTTCTCCTCCACAGTCAGGGTTCTACTACAGTCCATGAGTTTATAGAAACAGACAGGAGAACCAGCACGGGAGCAAAGTAATGTTCTGCTGTGGACGTATTTTAGACTCCTAAAAGAATCTCTATCAGTTTAAGTGAACGCTATATTTAGAATGTTTCCACCTCTTTACCTTGCTGTCAGACAGACCTTTCTGAGGGGAACTGAAGCTGTTATCTATGATCTCTACAAAGACACCAGACTCCATTCACTAAAACACTGATTCTACCTCTCAGGACACAGGAGCTGTTGGTCTACTGCTGCCTCCATCTGTTGGTGAGTTTGTGTTGTTGAGAGACTTTAGTGTTTTAAAGGGTTAGTTCAGATTCACCAAAGTCACACAATAACACAAACAAACTAACCAATTGATGCAGTGGTAGACCAGCAACTCCTGTGTTCTGAGAGGTAAAGGAGTCTCGTGAAGAAAGCAATGATTAATGTAACGGCTTCAGTTCCCCGTCAGAAAACATTCTATATTGAACTTGTTCTATTGGGCTCAAGGATGAATTGATTTCAACTTGGTGGTCTCAGGTTAAAGGTCACTACGACCTCACTAAACATGTTTTTGACCATAGCTGAAGACCCCACAGTCCACATTACTTTGCTCCCGTGCTGGTTCTCCTGTCTGTTTCTATAAACTCATCTACTGCAGTAGAACCCTGACTGTGCAACCTTACTTCAGAAAATCCAAACTATCCCTCTAAGTATCTTCATAAAGTTTCTGATGGATCAGGAAGCTGCTGGAAGTGTAACAACATTTATTTTTCCTTCAGATGTTCCTGTTGAAAGCGGAGCAAATGAAGCGATATGAAAAAGAAAAGGTAGCTGTCATTTCTTATTCCTCTTTCTTCATGTAACGAGTCATTACTGTAGTCGGCGGAGGGGCATTGGAAAGGCTAACTGTACTGTATGTCTCCATCTAAAACTGAAGTAATGAAGAAGCTGTGATCTCTTAACAGATCAATCGTATAAACCAGGCCAGAGAACAAGGCTGGAAACACATCCAGAGCTCTAGTGGAGGGAGCAGCCCAGAGAGGAAGGTACTGGATTCAGTCACCAGAACTACATTTGAATGATTCCATTTCTGTCATTCAGCTCCTCCTTCAGGCTCACAGACGCCTCGTTTTGTGCCCTTCACTCAGTGTTTTGTAGGTGGTGGAAACAGGGCCGTCCCATGCTCCGTTCAGGGTCCCAACCCTTCGGCCTGTCTCCTAAGTAAAGCCCCGTATGAGCACTACCACGCTGCTCTGGACCAGATGGCTCAACAACAGCCCAAAGTCCTCAGCAGAGAGGGATCCTCAGCAGGACCAGGCAGTCCCATCCGGTAAGGTTCCAGATGTCTCTGTGGTTCAGGTGAGTTCCTGTGTGTTGAATACTGGTTTTAATGGCGTCCCCCCCTCCGTTTGTGAGAAGCGCACCGTCTGCTGCCGGCGCAGTGCTGCCCAGCGGCCCCGCCCGACTCCTGAACTGTGACGCCATCAAGAGAGAGCTGCAGCGGCTGCAGCACGTTTCCAAACCAGCCCACGTCAGTCGGTCAGTTCGAGCAGCTGCTCCTCCACATCTGGATTTAAACTCCACATCCGCTCAGCTCTTTCTCACAGCATAGTTATTCATTTACGGTATTCTGTTCTCAGGCCTCGGGGTCAGGTCGAGGAGTTCTTACAGCGGAAGAGAGAAGCCATGCTCAACAAAGTGCGTGCAGAGGGACAGCTGGTACGTAGTGAGGCTTCGACTGAGTGTTTAGTCCTGTTCCTGAAACACGGAACCTCTTCCAACACATTTAAAACCCCTCGCTTACTGGGTGTGATGTTCTATGCACAGATGTTTTTAAATGTTATCAAACTTAAAGCTCCATTCAGCATATTTTCTGTGTAAACGCTGAAATAAATGGCTCCATGTTGCCATGTTTCAGCTCATTGTTTTGGTTTGTGAGGTCGAGACCCACCAGCTCTCACTGTCAACCCCACAAGAACCATGAGCTACCTGTCGTTAGCGAACAGTTTAGCATTAGTAGCATTGAGCCAGAGTAATTCAGTGGAGAGAGTTCAACATATGAGAGGCCAAAATGACTTGGAAGTTCTGCATTAATAGATTTTCAGCCACTAGGGGGCAGAATGAGCTGAGAGGAAGCCGTTCCTCTCAGAGGAATAATGTTCTCGCCTTTTGAAGTTGTTGTTGTTGGTGGCAGTGTGTGACATACCCGGTGGCAGTATTTTGTCCAAAGATTGTTGGTTTAGGTCCACAAACAGACCTGGAGACTCTGGCTGGAGGTCATTTACGGTGGGAAGTCGTTGCTCGCACTCACTTTTCATATCAGCGAATAAATGTGTTGCACTTTTAATAATGGCAACTGCTTTTAAAAACAGTTTTAGTGACAATTGCAAGTGACAAATAATTGTCTTATGATTTTAGAAACTCCCTGAAATGTTACTATTGAGGCTTTCAAGAGGGCTGAAGTGTTAATCCCCCCCCCCGTATGTCACTTTGACATACAGCAGACAAAGAGCAACATAATCATCAACATGATCACTGAAGTTGTGTTTCTGGCCACTTGATGGACATAAGTCTAGTATTTACTGGTCTGGTTTTTCCAACTTTCTTCACCAGCTGATAACATTTATTTATTAAGATTTAAACCAGCTTCCATCCGCTGCAGGACGAGGAGGTTGATATGAGGAGTATACAGATAAAACAATGAGCTAAAACACTATGTAGAGCTGCAGAGTTGGGTGATGATGATGCTCTGTGGCTTCATTCTTATGAATCACCCTTTTATGATTTACATGTAGTGATTTGATTAAACGTTCCCTCCTGGCCCGAGCTCATGACTGTTGTGCCGGTTAGATGTTTACGGTCCTTTTTTATAAAAATGTGGAACGGTAAACAGGGCGCTCGGCAAAACCTGGCAGCGACCTATGGAAGCTGGGCCGGTTCGATCCGGTGCAGGAGGCCCAGAGCCAACAAAGAGGAGGAGGTAGGAGCCCCACAGTCCACCTCACTCACAGCACGTCTGGCTTTGGCTCGTCGTCCTTCATAAGCGTCTGCAAAAAACTCACCCCCCCCCCGACCCATAATTCAACCCGGCAGCTCAAACCCATGCTCGCCTGTTTTGCACAACCACGGTGTGGTGTTCCACTGTCTTTATTTTGCCTCCCCAATAATGGCTGCTCACAACAATAAACACCATTGTTTTTGTTTGTTGTGTCCCATTTCTATTTCCCACTCCCACCTCAGTTTTGAGTTGTTTATTGCAGCTGTTTTTTTTGCTTTGAATGGAGCACATAAACATGCATCTTTATTGTTGACTGTAACAGTTGTGTAGTTTGTTATTCTGGCTGATGTGTTCGTGTACAGATGCTGTCGTCATACTGTGTCGTGGGTCAAACTTTGTCTTTTCTAAGTGCTCCCTGTGTATGTGATTTAATTTCTGTATGATTGTGACCGTATTTGTCTTCTTCTCTTGTGTCTAGCTTCCAGTGTGTAACACCTGTGTATTTGTTCTCAGGAGTACTTGTCAAGGCTGAGGCAGATCCGCTTGCAGAACTTCAATGAGCGTCAGCAGATCAAAGCCCGGCTCAGAGGAGAGAAGGTGCACTCCTCCGCTCTCTCATTCTGAGAGCACACTTTAATGAGTGTTTTCCTCTTTTACGCTCTGACATTTCATCTCCCCGGCTGCTGCTGCTGGTGTGTTTTTATTCTCAGTATGACAGTGATGGTTCTGACAGCCAGGAGTCCAGCGAGGAAGCCGAGCAAAGGAGGAAGAAGATTGAGGCTTTAAAAGTGAGTCTGCCTGCAGAATGATTCGTTTCACAACATGCAACATTCAGATGATCGCAAGAAAAACAAACCAGTGACACAACTATGTGTAGTTCCTTAATGCTACACAAGGAAAGCCGAAAACAAAACAACATTCCTGTAGAGCATTTTTGAATTTGCACCAGGATGAATGGAAACAGCAGTAACAGAAACGGGTGAATTCTTTGGGCAGATAATTCGTCCGGCCTCTTAACATAAAACATTCTACACCAGATAAACGTAGACTATGTTTGAGCACCAAGTATCACCCGCCTCCCCTCGTCCCACCGGAGTCCTGCGCTCGAGTGCACAAACCGGTCCAGGATGCCAGGATGGGACCAGGTCTCTGCAGGATGTGGGCACCGCAGTCTCTGATCTCCCCGCCCCCCCCCACCTAGTGCTCCAGTATTATGCTGAATTACTACACAGACTCGATACGCAATATACAAGATTTCAGAGATGCACAAAGGCAACTAGGCTGTTTGCACACATCAGAACATCAGAACACCCACACATGCTTCTCTCGCTCCAACCCCGACACACGGACCTCTGTCTGCTCGGCTTCTTCTAGTTGCCGTCCTGGTGTCCAAGAAGCAGAGACACAATGTCCTGCTTCAATCCAGGTTCTCACGGGGTCCAATTAGACGTGAAGACGGGCTCACTCTGGCTGCCTAATTAAGCTTTTAAAAGACCCTCCCCCCATGCCCCCCCCGTGTTTCGCACATTAGATGCCAATCAGCCTAAACCCGGAAGACCATCAGCTCCCTTCCGGAATACTTCAGCCTGTGACTTGTTCTCTTGGTTGCTTTAATGAGGATTAGAAAGTCAGAGATGTAGCTCATCCGATAATCAATTCTACAATAACCTGACAGCCAGAAAATGAAACCCCTCGGTGTCCAAAGGCCCTAACGTCACACGCAGTGTGAGGACACTTAATGAGACAACTGAGACGCTATCTGCTCTCCTTTGCTGACCTTTTCTAAAGTTCAGCAAAATGATAAAATGGCTCAGAAAATGTTTGGTCATTGCCTCATTGTTCTTGTCACCAGGCCCAAGCTAACGCCCGCGCTGCCGTACTGAAGGAACAACTAGAGAAGAAGAGGAGAGAGGCTCACGAGAGGGAAAAGAGAGTTTGGGAGGACCATGTAAGCTGTGATCCTCCTTTGCACATTCCTACCATCACCGGTCCTGACCGGTGCATGAGTTTAGACTAATCTTGGGTATTGTGTGTCGTGGAAGCTTGCAGCTCGGGGGATGAAGGCTGGCATCGCGGCAGCAGCATCATCATCATCATCTACCTCTGACGGTCCTCCTCCACAGCCGAGTCCCTCTCAGCCAGACCCAGCTGCCAAAGCTCCGGCCCTGCCTGCAGCCATATCCATGACCGCCGCCCTGAAGAATGTCGGAGCGGTCAGTATACATTTACTAAGTCTATCACACCCGACGCCAGTGGGCCCCAACCCGCGGTCTGGGAATTCTCTGCTGGAGGAGGTCAAAGTTAGATTAGATGTAGAACTTAAATCATAACGAAACACTTACTGGATCATTTACACCAGTTTATACAACTATTCAAATATATATTTTATTTGTCGATATGCTCTTTAAACCTGGTGTTTGTGCACAGTGTGAGACAAGTAGGGGGGGCTTCGAGGAGAAGAGGTTGGGGACCGCTGTCCTACATTATAGTATTGTTTTATTTGATGTACTTCTTAGTTATATAAATGTATCATTTTGTGTTTGACAGATTACTCCACTCAAAGAGAAGTCGTCTGAGCCAGAGTCTGCTCCAGTCATCCAGGTGAGTGTCTGACGTGTCAATAATCATTCATTACAGTAACGGCGTGCTTTAGAAAGATAATTCTACTTCATGCCTTTTCGTGTAACAGAGTGAGAAAAAGCAGATCCTGCGCCGACTCAACCAGAACCTCAAAGCCCAGAGCTCGGTAGAAGATGCGGAGGAGTCTCTTCCAGGTCCGGCCCCCCAACAGAACCAGTCTGACTCGGAGACACGTCCCCCGTCCAACGGAGACCGGAAGAAGTGGGAAGCAGCAGAACTGCCGGTGCTTCCTGTGGCTCAGCTCACCTTAGAGGAGACCTGCACCTCAACCAGTAAGTCGAGCATTAAAGGGGAACTCAGGTGTTTGTTACCCTGAGCCCTATTTTCACGTGTTTTTAAGTAACTAATGGGGACAACCGTTTTTAACATCGGTCCTGTATTGAAGGAGAACGCTGCAGCTGCTAAACGGGCTATAATATAATCACTCAGAGGAACTCCTCACCGTCAATGAACGTCCACTATCTGTGATAACAAGTTAATGAAATTATGGAAAGAACCCCGCAGAGAGATAAAACCTTTCTCTTTACTTTTCTGTTTGTTATCGTGTGTCTCGCTCAGAGAAGTCTCGTTCTGGAATCTAACGTTGCATCCATGTTGTTAAAATATTCATCCATGTCCAGGTAAATCTTTTAGATGACACTAAGCTATGCTTTCTGTTCTCCAACACAACAAACTGTGACAACACCGACTCTCCTCTCTGCAACTCTCACTCACGTTTCCACTGTCGTCGTCGGGCAACGCGTCACAATATGACACGATAACGAAGAGAGAGGTTTTATTTCTCTGTAGGATTCTTTCCATAATGTTGTCAGACACTTATAATAACAAAAACAACTCTTTTAGAGGACGTACATTGTCCCCGAACGATGACATCACATCCGGTTTAGCTGCTGACGTCTGCAGCGTTCTCCATCAATACAGGACGAGCTAAAAACACTGTTGTTACCCTTTTACCAAAAGTAAAATTTACAAGATTATTAAATTGTTTGTGTGCTTTACGCTGACCAAGTTTTCCTTGCAGCGTCTCCAAAGTGTCATCTTTTGAAGTGGTTATTGATTTAGAATTGAAAGAGACACTTTCCAAATGATTTAGCTAGCCTTTATATAGTTAGCACTAAGTAATATTAATAATACCACAAGGAAAACGTCACGATCGCCGTGATTTATCCACATTAACTGCTTCTATTTTAAGGCTTTGTAAGAACTTTTCTCTCTCGTTCTCATTTTCTCATCAGCCACCTCAGTGTCTCCAGATGATACACCGCCTTCTGCTGGAGACAGGAAGAAGTGGGAGGCGGGAGTTCCTCTCGTCCTCTCTGTAGCCCGACAGACTCTAGAGGACACCTGCATCAGGACCATCGGTGAGTCACCTTTCACCTGAGTGAGAACGCAGAGAAATCGCAACAACCTGCAGAGTGCACGTGAAAGAAAGTCTCTTGTTTCTGTGTGATGTCTCAGAGCAAACATCGGGGGAAGTTATTCAGATGGCGGCGCTGCAGGAAGAAGCTCCTCGGAAGGTGTGGGGGGCGAGTCCAGACTCTCAGGTGCTGAGGGTACTCCAGGAGGCGGAGCTTCAGCCTCTCACCCAGCAGCTGGAGGACGTCATCCTCTGCGAGGACCAGGTTTCCAGCCCCGGTTAGTCTTCATTCAGTCGTTCTCATTTGTGTCAGTGACATGAAGGAGCCCTCGTTAAATGGTTTCATTTGGACCTGTTTTAGTTTTAAAGATTCACTCACTGATGGTTATAACTTTATTTATATGTAGCACCTTTAAAAACACAGTTTACAAAGTGCTTTGACAGACAAAGCAATAAAACAACAGAAAGCTCAACATTGAGACAAACTGAGGTAAAATATAGACACTGATACAACAGAACAATAGATTAAACAATACAACCAATTTATACAATAAGAACTACGAAATAGAATGGATAAAAAAGAAAAATGATAATAATCATAATAACCGGAATAAAACAGGGCGCCCGCGGAGAGAAGCCAGGATTGAAGGAGATGAAGTGACGTCGTCTGCGATATGATGTCATGTTCTCCTCAGATAAGCCCGACCACACGGCACCAGTCGAGGTCGTGACGACGCCTAAAGACGAGTCGTCCTCTAAACCGGCGCCGCCCGCTGTGGTCCGGGGCCCGGAGGTCCAGAAGGAGAGCGCTCCTCACACCACCGACGCTGCAGCACAGAGAGCAGCACTGCCAACAAACCTCACCGACATTCAGGGTCAGTGTGACGTTCAACGTCTCTGCTCCTCATCTCTAAATGTGTACAAATACACAGATACAGATGTGATGTGACTTTAAAAGTCACGGCACCTCAACTTTGGAACAGTCCTCACTTCCTCTCACATCAGCTCAAAACCTACATTTGTTCTTTCTGGTTGGATCAATGTTCTTATGTTTTTAACGGACATCGAAAATACGCTTTTGCATGTTTGCAGCCCCACCCATCCAGACCAGTTATCAAGCTTTAAACATTACATTTTAAACTGTTTCCAGAATCAAAATGTCCGGTTTGTCTCGTGTTCGACTAAAGTTCTACAGAATTCAGACGAGATCACGACCGGTTCAGAGCAACAGGTGTTTCAGTTAAACGAGTGACCGTGTTAACTGGTGACTTTCAGCTGCATGTGTCCGTGGTTGTTCACAGTAACCTTTACAGCACTTTGATCAACATGTATTGTTCTTAAATGATCTGAACTTGAAACTAAAGTATATTTCTACCCTATCTGGTCTGAATCTGTGCAGAACCAGCTGACCTGGAGTCGGTGGTTTTGGAGGAGACCCCTAAACCGGCCTCACGTCCTCCAGCCGGTGTGCAGCAGGCCTGGCAGCAGGAAGCCCGGCAGCCAATGTGACTGTTCCTCCTTTTATTATTATTGTTTATATTAAGAAAGAATTGTGCTCTTTTGTTAAGATTCAATCATTATTTACCCACCACAAAATGTGTTGAAGCACCAACAGAAGCATAAATTGTACACATTTCTTTAATACATTTTGAAACATTATCCATGTTAAAGTGTATTCTTCTTCCAGGCCACCAGAGGGCAGAATAACACCAGCTGGCACTAAAGAGGTCGAGAGGAGTGCAGAGAAAGCAGCTGAATCTTCTGGTGAGGGTTTAATGTTTAGTGAGTCAAAGCCACTTTTCTGTTTCCAGCCTGATTCTATAACCTTAATTTAAACCCCTCCCCCCGGTTCAGGTCCAGCACAGAGCGAGGAGCCCCTGTTCATGAAGCTGTGCTCCCCGGCCCACCGACGCACCGCCGCCCTGGCGCTCCTCTCGGCCCAGTCCTCCCTGGATGAGTCCTCCTCCTCTCTGGCCTCCCGCTCTCGCTCCGTCTCCCCGCTGCGCTCCAAGCACCACGACGCCCTCCTCATCAGCCTCTCCACGGGCATGTTTGACGCCAACAACCCCAAGGTGATCGGCTGAGCTGAGCTCTTTAAAACAACACACTGGAACCGACGACGCTTTATGAGGAAAGGTCTAAAGGGGTCACTTGACAGTATGGGGTCCATGGTTGAGGACATCGTTGTTGGTGTGCTGTCTGGACTTGCGGAGTATTTTTAGGAAGGAGTTCAGCTTCCTTTATTCATGAGGGCCTCTGGAACAGACGCTGAGCCATTAATCACACGGTGTGAACCTGCAGCGGGTCTGTTAGGACAGAGAGAGCATCCATCAACCTATATCTGTCATAACCTTCATCAGGGACATCTGGGACCTGCAGAGCCCAACACACTTCACACAAAGAGCTGCACAGAATAATAACCTGTGTGCTTCTTTAGGGTTGGACACTATAAAGATATAACGGTATCATTTACTTCTTTATAGCAATTCATTCAATCATTTGGAGGTGGATTAGTTTCAACATTCTAAAATAAGATAATCCTTTTACTCCCACAGCGGGGAAATGTGCAGCATTACAGCAGCAAAATACATATACTTTATACATAATATAATAAATAAGTAATCTAACTGTTAAAGTATAATAAATAAGTAATCAAACCGTTAAAGTATAATAAATAAGTAATCATAATGAAGATGTAATCGGACTGAATGTCTGACATTTATATCGATATTGCAAAGTGTGTAAATGTTTAATTAATCTGTAAATATAAGAAGACGGAGCTGTTGTGTTTTTCAGGTCGTTCGTCCGACCGACTCTCGCCAACTTTGAATTTCTTCAAATTTAGCACAAAAAATCCGCCTGCATTCAGGGATGAACCTCACAAAACTTAACGTAATGCTACAATTTCACACAAATGTCGGACGAGGAAATAATTCTAGTCGATCTGTTCGCACAAATAATATTGAGTCAAAACCCATCAAAGTATTGAACCTGTGGCTCCGTTTGTGTCTTCAGATGCTGCGGACCTGCTCGCTGCCCGACCTCAGCCGCCTCTTCAGCTCTCAGCGGGACTCCGCGGTGACGAGCGACGCTCACGTGGCGCCCGACAACAACCTGGAGATCGAGGACCTGGAGGACGCAGCTAAAGACGACGACCAGTCGGAGACCGAAGAGTAAGTTTTGCTGTTTTCTGTTTTTAATGGACCGATATCGAGTCTGTCAATCAGTTTTCATTTCATTCTGCTAAGAAACTCCAAATCCGTGGCTTGTTGATGGCACACTGTGTTTGACACCAATCTGTCCCTGTTCCCCAGTGCGTATGAGGATGAAGACCTGCGGGACATCCGGGCCTCCATGGAGAGGCTGCTGCAGGAGGAGGTCGGAGCTGGAGACTTCAACGGGAACCCTCCGGAGGAGGAGGAGGAGGAAGGAGAAGAAGAAGAAGAAGAAGAACGGGTACTTTTCAACAGGATAGCCGCTGAGATCGATCAGGACAACAGTCAGATGGCTGTAGATGAAGATGAAGATGAGGATGATGAGGAAGAGGAGGATGAGGATGAGGAATGCTCTAACGGGAGTCCTGGTGAGGAGGAAGCGGGGGAGCTGCTGAACAACGGTGTGGGAGACGGGAACCACAGTAACAACAGCCAGCTCAACGAGGAGTGGCAGTCAGGTACGAGGAATGTTTGTCAAAATAAAAGCTTATTCAACTGTTTTAATTAAGTTAGCATTTTATTGTAAGAACAAACGTTAATTTACTCTTTTTGCTGACAAACTCTTTTACTCATCTTGCTACAGAATTTCGTGGAAAAAGGTCGCAAACTACATCAGCTTGTAAAACAAATCTTCTTTACTTAAAAAGACAGTAGTGATGTTCTGTAGTGTGTTAGTATGAGGTTCTCCTCCACAGTCAGGGTTCTACTACAGTAGATGAGTTTATAGAAACAGACGGGAGCAAAGTAATGTACCAACAACTCCTGTGTAAGGAGCAAGGTAACGAGGGAAAACATTCTAAATATAGCGTTCACTTAAACTGATAGAGATTCTTTTAGGAGTCTAAAATACGTCCACAGCAGAACATTACTTTGCTCCCGTGATGCCTTTTTAATAAGTGACCATGTGATCAAAAGGTTATTTATTTTTTGCAAACGAAGCCCCTTCAGAGTGAGTCTCGCGGTGTGATAACTGTTGCTGCTCCACAGACGGCAGTGGAGAGGAGCAGGGCGGAGAGGCCGCTCACCACGACAGCATCTTCAGCCGCCTGGAGGAACTTCGCTTCAACCTGGAGCAGCAGATGGGCTTCGAGAAGTTCATCGAGGCCTACAATAAGATTAAGGTATGAAAGTGTTTCTGATCCCTCTGAATGTTCTCAACATATAAGACTTTATAAACAGATGTGGGTTTTGTTGCTATTTTAAGGCTATACATGAAGACGAAGACGAGAACATTGACCTGGGCTCCAGTTTGGTCTTGAACATTTTGGGAACTGAGCACCAGCATCTGTATCCCAACATCCTTCATCTGGTGATGGCGGACGGCGCGTACCAAGAAGGTTAGTCACATTTTTTATCTTTTCATCATTTGTGTCTATTAAAGTACAAGTTGAAAACGTCGTCTGTGGTGTCAGAGTACACTGAGCATTTATTCTCATCTCCTCAAATCCTCTCCTCTTTCCTAGCGAGTCGTGTAGCTGAGAAACACTGTGTGTCTTCTTCTTCTTCTTTCTGCCAACTCAGTTGTCAGAGACGGGGGGGTCTTTGAGTTTGACAGCTCTCCCTCAGGATGAGGAGCCGTCTTCAGATACATTCTCTCACTGAAGATCTCTATTCGACGATTCTTTTGTTTCTATTTTTAGTAGAGGATGCGTGATGAATGTCGGATCTGTTCCCTGCGGATTTATCTCCAGATCTGTGAGAGATGGATCTGCAGGCTACCATCCGTGCAGCAGTAACTGGTTCATATTCCTGAGTCATCTAACAGTGAATTAACCCATTTACTGCGGTGATGCAGTGTAATCTATCGGCTACCACATCATAATAATGTTAGAATTTACTGTAGCCCAATACTAATTTTTACTGAATAGAGCTCGAACGCATCATAATGTAACTCAATGCAACCTCCGCTAACGTTAGCTGTTATTTAGCATAACAGGACTGTGCTGCCCACCGGCTGCTAACGGCTAACGTTAACTAGCTGGATGCTAACGTTAACTAGCTGGATGCTAACGTTAACTAGCTGGATGCTAACAGCTAACGTTAACTAGCTGGATGCTAACGTTAACTAGCTGGATGCTAACGTTAACTAGCTCCCCTCCGGCCGATTTCAACACAGATTTGTTGTTCATAATGTATCATGTAGCATTATCAGGGAAAAAATATGGTGAACAATGTTTAACTGCAGGTGTGTAGTACTAGCTTTCACATACAACAGTTTGTTTATGTTACAAAAAGTTACTTTTTGCTTTTTGTGCGTTTTCCTACAAAAGTCCAGAAACACGTGTCAGGTTCAGCTCGTTACATTCACACAGTCTTTTTCATAATAAACTTCCGTCTTCACAGGAAACAACTTGGTTAGGTTTAGACAACGAAAGTACTTACTTAGGTTGAAGAAGATATTGTGAAATACTAAATTAGGTTTAGGCAACAAATCTTTTTAGTTCGGTTTCGTAAAAGATCATCGTTTGGGTTAAAATGCTGTTACTGATGTACGCAAGTTACGCGACAAATAAATCTACGTTTCCTTCTCGTTCCACACGAGGCACGAACAGAAGTCTGGAGGAAAGATCTGTTATTGTTTGTTCCCATTTAAACAGGATCACCAAAAGTCATGAGGACACATCATCTGGGAACCATGAATCTGCTTCTCTTCTGTCACTTCTTATTAAGTAGACAAGATCTAACCAATGACCTCTGCCTCTCATATTAATCATCCCTCTCTCTATGTCTCCCTCTCTGTCTCTCTGTCTCTCTCTCTCTCTCTCTCTCTCTCTCTCTCTCTCTCCCTGTCTCCCTGTCTCTCTCCATCTCTCTGTCTCCCTGTCTCTGTCTCTGTCTCTCTCTCTCTCTCCGTGTCTCTGTCTCTCTGTCTCCCTCTCTCCCCGTCTGTCTCTCTCCCTCTCTCTCCGTCTGTCTCTCTCCCTCTCTCTCCCTCTCTGTCTCTCTCTCTGTCTCTCTCTCGCCCTCTCTCCCTCTCTCTCCAGATAATGAGTAGTAATGTTTCGTGCTGGCAGCCGTGACATTCTGCTGACTCTGAAGTCTTCCTGTACCGCTCCTCATCATCATCAGAAGGATCTATGCATGAAGTGTTGCAGCCGCCCATCTCACAGTGTTTCAGGCACACTCGCATGATGAGTAACGAGTACACTCCAGGCTGTGTTTCATACTTTTTTGACTATCGGCACCAAACACTATTTTCTAACCAGTGTTCATTCAGAAGTGCATTATAAAAAAACACACGTTCTTATTAACCAAAGTAAACTTCAAAAGTTCTGTCAAATGTTTATGAAAACCTGTAAATGAAGGAAAACACGTGTTTGTTGATTAATGGCATAAATAATGTGTTGTGTTTCAGTTCGTTGTTGGTTCAGTCAGAAGCCACGGTGGCATTTTATTTTGGCGGGGCAAAGATCTGGTCCTCTCAGGTGCTCTCTTCTCGACCACGGCTTCAGAACCCATAAACCAGGTCAGCAGGACTTACTCAGAACCAGCTGAACCTCCTCTTCCTCTTTCTTACGACTCTTTTCACCGACACAACAAGTTCACTATGACCCAACACGTTTCCACGTTTCTTAAACAATAGATTGGTAATGTAGCAGGACTGTGAGGTCAGATAATAACGGTAATAATTCGTATTTGATTATAAATTAAATATTGTAAATCTTTATATGAAATAAACACTTTTTTAAGAACCTGAGGACTTTTTTTTCCCCTACCTCTCTCTACCTTTTACTGCATCTCAAAGGTAAATATTGTACTTTTATACATCTCAGAGGTACATATTGTACTTATTATACATCTCAAAGGTACTTATTATACATCTCAAAGGTACATATACATCTCAGAGGTACATATTATACATCGCAGAGGTACATATTGTACTTGCATACATCTCAGAGGTACATATTATACGTATTATACATCTCAAAGGTACTTATTATACATCTCAGAGGTACATATTATACATCTCAGAGGTACATATATTTATTATACATCTCAGAGGTACATATACTTATTATACATCTTAAAGGTACTTATTATACATCTCAAAGCTACTTATTATACATCTCAGAGGTACATATTATACTTATTATACATCTCAAAGGTACATATTATACTTATTATACATCTCAGAGGTACATATTGTACTTATTATACATCTCAAAGGTACATATTGTACTTTTATACATCTCAAAGGTACATATTGTACTTTTATACATCTCAAAGGTACATATTGTACTTTTTCAGAAACATCAGATATAATAAGAAAACATTTTACTGATCTATTAATACTTTAATACATGTAGCTGACCATACTTGCATACTTTTACTTCAGTCAGGTTTTGGTTGCAGGACTTTTACTTGCAGTGGAGTATTTTCACAGTGAGCTATTGTACTTTTACTGCAGTAAAGCATCTGAGTACTTCTTCACAGTCTGTAGGGTGTGACCTTACAGTGTAGACGTATCTGTGCTTTTAAATGTAGCTTTCTTACATCATGAAAGTGATTTATTGAGCGTCTAACATTGAAAATGTGAAGGTTTGAAAGAAACCCCTTTCTGCTGTTTCCCGCTGTGAGTACACAACACTGTTTTCATCCACAGCCCTTGAACACACCACCAACCTTTCTGTCAGCTGGCAGGATTTATTGGTCGTCACAATCTCTGTGGAATAATCTCACGGAAGCCTCCAGTGTTTTCACACCACGTCTGATCCCGTGTGACGGGAGAAGAGGGCGTGTTTCCCCCCCGACAAACATGTTAAAGAACAGAGCTTTAAAGCTGCAGGAATTTAAGAATTTATAATAGTTTTTTTCTGTTCTATGAAAGTCCAGAGTGAGACATCAACTGTTCTAACCCATTTATATCTTTCCTACTAGCTGTGATGGATGACATCATCTTATTTTAAACGACTAACATGAATCTGCATCATTCAAATTAAGAGGAGACACTACAGGTGAATAGGATAAAAACATGAACTAATAGATATCACCATGAAACTTCATTACTCGCATTAAAACGATATGTTTTTGTATTTGTAGGTTTTGTGAAATGTGATGTTTAAATATGCAAATGAGGCATTATCTAACTTTTGGTGAATTTAGTAGAAATCTACAGACGTAAACAGATAAAGTAGTAAAATAAATGTTTTATTTCAGAAGGCGAGTTATGGAGGTAAAATAGAACAACATCTCTAAATTGACCAGCGCATGAAGAAACTTAGCTAAAATGTCATTATTAAATTTAAACGTAAATGCCCAGCATGTCTTTTTAAGCTGAGGTCGTATTAAATATGCAAATGAGAAATCAGTTCCACATTAGATTTCAGTTCATAAAACATGGTTATTGTGTATTAGATTACATCATAAATATGTGTTGGAGACTCTCCACTCTCACTTCATTGAGGACTGAGAGGAGAAACACTTCCAGCTGTTTCATCCAGTATTCATGCTGCTCGGTGGCGTCGTGTTCATTTGTTGTTCCAGGTTTGCTCCTTCTGTTTTATGTGGCTTCTATTATGCATGAGCGGTTAGTCTGCATTAATGTAACTGTCCCACCAAAATAAGAGCATGGGGAGGCTCTGACAAAATAGCAAGTATATCCACTGTTGGTTCTCTTCATGCAAAGATCTTCATCGTGAGCATCAATGCAACATTAAAAACAACACCACTTCATCCACAGTTCAGTTACTTGTTGGCTTCATGTTTCATGCAAATGATCCAAAGATATCATCTTTAATATTTAGTCTGCGTGTCAGCTTTTCCATTGAATAGATATCAAACCACTGTTCTCTCCCCGGAGGCTCTGCTTTGTACGACTGTCTTGTAACTTTTATTGCCGGCTGTAAGCAGAATTATATTTCCCAGATATCCATCTCTTCTTCATTCCTATATGTGCAACACAGCACTATATATATATAGCACTACATCCCATAATGTCTTTGATATTTGCATTTATATTATTCCAGAAAGGCTTTAGTTCAGTGCAGCTCCAGGAGACACGAGTATCGTTGGCCTCCACATGGCGGTTTCATATGAATGTCAACTTTATTTATTAATTTTAATGGTCAGACTGAGAGATTAGTTTTGGATTTTGCTAAAATAGATCAACCTACGGACGATTTACTAGTTAAACACAAAAGAAAGACATTAAGCTTCATAATAATAATAAACTTTATTTATGTAGCACCTTTCATACCAGGAATGCATCACAAAGTGTTTTACAATAAAGGTAAATAAATAAACATAAAAAGGTCAAATAAGATGGAAAATAAGAAGAAATAAAATACATAGAATTCACAACAATCTGAAAATAAAACACTAAATATTAAATAAATTATTAATAAAATAAAAATGAATAAATAGATAGAATGCATAACATAAAATGGAAAATATAACGCACTGAAAACTAAATAATAATACAATCAGCACCCATACTTGCAGCATCAGAAGCTCTCCGTTCTCTTCTGCTCTTTGATTTTGGTGCAGATTTGAATTTTTAAGACAAACTGTTTTGAAAGTGTTTTTTCCTCGAGTGCGTTCTCAACCAATCACAGTTCACGCTTCAGTTCCTTCTACATCATCTCTGTTATGATCACTGAACTAAGATTAGACGATGAGGAAAAACAAGAGTATGACTTAAGGGAAACAGTCTCACGCGCTCTCTGTTTGACATTATACTCCAGAATAAATTAATTACATTCTTGGTTAGATTTTTTCCTTGAGGCCCTGAAGTCTGCTTGATCTCGGCTCCCAGAGGGGTAAAAAAATCAGAGAAGTCTGTTCACCGAACCGTTAACATCCATTGACATTCAGCTTTGGTGCCTCAACTCATTTGAAAACAGGTTGCCTCCGGCGGAGTCCGTACGTTTGAGAGCCGGATCAAAGTAAAACAAATCCTGACCTCAACGGCACATAAAGCCTGAGAGACATCACTTTAAAAAGGGAATTATGTTGTTTTGTGTGAGGGCCCAAAGTGGGAGGGCTCAAAGTAGGAGGGCTCAAAGTGGGAGGGCCCAAAGTGTCAGGGTTTAAAGTGGGAGGGCCCAAAGTGTCAGGGTTTAAAGTGGGAGGGCCCAAAGCGTGAGGGTTTAAAGTGGGAGGGCCCAAAGTGTCAGGGTTTAAAGTGGGAGGGCCCAAAGTGTCAGGGTTTAAAGTGTGAAGGCCCCAAAGTGTGAGGGCCCAAAGTGTGAGGGCCCCAAAGTGTGAGGGCCTCCTGGCCTTCACCTACAAAATGTCACTCAAGGAGACGAGTACCAACCATGAAGAGACTCAAAATGACCACAAAACAACCAAAATGACAACAAAGACAAAGCGTCCAAGAAAGACATAAAAAAAGACTACAAAATGACACAACAAAGCAACACAAAATGACTACAAAGAGACACAAGATGACTATAAAGAAACATAAATGGACCAAAAAAGACACAAAATGACTACCAAGAGACATAAAAGGACAACAAAAGGTGGACTAAACACCTCTTAATTCCGTGTGTCTCCTCTGTAGAGACATGCGGAGGTCTTTTGTCCTATAATCCGCCCGTGTTTACAGTAATAGACCGTACAAGTGAGGCAATATTTCTGTCAAGGTTCGTCCATTCCCTGAAATTGGGACGTATGTCTTGTCATGTCCTCTCCTGCTCTCCTCGTCCTCCGTTTATAGGCAGTAACACAGCTGTCACCTCCATCACACTGGGGGGGGGGGTAGCACATGAGGGTCAACCAGAAAAAAGGATGGGGGGGGGGTGGCATTGTGTCAGAGGAGGAGGACCTGAGGGCTCCTGTGGGATCCCGTTTGACAGGAGAGCCACCTCCTCATAAATCTCCTGCTTTATTGCTCTCTCTCTCTTTTTCTTCCTATCCTTCATCTCTCGCTCGATATGCAGCGTCCTCCCAATGAGACGCAGATAAATCATGTTTATTGTCTGTTCTCGCTCTCATCTCCCTCAAGTGGTTTTGTGCTTTTGCTTTGCAGGTTATAAGAAGTCAAAGGTGTGTTTCAAATGCATTATTTTTGTTGTTTTGTAATAAAAACACATCGCCTTTAGAAAAGTGCTCTCCTTCTCACTGCTGTCTGTCTTTGTAACGGCCAATAATAGATCCATCAGTCTGCTTTCACTCCAAGAAGAGATACAGGAGAGTAGATCAGAAGCAGCATTTGCAGCTTATATTATATAAATGACTAGAAAGAGACACAAAGAGACACAAAAACACTATAGCGAGACACAAAATGACCACAAGGAGACAGAAAACAGCCAGAAAAGACACCAAAACACGACAAAGAAACACCAAAAAAACACAGATACAAAAATACGAGAAATGAGACACAAAATTATGACATAGAGACACAAATCAACCAAAAAAGACACAAAGACTAAAAACACACACCAAAAAAATACATAGACACAAAAATACTACAAGGAGACAGAACAACCACAAAAGATACAAAATGATTAAAAATACACAAAATGATCATGAAATGGCCACAAAAAAACACAACAAATGACCACAAAGACTACAAGGAGACATAATAACATTGTTGCAATGTAAATATTACACTAAACGTAATACGGACAGTTGAATTTTCATTATTTTTTCACATTTTTTAAAGCTTCCACAATAAGATGACATGTTGTTGAGCAGGACTGAAACCGGAGCATCAACATCCTGAATGTGACTTTTAGAATAAAACGATGTGACTTCCAGATGTCTCTGGTCCTGCTGCTCGTGACCACCAGATGTCTCTGCTCCTGCTGCTCGTGACCACCAGATGTCTCTGCTCCTGCTGCTCGTGGAGCGACGTTCTGCTGTGAAGATAAGAGAAAAGAACATCTAAAGAGACAGAGACCAGATATTCATCTGAGGGTTAAAGAACCAGAAATATGCAGAAATAGATATTTTTATTGTCATTTTTTATTCTATATTTATGTTTCTTCGTTTTCTTTTCTTTTTAATTACATTTTTCTTGTACTAAGTTCTTTCTTTGCACCGATACAAACAACTCTACTTGACGATAAACCGGCTTCTGATCTGAAATGCAACAATAAAAAACATCCATCATTTATGAGATGAATTAAGTTTCATGTTTCTACTACAGAACCAATACTAAGCTTTCAGTTCATAACACAACATCTCCGCGAGGGTGAATAACGACATGAAGGTTATTTTCCACTCCGCGTGAGAGAAATATGCTTCTTTTTTTTTGGACATCGTTACAGAAGATTCAGTTCACGCCCGTTTGACAACCCCTGAAGATGCCTTCACGTGCGCCTCAGAAATTACACTACTAAGGACTACTACTGTGGAAATCAGTTAGGATTTCAGAGTACTTTTTGAGGGAAATAATGAAATATTAGTTATTATTTATTGTTGTAGAAGCTGTTAGTTTTCATAAGGAGGACATGGTTGTTTCTTCCAGCTTATTAATAAGAATAATGCACCGAAAGCTCTCTCCCATTATGAAAACAAAGAAGAAAAAAGTGATACAAAACGTCTGAATTTATATTATCCAGCGAGAAATGTATGCAAAATAAGATACAAACATGCAAATGTAGTTACATTGACACTTTAATCTTTCTAGTGATGTTATTTATTATATGGAAATTAAATGTTATGTAACTAGTTGCAGCCTGCAGCTAGTTACATGAATGTTTCACCGTGTAAAGTCAGCCTCACGTGTGAAATAATACAAAAAGAAGACAAGTTAGACGTTATGATCTGAACATGATACAGATTGTTTTTGTTTGAAAGTGAATTTTAAGTTTTTGTGTGCATGTATGATATATATATGAATAAATTACTAACATTGTAAACAACTTTGTATTTACAAACGTTACATCCATCTGTTGTGTGTATTATGCCTCATAGTTGTCTCATTTCCGGACAGCACGTGAAGGCCCCCCCCCCCCCCTCCCTCCTCCCCCCCTGCTCGTCTCCAGCAGACCAGAAGAAGAAGTAACGTTAGCGGACTAACAGCCAGCATGGCGCTGCTGCTCGGTGCGGTCGGAGTTCCGTTGTCTCGTCTTCGTGTTTGTTTTTACTCGAGTATCTGACAGAAGTACATTTATACTACAACGTAGTACAATGTACACCTTCTGAAGAGAGAACGTCGCTAGTATTCGTGCTGTGAACACAGAGAAGTGGCTACAGTGTAGCTTCTGAGCGAGAGAAAAGGCAACAAGAGGAGGAGTCGTGTTGAGGAAGAAGAGGTGAGAGTTCTTCTCTAAGAGTTTCATCTTTTACTTTTTCTGACAAGTTAAAGAAACATTTATTTAAAGTGTGAACAATGTAACAAAACAACTTCTATTTTTTGTTACTTAAAAATGCGACGACATGAAAAAGTAGCGAAGTTTCTTTAATGTGCTAGTTTTTAATATCTCGCGATATTATAAAACACTACTATCAGCTGAATACTACTGTCATTAAAAAACAACGTCACGTGCGTTATCGATACACGTTAGTGCTGGTAAGTGTTGCGTAATAGTGACATATTTTACAGCTGTACACACGAGGAAGATTGTAGTTTTTATATTTAAAAATGTGTTTTTATGACCTAGTACAACAGGCTAATTTGAAGTATTATTATTTATTAATCACCAGATGAAGTGAGTTGACTTTTTGATACATTTCCCTCTTGAAAAAATCACAGTCACTATGTTTATCCTGGTGATGATGATGATGATTTATGTATTGGTTTATTTGATAAGGGAGAGTGCACATTAATAAAAACATTGCTGTAAATGCGCCAAGAGGCAGATGTTACAAAGTAAACCTCAAAACAGAATATAAGATTAAATATACAAAGTTATACAATATTGACCCTTTACAAAGCGCGCAGAAACAATGAAAGAAGTGAGAATATTAATATAAGTAGTATCTTTATTCAGGAGACTATTATACTACGTTGTCAAGTACTAACAAGACAAATCAACAAGGACAAGATAACTGTATATATAATACAATGAGAGATAACTGTGTTAAATAGAAACATGGACTAGAGTTATGCTGCATTGTTATAATATTATGCTGCATTGTTATAATATTATGCTCCATTGTTAGACTATAAACATGATGTCAGAGGCACGATGATGAAGGCGTGTTGGATCTCAGTCTTCTAGGTGTAATCATCAGCTCTCGAGTTAATCGGATCAACGTGGTTTTAAATCTCTTAATTCGAGACTCGGTAGCTTTTTGTTTTTGCCAGCTCATCACTTCTCTGCAGTTTTAAATGTGGTGTGAAGCTGTGGGTTTGTCAGCTGGAGGTGTGATGTTTCCTGTGCTCCGTGAATGAAGCACAGATTTCAGCCACATGCGCTGTGTGTCGTACGCTGACGATAGTAAATAATGTGGATTCAACCAGTTAATGCAGGAAATCAGTGTTTCTAGAGCAGAAAACAACACGCGCCTCAGAACATGAACTCAACTGTTTGTCATTACAGTTAACATATTACAAAAAGTAATTCTGTATCTGCCGCTCTTAGATTTGATTTAATGTAAAACTTTAAAAGTCTCAATACAGGACATTGACACTTTAAATATTACGATGTTATGTGTAAATCTGTAAGTTAAAACAGACAGAAATTGCCAATATTTGGTTTTCTCTCATGGCCTAAGCGCCCAGTAGTGTCGGCTCCACTAGTGAAGTCAAAGCTTCATGTGTTAAAGCTGCATTCTCTCTAATGTCCACCAGGGGGCGACTCCTCTGGTTGTATAGAAGTCTATGAGAAAATGACTCTACTTCTCTCTTGATTTATTACCTCAGTAAACATTGTAAACATGAGTTTATGGTCTCAATCTCTAGTTTCAAGTCTTCTTCAATACAGCATGATGTTCATTTAGTAAATTATGGTCCATTTAGAGTCAAATAGACCATAAAGCAGGGTATGCTTTAGGGCGGGGCTACACAGTGATTGACAGGTCTCTACCAGAGACGTATACGGCGTCTCTACGTCACTCCTCCTCAGTCCAGATATGGTCACTTCCTGTTCATTGATTGTGAAAAATCAAGATGACGACGGCCGTAATCCAAGATTATGAAATCGCCAAACTCCAAATTTATTAGAAATATTCTCCAGCCATAACCTAGTTTTAGTTTTTTAAAGAGCAGCGGGCCACAGTTTGCCCACCCCGGGCTTTCTATGACCTATTTCTAGTGTGCACACTAACAGCTGATTAATGTACATGTCTGGACCGTGTTTTACAGCTGATGCAGACGCCATGGCCACAGCTGAGGTATGGGAGTGACGTGACGGCGTTCTGGTCCTGCTTCCAAACACAAACCTCAGCCTCATGCCTCTTCTGCTGAAGTAGTGGCGGAGCAGCAAGATAATGGACGAGTCAGTGCTGCTGGATTTGCTCGAGTGCCCCGTTTGTCTGGAGCGCCTGGACGCCACGGCGAAGGTCCTCCCCTGTCAGCACACCTTCTGCCGCCGGTGTCTCCAAGGCATCCTGGGCTCTCGCGGAGAGCTGCGCTGCCCGGAGTGCCGGACGCTGGTAGAGTGCGCCGTGGACGAACTCCCCAGCAACATCCTGCTTGTGCGCCTGCTGGACGGCATCAAGCAGAGGCCTCGGAGGGCCGGTCCCGGGCCGGGGGTCTGCACCACCAACGGGACGTCCGGAGCCGTGGGCCGAGCGCACGGCGGCGGAGCCAGAGACCAGGGCACCCCGGGAGCACAGCCCCAGCGAGCTCAGGCTAAGAGCACCCTTGTGCGGGTCAGTATACTACTCGCCGTGACCGCACACGGATCAGTGAGCACGAGTCTGTGTTTTACCCATTGTTTGGGTCAAGCTGCAACAAAACAGAGAAAATCTGTGTGGATTAAAAGCAGCATGTTGCATTACTGGCTCTCTCTAATCTTTGGATTAACTGTTATCATGGTGATCCCAAAGCCAGCCAGTTGACCAGCGGCCCGGCGGTACTGACGGCGAGTGGTTGAGAGCAGTTAACGGTGGAGCCAAACAAATGGTTCTGTATGTCTGTGAGCCGGCTGCAGCCGGGCTTCCCTCTAAAGCTTAGTTTATACTCACCGTGGTGAAGCCGGCGCGGTTTAACTTGGCGCGCACGGTCACGTGACTGTCACTAATAGTTAACTGATAAAAAGAACCTATTTGCATGTCTGAGGTCAGCTCATGCTTTAGAAACAAGCCAAATCAAGTTAATTACAGGATATTCAATGTTAGTTTGTTGATGTTGTATTTAATACTTGACTTCTTTCTTTACATAGTTTGTAAAAAGGTAATAAAGTAGTCCATAAATATGAGATATAAGATTACAGATGATTACAATCCCTCCTCTCTATAGTGGAGGTTTATGGCTTTTATTGGTTACATCTCGTCCATGTTCATATCTATTCCCCACACTTCATTTTGTCTGTTCGTCCTCTGGAGTTATGGAGAATGATGCGTCGATCAGAGCGTTGAGTATAAACTCCTCTTATCATTCTCTGGAGGAGGTTCTCTGCTCTTTCTTAGTTGCTGACGATGCCACATGCATCATGTCTGTCCTGCTCTTGAGATCCCTGCTGTGGTGGTGTTGCTGGTGAGTGTACGTGACAAATGCAGGGTGTGACTACCGGCTGCTTGTTTTAATCTGCAGCTCTGAGAGCCGTTGTAAAGCGTAGTTATAGGAGCAGACGGGAATTGTGAAATGCAGGGAGCCTATGTGTGTTTCATTTACATAGATGAGAGAGAGAGAGAGATGTAAATAAGACAACATGAACCGTAGATTCCTCTTCATGTGAGCTTCTGTCAGCTCAATGAAACGTGGGTAGAGTTCAGTGTTTATGTGGAAACAGGAACACGTCGTGGTTGTTTTTGTGCCGCTTTAATGTCCTTTACTGAACCTTTACCGCCAACAAAATCCTCTTTTCCTTTTTATTATTTACACTCCTCTCTGGGAAAGTCAATACTCAGTCAGTGCATCAGTGCTGCTGTGCATTAGTCATGTGCTGCTTCAGACTGTTTGCTGTGGAGTTAGAATATCCACACGTCACATAAAAACAGTAAATATTATCATCACGGTTCTTAGTCGGGTTCAGGAAAGCAGCGGTCGACTCTACATGAAGGCTTCAAAGGTTACTTTGTGATATTTAGCAAAAGTTACGGACGCATTGTCTCATAAAGTATAACCACAGTGCAGAACATTATGTGAAGTATAACTGTAACAAAAGACAAAGATGTGCCCAGTTCTGCTGTGTAACATTCCAGTGACCAGCAGGTTAAATGTTACTCCAGAGGCTCTTCTGGTTTTACTCTCATCTCTACGAGGAGGACCTAAGGGATGTTCTCTTTAGTAAACATCTTCCTTCATGTTGTTTCTTTTGGCTGGAGGACCATGTAAAACTTGAGTTTTGCTTCAGGAAGGGGAATTTATCTGCAGCCGATTTTATTTGAGAAGGCTGAATAATTAGTTTTAAGACCGAGCGGTGAAATAAACGGTAATTCTTTAATTGAATGAAATGTTTGACCACTGCAGCTGTTTCTTTGGTGTCTTATAAACCCATTAGGGGTGGGCACATGACACAAAAACAAAGAAATCTATCATATACCCACTGACACTGACAGGAGTGTGTAGTATTTGTTGATTGAAATTGAAAGCCAGGCTCTAAAAACAAAGTGGAGGAACCTCCCGGGCCTCTTAGAGCTCCTCTGTTTTCCACCTGAGGGAGGATGAGGTAGATGAAAAGATGTCGAGGTCTCGTGTAGAATCACTGGAATGTCAAAGCGCCGATAATGTGTCCGCCTTCACCGTGCAGGTACGGAGATCAGAGGCCTCGCTGTGAGTCGCTACTGGAGGGCCCGCCTCATTTACCTCAGAACATCACTTCAGAGGGTTCAGGCTCATTGTGGAATTTCCCTCCATTCTGGAAAAATAACCTGTTTGTGTGAGATAAAGAGGTGGACACTCGAAACGACCACATTATTTCACCTCTGTTATGTCTTTCACATCGACAGCTGATTATAATCCCTCAGCAGGCATATGATCCTCACACACACACACACACAGTGTGTGAAAGCGTTTTGTCTGAGTGTGTGTGTGTGTGTGTGTGTGTAGTGCATTCATTCCTTTTCCTTGCATCTCCAGCCAGAGCTGCAGGGATGACGTATTTTTGTCGGCAAACCAGGAAGTTTGCGTCGCACGATGAGATTCTGTCCGTTGGATTTTGGATTATTACAGAAAATATTCTCTGCAGCAAACAAACGTTTATGATATTTACAAGTTTTGTTGATCGAGATGATGATCGAGCTGCTTCAAGCTTTGAGATTCACCAAAAAAAAAGAATCAGGGGACAGACGGCGACGAGCAATAAAAGAAGGAACTGAGGGTGTGACCCGGGGGAGGGGATGGGGGGAGGGGGGCAGTCCCCAAAGAGCACTGGCCTGAGATCAGGTCAGGGCAATCAGCTTTGATCTTTGCCTTTCATGTTCTAAAAGAACGTTACACCTGCACAGCCTCGTCTGGTTCCCTGTCATCAGCAGAACGCCTCAGGAGTCCTAAAACAGACAAGTCAGCACTTTTTACACTTCCTGTTCCCTCAACTCAGAGTCAGTGTGTGTCTGATGTTAACAAAGGAGTTTATCGACACTAGTACTGTGATCGACACTAGTACTCTGATCGACACTAGTACTGTGATCGACACTAGTACTGTGATCGACACTAGTACTCTGATCGACACTAGTACTCTGATCGACACTAGTACTCTGATCGACACTAGTACTGTGATCGACACTAGTACTCTGATCGACACTAGTACTGTGATCGACACTAGTACTGTGATCGACACTAGTACTCTGATCGACACTAGTACTCTGATCGACACTAGTACTCTGATCGATACTGCTCATGGGTTCGGTTACTTATCGATACTCTTTGATTATTTAGTGAGAAAAATAGACAATTAATGAAGAAAATAATCCACATTTCTTTATTATTCTTGTATAATAAGAGCCGGAGACAAAGAGACAGACAGAGAGACAAAGAGACACACAGAGAGAGAAAGAGGACGTTTGAGACAAGGACGTCTCACTCAGGAACTAAGAAAGTACCGACAAGAGAACCGATAACTTTTGACCTTAGGTTTTTACTAGAACCAGGTTTTGGGGGTGCATCCCTAGGAGGTGTTTGGACCAAAAGGGACAAATGTTCAGTCAGCTCTCTTCCCCCCCCCCACGGTCTCCAGTTGTCTGACACTCTGCCTCAGAGGCCGCGGTTGATGACTCACCTCCGCGGTGCTCCGCTTACATGGATGTTTTGTCTCCCTTCTCTCGCCCTCGTTGACTCGTATAACACAGTATTTTGTTCACACAGATTGAGAACAGATAGCTTGGTGGTGGTGAGTGGAGCCACCGGAGCTGCCTGGGAGTCAAAGGTCAGGGTTCAAGAGTCACAGCGGTCGGGGGCCGGGGTGGAGAGCTTTCTGCGGATGTCTTCAGTTATCAGTTGACTCAAAATAGAGCTGTTTTTTAATTTTATAATCGTTTCTGTCTTCGTCATAAAAGCTTTCCTGTTAAGTTTTAATGATGTTGTGCATTAGCCACAGTTCATTTATAGCTCTAATATATTCATAATGTTAATGTAATAAGGCCTTAATTACCACCCAACGACTCAGCTGGTGTGTGTGTCTTTGTGTGTTTAGCTGATGTGAAATGAGACGCTATTCTTTCCTGAGCTCTCGAGGATGTAATTAGGTCATTGTCTCGTGTTTGGTAATGAGATCTTTATACTCGGAACACTTTTATTCCCTTTTTACGCCCCCCCCCCCCCTCGTTACTTCTCATTATCTATTTCATTTTTTCTGGTACTATTTGCTGCAGATTGTTTGTCCTGATGTTACCCACAAGACATTGCAAAGATATTTCATTTTTTTTTTATATCCCCAGTTATTTTGGTAACAACGTTGTGGTGCGTTTTTGTCCCATCTCTCTGTTGGAGTTGATTTATTTCTCCAGAGTAAAAGAATGTTGTTTATGGGTTCCTCATGTTGAGGTATCTCATTAACATTCCTGTGCACCTCCCTTCAGTCTGAGGTCGATGAGTCACGCCGGCCCTCTTTGATGACATCATGTTGTTGAAGCCGACCGGCTGACCCCGTCATTACACCCTCACACGCTGCCCACATGCTGGCAAACACATACTTTTACTGCTTTCCACTGGGAATTCTTTTCACCAGAGGAGGCTTCGGTCTGTTTCATTCCGGCTCTCTCAACACGCTCACACTTTCCTCTGCTTCCTCCTCTGTGTTTCCCACGGAGGTCCACAAGTAACCCGTGACCGGCTTCTGGACAAGTGCGTGTCAGGGATTGTGGAGCCACCTGTAATTTTCCTCTTATGAGACACAAGCTGTGTTGTTTTTTTCCTCCCATATTTCTGAATGTACCTCCTCCCTCCTTGCTGTCTGAATCCAGGCTGGAGCCTGTTGGAGGTCTAATGAGATTAGAGTTTATTAGACGGTGAGTCGGCAAGGCTCCCCCCCCCCGCCCCCTCCTCTCAGTCTGAGGAAACAAAACACTTGTTATGTAGTGAAGTTACCCGTGTGTCTGCAGCTCTGGTTGTTATCTAATACACTTTGAGTCAGTTTGCTTCTTGTTGACGAGTGCAGTTACTCAGCAGTTATAAATACTACTTCTCAGTGAATGGTTTCAGACTGTGCTCCAGACTAAAGCTTGGTGCGTAGAATGAGACTCTGCAGAGTCTGTACGGAGGAGTTCATACTCGTACGAGTGTAACTCAGAGATATGTCAATAGACTGGAGGTGTAGCCGACAAATAGCCATAACTCAACCGCCTCAATGACGAGGAGGGATTGTAATTAACTGTAAACTCATACCTCATATTTATGGACTACTTTATTACCTTTATACAAGCCCTGTAAAGAAAGAAGTTGAGTATTAAATACGAGCTAAACCTTCGACGATGCTCAACGCTCGTTCGTCAAGTTGACTTTTAGGAATTTGGAGGCGGGCACGAAATAGACAACTGATCTGACCACTCTTACCGTACATGTGGACGCTATAAACATCATAAATAAAGTGCATTAAATAAAGATGTCTGCTACTATGGCTGGGTCCCTTCCCGTTTATGTCCCATTCCTCCAGGTTCAGTTTTTAGAAACTCCACGACGTTCCTGCCTGTACGGCTCTCGTGCATTGAGCGTGTCTGCAGAACACGTGAAACTAGTTCCACTCCTCAGAGATGTGGTGTGACGTAATCGTAACGTACGACCCGGTAGCTCTAGACGTCCATCCATCACTCCTCAGGGCTGCTCTCTCTCTCTCTCTGCAGGAGGGTGGCCATGTTTTGAAACGTCTCTTCACCTCTCCGTAGATCCTGGGTACATCCGTCATGTGTCGGTGAGCCGGGATCACGTATACGGCCGCATGTTGTGAATATGTATTGACCAGATCATGTGACAGGCCGGCAGCTTCACTGGCCTTAGCTTAGAAGGCGATGGGCAACGACATCTAGCGTGTACAGGAGCGGAGAAGGAGGATGTTTGACACACAATTTTAAGGACACTTTAAATACGTTAAAAACAACAAAAAAGTATCTATACTAGTCTCGGACATATCGATACACTATCGTCGATAGTCAGCTATATCGATATTTTTGCACAGCCTTATCGCATATGTAAATAGTTTATCAGCTTAAGAAATCAGGAAAGCAGGTCGATAATGAGAGATTTTCACACCACCAACTTGTAAGTGGAACATAACGAGCCCCCATCCTGTACATGCTCGCAGTGGAGCGGAGCCTATCCCATCATGCATTTGGGGAAGAGTACGAGGAATCTGCAGCTTGAACATGTCTGCGGTCTTATCGTCACTGTCTGCATTCCTTACCGTTCTTACCGTGTTTTGGGAAACGTCCATTGGGAGGAGTGGTCCGCTGTGGGAAACGTGTCCTCCATGTGTTGGTTTACATAATACCCGAGAAGACGTTCAAAAGACCCAATCATGTGATTAAGGTGCAGCTGTAGGGTAACGGAGGGTGTGTGCACGTCTTTGTCAAGATTTTCCAGACGCACATAAAGGAAGGAGTTGACTTGTTTTTGCTCAGTCTCCTTTTAACCTCTCTACCCCAGACTGAGGAGGATGGTGTGTGTGTGTGTGTGTGTGTGTATGTGTGGAATGCCGTGAGTAGTTGCAGGTCATTGTTCCTCCTCTTAACATTGGGCTTGTCTAGTCTCGTCCCACTCTCCGGCTCATGTTCACCTTCTTCAGTAAACCTTTCTTAAAGTGTCAACACATATTTACGTGTGTTACTTTCTGACTTGTTGGTGTGGTGGATGAATTTTAAAGGATGGAAGAGGTTCCTGTGTCCATCGTGTGTATGAAGTCTTGATGAGTTCTGTTGACGGTCATTCCTGCAGTGACGTGTCCTCTGCACCTGAAGGCCCCAGAGCAGACTCAGCTGGAGCAGCTGTATCGTGTTGAAAACATCTTTTCACACTCATCCAAAGTGCTATCGACCACGTTTACGTGCTGGAAATATTCCTTATTCCGAAACATATTTTCGGCATATTGCACATGTTTCAATCTGAAAAATGCTCCATTTTGAATAATTAAGAATATCCAAACAGAATATGATGTTTACATGAGCCATGATGTGAACTGATGATCTTTGTAGGGTTTAGTTAACGAAGGTGTGTGTCAAATTCTGGGTGGTCTACCAAACCAAAAAAATGCCACATTTGCCAACACCCCCCCCCCCCCCCCCCAATAGCTTCCTCCGACCGTATCTCATCTCCTGCCAAGTCTGTCAGCGTGACAATAGTGAGGGAAGCAGCTCTGACCTGCTTTACCACCGTCCTGTCACACCTGTGGGGCCAATGAACACCTTTCTTCACCACTCCTTCCTGCTTTTATCAGGACTTTGTTTTAGGGTCCACTTCCAGCCAGCTTGCCGTCGTATAATAATGGAATTTAAATCAGTGATTCCAGTAATGTTATGTCAACTAGTCTCCTGTCTGAGGTGTTATATATTGACACCACACTGTTCTTTTGAGTGTTTAGTCAGCTGTTTGACACCATGTGTCCCTCCTTTATTCCCAGGTGCCCCTTATACCTGCCTGGCCCTAACAGAGCAGTTTGACCTCTGACCCCGTGTTGTGATTGGTGGGCTGGGATTGGTCATCCATGGGCCGTTTGACTGCTGGCACGCTAAGTGTTCAGTTCCCATCCCTGAGGCAGAGGCAGGAGTCTTTTTTTGCTGGGAGTTTCGTTTTCAGTTGTTTGACCTCTGACCCCCGGGCTATTACTGGCTCTTGATGCATCTACTCAAGCAGCAGCGGGTTCACCTTGCTGCTGCGTGAGAGGTGTGTGGTCCCAGACTGGAGGGCAGGGCGGGGGTTAGGGGGGGGGGGGCGGTGATTCTATCAGATATTTATAAAGTTTTTCTTTCTCAGATCTCTGGGCTTTCTTCTGTGAGCCGTGGGTGTTTGCTGATCTGAGATGTGCTGAAACAGTTTCCTGTTTTTCCTTGAGGCCCAGAGGTGCAGTTAATCTGCGTTTGTCCCCTGAGTGACATCTTTGTCCCAGCTGTGAGAAGGCAGTGCTGTAGTCCAGAGGATGGAAAGCTTTCGTACTTTAAATCAAAGCGATTATGTATTAAGTATCACCCTGAGCTTCCACAACAGAATCTATAGATGGCTAAAGTTTATATTTGTGGTCGTTTGTCTCAGGTAACTTGGGTGTAAACAAAATGCAACTTAACTGACTGAATTAATTGCAGGTTTCTTTGTTTGAAGAAAATCATTTTATCAAGATGTCTTGTCCCGATATCTATATATATCTATATATATATCTATATATATATAGATATATATACATCTATAAATGTCTCATCAGTCCAGCAGTACAACAGATGTCGAGCTGCAACTAACGAATATTTTCAATATCGGTTATTCTGCCAATTACTTCTTGATTAATCGATGAGTAATTTCATCTATAAAATGTAAATTATCTAAAGCCCCGGTTGGCACCCAAAGAGATGTATATAAATATATATATATAAATATATATATATATAAATATATATATAAAACATAGAAAGCAGTAAACGTTTGACAAATTTGGCAAAATAAATTTCTTATTTAGTATTTTTTTAAATGTCTCTTTTCCAATACAGATGGTTAGAAAATGATTAATCTGTATTTATTATTTTGGGAGAAAATGGCATAAATCTTGAGCGCCTGTGTTCTCAGTTCCTCCTCTTGCTGACAGTGCGTGATTAATTATTGAAGTGGACTTGAATGGAAGAGAGGCCTGACAAAGACTGGGGGGGGGGGGGGGGGGGGGTTCATCCATAATACACCGTCTGCACACACAGATCCCACCACGAGCACTGACTAGAGATCTACTCTCACACTCGTATCCCATCATACCTTCCTCCTGAATGCACTTTGAGCCCAGTTCTTTCCACAGACCGAGCAGCCCTCTTGTTTGTTTTAATGAGTCACAGGCTGATTTTAGAGCCATTTAAACGGTGCACACCCACAAAAACACAGGTGTGTAGTAAGTACACAAACAGACCTGTGAGTTGAAATGTCAGCCAACCTGCCCGTGTTTCTGTTGTCCACGGTACAAAGGTGTGATCTTCATGCTGCTTATGTCAAGGAGAGGCCCATTAGCTCCCATCTATATGGACATTGTGATTTAGTTTTTAGAGGCATCTGTCTCTCCTTTCCCCCCAGTGCTTAATGGGATGACTGTGGGCTGAGTAACCACAGCAACCTGGGGTTTTTGTAATGCGAGTCTGTGCCAGCAGAATTGTCTTCTTGTCAAATGTCTCCAGGCGTATATGAGTCCTGCCTCTAATGGCCAGTCAAAGCCAAGATAGGTATAAAAAGCTACTTATACTTTCTTTTATGCTCTCACGGTGCTACAAACTCAAACTAGTTCTACAGAGGGAATGCTGTATTGGTGCACCACAGTAACCGCTCGGAACAAGAAACGATTGAGGGGACCTAAACTCTGAGGTTACATCCACACTACTACGCTTTGTGTTTTAAAACGCATAACATTTGCTACATTTATGCATAACGTCCACACTACTCAGAGGAGTTTAGAAACGCTACGTTACCTCGTAGTGTGAACAGGCCGAACCGCATCAGTTTTAAAACAACGTAGACGACCTGCGTTCTCTACTTGATTGGTTCTTAGCAGTCACAACGTGTCCTCCTCTGATTCGTCACGCCCCTATCACATGACCCTTTTCCTGAAGAAAATAAACAAACAGCCTTGATTATCGATCGATTACCAGGTTAATTCAACATGGATGACGGATTACAGGCCTTGCTGACCTTGTTGTCTTTACTAGCCGCTGTTGTGCAGTTAAGTTCTGTATTTTATAACCCTACTACTGTTGACATGCGGAGGAATCGGCTATTATTGGAGCGGTTAGCCAGCGGCATTATCAGACCTACGGAGCGGACGACTGAAGTCACGGTTTGAGGCTTTGAGGAGGACGATGGATACAAAACGGAGCACTTTCCTGTTCTTATTAACGCTTATTTTGTTCTGCACAACTATTGTGAAGTTCACACAGAAACTGTAAAGGAACAAAAACATAAATGCTCTCCAGTACGACAGAGACTTCAAGCAGAGCTACGAGTGAGAACACAGACAACAACGTAAACGAGAGGAAACAAGTGAGAGACGTGTGTTGACCACATTTTAAATTGTCCAGATGTTATCAGCCATACATGGCGCATGCCCAGTGTACATTAATGGTCATGTGATACGTGATGCCAGACGTGGTAGGATGGACTAGATTGTTTCTGAAACTCTTGTCTGGACGGAGATAGTTTTGTTTTATAACATAAACTTAGTGAGTTCAGACTCTCGCTCCAACAACCTGACGCCTCACTTTAACCTCTTTACACATAGTTCCAGTAAATTACTGGGTTAACATAACTTTCAGGCGCCGCTAGTGAATTTCACTATTCACACATGGACTACACTCAAACATTTCCATCTTGGGCCTTTTCACACATGAGCTCATGCAGGAAAATGTTCCTGAACATTTCAGGGATGGACCACATGTGTGAAAAGGGTCTTCAGTTTTCAGTGGAGATGAAGGAGAGCTAGGAGCTACATGTTACATCTGAGGCCGGGTCGAGGGCGGAATGGACAAACACACTTTCTTAAGGAAGTGAAAAAGGGTCGGTGAGAGCTGTGCTGCCTCTTGAGTCGGAGAACAGATGCACTGTTTGTGTCTTGGCCCTTTGCCAGTACTGTGTCAATATCCTGGCTTTGTTTGTCCACTGTAGAGGCGTGCAAATACCAGCCAATGCAAGCAAATACTTCCTCAGTTGCCCGCTATAGTCTGACATGCAACACTGGGCAATTGTAAGATACCACAGCAGTGGAGGTGGCAGGTTTTTATTTGAGATTCAGCTACCCAGTTGACCGGTTCCTTGTCTGATTTTGTCCTCGACTTGCAGCTCTCTGCGTAAATGGAAGTCAGCCTGAGCGGAGCGGAGCAGGTGGCTCACCCTGAATGACTAAGAGGAACAAAAAGGCCACAGACAGTGCACGCTTTCACCAGCACAGCAGAGAGTAATGTGAGGAAACGCTTAGTATTCAGCTCATATTGACTGGTACTCAATACACAGATACTGTGACATTTGTGAACTAATCCCTCTGTAGCTTGGATACAAGAGAACTTCCTATGTGCGACTCCTATCTTAGTGCTAATCCAGGTTATTAAATACCTCACAAATCAAGGTACCGCTTAGGGTGACGCCGTATGGCCTAAAATATCACGGTGTAATTTTGTAGAAAGCACGGTAACGATATATTCTAAAACAGTAGAGCACTGGAACAATTTGAACAATAAAAACTGTTATATTTTACTTGCTTATTGTCATTTATAGTTATCTGCATAAATTAAAATGAATAGGAAATAAATGTTTTTTTTATTTATTTAAATACTTGCTCTGAATATAAAATCTTGGCTTTAGTAGTTTTACTGATATATTATAAGCTGCTTAGAGCTCGTGTTAGAAAGTTAAACGGCTCATAAATCATCTCTAATATTTATTTTATGTTGCTGTGAAAACATCTCCTTCAAACTACTGGATTTATTCAAGTTTATCACCCAAAAAAAACTTAATTTTTCAAGATTACCTTTGAACACATCATGATAGTGCCGCTGTGTGCAGACGTTTAACTAAAATGTGGCGGCAGCACACGTGTGTTTGATCAGCTGATCGATCGGTGCGTCTCTATAGGCTCTACCGGTCAGTGCGGTGTAGTCAAAACTTATACTGTTGTGCTTGCTTCACCTTTTTACACCTTTCACCCCTGGTACCTTTGATCTTACAGCGTCATTGACGATTGAAATAATGTTTTTACACCTAAATATTCTATGGATTAGTGAAGTGCTTATTGCCTCTGGCAGTGCATGAAAACCTTTTCATTGCACTTGCAGGATGCAACGTTAGCTCGTCTCTAGTGAGGGAGTTTTGTAACTAAACACACTCGTCTTGCCAGCGCAAACATGTTGGACTCTTGATTCTTGAATGATTTGGTATGTTTATCGTCTGATTGTCGTCAGGGCCACCGACCCAACGTCCATCCGTCCACAGAACCATATCGTTTCAGGGCGGCGAGGCCTTGCTTCTTCTCCCTGACTCACTTTCTTTTCAGGCTTTTTGATCTCACACTGTTTCTCTCCCCGCTCTCTTCCCAGTTTGCATCTAGCTTCCTTGCTCTCTCTCTCTCTCTCTCTCTCTCTCTCTCTCTGTGTCTGCTCTTAAATGTGAGTGGGTTCCTGTGAGAACAGTTGTTAAGCCCGGTGTATGATCTGGCACAGAGTTAAAAGAGTTCTGTTCTTTCAGTCGAAGGCTGGGTTGATCCCGGGGCCACCCAGAACCGGCCCCCCACTCATCTGAGGCCGGCCAGGTAAAAGAAACCAGCCTCATGTGTACATGAGGCTGCACAAAGAGATGTGCCAGTGGTTTCATGCAGTTGCATTTTCTTACAGTAGAGCCGGCACACACACGAGAGCTTCATGAAAACCGCATGTGTGACAGCTCTACAGTGTGTTCCCATAAATCCATAAACTCTTCCTGCTGAAATGCTTTCTTTACTGATGACTAATCTCGAGCTTACTAAGTGCACTCAGCTCAGAAATGTCTTGATTGTATGTCCATGTGGTGAGTGTTTTTATAGACCCCACCACCACGTCTTTAGGTGGTTTAAGACACAGAAATCTCAATGCAGTTCCTGCTTTTTGCACATGGCAGCCTTATGTATCCTGACTCCAAGAAGCATGGCTTTGATCATAGGCTAGCACCCAGATTACCCATGAGCCCCCAAGCTACACCCCAAGGTCAGCAACTGGCAGTAAAACTGTACATTGCTGGGGTCAGTGAGTAGTTAGCCCTGAGATTGTTTTTTAACTGGCACCCAGCAGAGTAGACACTATTGTCTTTTTTTAGGGTGCTTTCACAGCTAACCTGTTTGGTTCAGATAAAACAAAGTCGAGTCTGTTTGTCTGGTTGGTGTTAAAGCTGTCAATCGAAATGTGACGCGGACCAAACAACCCAAACACAGGATTTTAGCATGATTTCTAAAGCTAAACTACTCGGGGTGTAACTGTTCACAAAAATCAGGGTTCGGTATGGACCTCGGTTCGGTACACTTATTTTGAAAATGATTAACATTCAACAGTTGGTCGTTTGCCATAATTCTTACATTAGCAGTTGAGGCACTCAAATACTGGCATATCGTCAATAATAAACAACAAAAATAAGACGGAACAGAAATGTCTGTATCATGGATGTAAAGTATTTCTGATTCAGACTTCAGTTTATTTGTCAGCTCACAGTTTGACACACAAATCGTGCTCCATTGAGCTTTATTACCGACTAACCGAGCTAAACCAACTAGCATGCTCCACTGCTGCTACAGCTGACAGCAATCGGTGCGCTGCCTAAACTTTCCGGGTAAAACTTGCGCTCCAGGATCCAGAACTGAAAGGCTGGCGCGTAACCGAACCGATAAGTCCTGTGCCGAAGAGTTCAATACCAATACACATATCGTTTCACTCCTGTAAACTACTAATTAATCCATCTGCTGGTCGTGAATTCTGTTCAGGAAGCGACCTTATTGATCTGTATTTATGGCCATGTATGTAAGCACGTCTGCGTGGCATCGTTCCAGACTAATAGATCGGAAGCTTTTCTCTATTAAAAAGTGTGTAACAAAAAATGTACACATGAGAAGCATTAAAGTAAATCTGATCTGACTTGATGAAGCAGGATGACAGTCGCCAAAAACCGTCCAATCAACAAGTTACCTATCGGTCTGTATAACTTTCCTCCTCTTGGTCCGTGTGAAAGCACCGTTCGTATGTTAGTATTGGGTTAACTGAGAGATGCTTTAACCGAACCATTAGGGAGGAACGGTAGGAGAGTTTCTTGGAGGGCTTTTGAAAAATTCCTGTTCTTCTCACATGTGATCCAAGCTCCCATCTGGGCTCCAGACTGCTCTGAGTGTTTTCGTGCCTGTGGACTAATGTGCGGGCCTCATTTGCTATGTAGTGAGAGACACAAACAAGCACAGAGGGTTTGTCGGGTAAATAGGGTAAAGCCCTTGGAAAGCCTGAATGGTTTATTGCCTCTTTCCCTCCTGACAAATGCAGTCAAGTAGATAAATGATTCCTACTACGCCGGGGGCTCTTACATTTTATTGATTCGGATTTCTGCTGCTTGTCGAATCCGTGTATTGAATTATAGTGCTGGCGTAGTGGAAAGTTTTCAGGCAAAAAAAATTTCCTTGGCTCACAATTTACCCAATTGTTAATGTCTAATTTTTTTTTGACAGTAAAATCGATACCTGGCAAATTAAGTTAATTTATCACATTGATTCACAAATCCTGTAAATCCAATTTCATTAATTTACGATATTTCCCGCTGTGGTTTAAATACAACCAGATGATTATTGGAAAAGCTCCCTCAGTATATAATCACAGACTGTGTATAAGAGCCATGACGTCCGTCGCCATCTTGGTTTTTGGCCGTTGCTATCTTGTTTTGTGTTTTTTTGCAACCAGCAGTGACAAAAGAAGTAACCCGAACGCTGATCGGAGACATTTTTAGTCGACTAAAATAAACTTTCATGAAGTGAAAACATTCTGTTAAAGTGTTGAAGTTGTAAAAAGAAAAACACAGACAACTCCCAGACTGGACAACGCTGTAGTAGAGAGCTGTCAATCACCGTGTAGCCCCGCCCTAAAGCATACCCTGCTTTATGGTCTATTTAACTCTAATGGACATAATTTACTAAATGAACATCATGCTGTATTGAAGAAGACTTGAAACTAGAGATTGAGACCATAAACTCATGTTTACAATGTTTACTGAGGTAATGAATCAAGAGAGAAGTAGTCATTTTCTCATAGACTTCTATACAACCAGAGGAGTCGCCCCCTGGTGGTCAGTAGAGAGAATGCAGCTTTAACACATGCAGCATTAGCTTCACTTTTTAAGTTGAACGTTAGCTGTTTGATACTTGTTCTTAGTTTAATTTAACACTAATGCATTGGCTAACTCTTGAAAAGCATGGCTTCGCTTGGTGAATATTCCTTAATGTTCGACAGACTTTCTCCTTTGTATTAGATATCTATTTAGTGCAAAAACTGTATTACCCGACTATTTTTGAGGTGATGGCCCATTAACTTCATTACTGCCCATGGGCCCCATCATAGCACTCTCCCAGAACGGGACACCGGCTGGATCCTAAAAAACATTCCCTTTCCTAAGATTCACAGCACTGTCAAGAGACCCATAAATAGAAACACACAAAAAAAAGTTCTCCTGTGTGGAGTTTCCATAGAAACTAGAGAATGGAAGTTTTTCTTTTGTCTTAGACGGAGAAGAGACGACGGCTCCAGAAGAGGAAGCTGTGTCAGAGCTTCTGCTCATCTGAAGCTCATGACAGCATTATTCAAATGTCAGTGAGTGGAAGTTTGGCATATCCCATTTATTATTATGTTTGGGGGTGTACTGGGTACATTCGGCTCTAATGGGACACTTTCACAAAACCAGTGAACCAAGAGGAAAGCAGATGTTCAGCTCTCATTGTTTTTGCCACCTAAATACACAGATATTTCTCTGCAGAAATCAGCACCCATTTGTTACAAAGTGCTGCAAAAATATGCATTAAATACGGAAGATTTGTAATATTCGTATCAAACATACTGTCAATACAGTAAAACAATAGATTTACCCACAACCAGACATGGGAAACACAAAAGACTATAAATAAATAGGAATATTGACAATTGTTAAATGGAACACGCATACATACAAGTACAATTTCAGCTTCTGCTCTGATTTTGTGTACGTCATCACTCACCCATTTGTGTCGTTGGTTAGTTTTGTCAATGTCAACAGTCTCTTTTTGACGACTGGCTTTCATAAGCTCGATACAGCTGCTCTTTGTACTTCAGCTCCTGTACTTTACACCAAGAAACCCTCAGGTTTCTCCACGGTGTGGGGGAGGCAGTGAAAGAATCCTGCTCTACAGCGGTCATTAAAAAGAAAGAAAGACCATTAGGAAATAATTTAAACCTAATGTGGCTCTAATGGAATCAAGATGTCCCTCCAAGAGTTCCTCTCTCCCATCATGTGTCATGGTGCTTGTGCCACAATGTTGGTGGCAAGATCTTCAGCTAACAGCGACGTGCTAATGTCACCACCTGGTCTCGTGCTCCTTCTGGATGTCTGACATGTCTTGTCCCCCAGAAATGTTTGTAGAAGGGCAAGCCAGACAGACGCCCCCCCCCCAAACCACACACACACACACACACACACACACACACACACACACACACACACACACACACACACACACACACTGTTTTGGCAGTAGTAGCCCCTGCTCATTCTCCACCCCCTGCTGAGTTCCTGGAGGTGTCCATATGGGAGTGGAGTGATGTCTGGCACTTACACAGAGGGGGTAAAGGTTTATGTCTGCTGTGGTTACACACAACCCTTGAACTGCTGACAGAGCAGAAGCTGCCCCTGAGCTTGACGAATTGGCAATAGCAGGTTCATAATGTGTTGTGATTTTGTTGAGCTGGTTTTTATAGCGTGACGCTGAGCAAATTTACACCCTGAGTTACTCTGGCAAGTTTGTGTCGAGGGATCGCTTTAGTTAATTTGCGTTAGTTGTGCTCATAGATGTAAAAAGTGGACCTAGTCGTTGTGATGTCACCCATTGATTTGTAGTCAGCGGTTTTGAAAATGCGAGTTTGTCATTTTGTCCGTCGCCATCTTGTTTTTTTGCAACCAGTGATTAGAAGTGACCATATCTGGACTGAGGAGTGACGTAGAGACGCCGTATACGTCTCTGGTAGAGACCTGTCAATCACTGTGTAGCCCCGCCCTAAAGCATACCCTGCTTTATGGTCTGTTTGACTCTAAATGGACCATAATTTACTAAATGAACATCATGCTGTATTGAAGAAGACTTGAAACTAGAGATTGAGACCATAAACTCATGTTTACAATGTTTACTGAGGTAATAAATCAAGAGAGAAGTAGAGTCATTTTCTCATAGACTTCTATACAACCAGAGGAGTCGCCCCCTGATGGACACTAGAGAGAATGCAGGTTTAAGACACGAAGCATTGACTTCACTTTAACGAACTGGAGGTTGCCGCCTGACTTACACAAGCCGGATAGGAGGGGAAGGGCTTACCTCCATGTAGATACCAATGTTTCATCATCAATGGCTGAAATAACCACTATTGCTGCTTTGTACACGTTGTGAAAGTTCAAGATATGTCAGAAAACCTTCATGTCTGGGTTCATAACATCATCTAAAGGCGCTCTGTGAATTTCACAAAGCTGTATTAACTGTACCTTCGCAATACACACGTTAGCTGGTTTACTGCAGCGATATGAGACCAAAACAAACAGTTTCTGCTTTGATTTAATCGCAATAAACAAATAAAAGAATGCTGAAATAACGACGTTATGATGCTGATTTGTAAAGTCTTAAATCATGTTTTGTCAGGTCCGTCCACAAGACGACAAGCAAACGACTTTAAAAACACTACATTTCTGAATGGAGTTTGGTTTGATCGGTGCTAGGCTATGCTAACATTGTAGCTGCTCCATCAACGCTAAAAATAATGTCATCTAGTTGTAAATGCAGTAGTGACGTTATTGTTCATGCCATAGAGCGTCTGTGGTTAATACACTACATATAGTTTCTTCTGGTCTCAAGTACAAATATGAGGTTGAAACATTTCAACTTGCACCAATAACTAATATTTGCGTCTTTGCATTGACTTTGCATGTAGTCACGCCGCACCAAAAAAGGTCATGGAGCTTTTGGTGTAAACGCACCATAACAAGTCAACAGAGTGTTGAATCTGTATCAGACCTACTGTCTCTTTGTCCTTTTATAACGTCTCCTGCAAACGCTGCTGTGTGAAGGCAAGCTGTCGGTGTAATTATCCCCATTTGACCTAGTCTTCCCTCCGTAGCACTACGGTACATGCATGCATTGTGTGTTTTTATGCCTGTCTGCTCACTGGTTGTTGACATTTGGCAGTGCTGTAGAGCAGAACACTTTGGGTAATTCAGTTATAATCCAGTGCTGTGGAAGAGAACACTATAACAGCCAAATCCCTTTAGCACACAAGACTAATTGCATTATCTGCAGTACAAGAGTAATTGCACAGACCAGCTGATGCTCTCTGCACATCGGGCCCTCCCTCTCCCCCTCCCTCTCCCTCTCCCTCTCTCTCTCCGTCCGTCCGTCTCTCATTCACACACACAGGTAAGATAACTGCATTAAGCAGTCTCTCCCGCAGGTGAGAAATGTAATGAGGAAAGTTGAGGCTCCGATGTTTGAATCCTGATTTCCGATCGAGCGTCGTGCTGAACACAAACCGAGCATCCATATGCTCACATTTACACACTCTTGCACAACTCTTCACTTCAAATACACACTTTGTTTATCATATTTCTTTTGTACATTTTCATATTTTCTATTGTTAAATTATGTTTTTTAACTATTGCACGTTGTTTATTGTCACGCACCATTCGCCAAGTTTCCTTGTATGGGCAAACATACTTGGAAATAAACTGATTCTGATTTACGTTCAATAACTGTGATGCGAGGTCTAACAAACTGGCTTTTAACTGGAGCACAAAGTCGAGTCGAGTGACTACACGTGACACAAGATGTTGCACCTCATTGTGTTTTGGTCATTCACGCGACTCTTCTTCCTGTGGGCGTCTTCCAGTCTGTTTTTTTTGTTGCGATTCTTTTTCAACTTTTCGCCGCAGGCCGCTGTGTATTTTTCCCAGCATCCTTTGCGTTCCCCACCGCAGCAGCCTAAACAAACTACCCACATTCAAACGTTTTCGCTGCAACGCCTGATTTGTTGTGAATGCAACCTGACGTCTGGCCCCATCTCACCTGCCTTCCCTGTTGCACATTGCACACAGACGGATAGTTTCAGACTGTTCCCAGTAATATTGTAACGCAGCAGAGAACCAGGTCGTTGTTTCAATTCACAGTTAGGTTTCTCTTTTGATAGATCTTTACAACTATTAACTCCAAAATGAGGAAGTTGTGAAAGCAGCTGCCTCGTGTGACTCACTTAATTAACTGTCTCATTCTCTGTTTATCCAGCTGATAGTGTAATAAAATCCTCAACGCATTTATTAAATTACCTGGTGATACGTTTACTGATGGACAGTTATGATGTCAAGCAATCTGTGAAACTAAATCTCTTTTTGCTTTCTTAATTAATCGTGCTCGTGCTGCCAGTTTGAGAACGTTAGGCTGCTGAATGGTATTATTGTATTCTTTCAAATATTATTGGTAATATAGAGATGAGGAACAAGTGAAGGTGCCGTATATTATTTTATTTTACATTTATTTTTATTGATTATAAATTATAATCAGGCCATGTCGGGGGGGCCTCAAAATGAAGAACCAAAAGTCTTTTGGTTACCTGCGGTCTGAGTTGGGTGCTGCTGCTGCTGCTGCATCTCCTTTAAATCTTTAAAGAGGTCTAAAGATACAGAAACCCAACACAGGGTGAACGCTGCTGTATAATTACTTCCATAAACTTTCACCACAGATGTTGAGAACAATTGGAGAGCTGGAGTGAGGAAAAGATCTTGCTGGCCCCTCCTTAGACCAGACAAATCTGATTTCTCTTATTGGGGGTTTTGGAGCCTGTGTGTGTGTGTGTGTGTGTGTGTGTGTGTGTGTGTGTGTGTGTGTGTGTGTGTGTGTGTGTGTGTGTGTGTGTGTGTGTGTGTGTGTGTGTGTGTGTGTGTGTGTGTGTGTGTGTGTGTGTGTGTGTGTGTGTGTGTGTGTGTGTGTGTGTGTGTGTGTGTGTGTGTGTGTGTGTGTGTGTGTGTGTGTGTGTGTGTGTGTGTGTGTGTGTGTGTGTGTGTGTGTGTGTGTGTGTGTGTGTGTGTGTGTGTGTGTGTGTGTGTGTGTGTGTGTGTGTGTGTGTGTGTGTGTGTGTGTGTGTGTGTGTGTGTGTGTGTGTGTGTGTGTGTGTGTGTGTGTGTGGGGAATGCCGTGAGTAGTTGCAGGTCATTGTTCCTCCTCTTAACATTGGGCTTGTCTAGTCTCGTCCCACTCTCCGGCTCATGTTCACCTTCTTCAGTAAACCTTTCTTAAAGTGTCAACACATATTTACGTGTGTTACTTTCTGACTTGTTGGTGTGGTGGATGGATTTTCCCTCCATTCCGGTTTGAAGCACCGTCTCCTCTCCTCCAGAGGGGATGTTTGGTCAGGACTGATGTTTGGTCAGGATAGTCAGGACTGATGTTTGGTCAGGACTGATGTTTGGTGCTCCTTTTTGTGCCGGTCCACCGCAGACACAACAACACCGTCTCCATGGACGTGAAACCGGATATTAACCCCCCCCCCCCCCCCCCACAGCCATCCCTCATCCCCAGTTGTGCTCTGTCCTGCACACCCTCACCACCTCTTCTACAGTCCATGTCTTGATTCTCTCTCCCTCTCGCTGTGTTAATCTAGAGGGAAACATGGAAATATAAATCTGCTGACAACTCCTCCTTTATGAGGCCAGAATAGGGAGTTCAAAAACCAGCTGACTAAGTTGGCAGTAACAGTGTGGGACCAAAACATAATACGAGTGAGTTAGTCCTGAGTTATCCAGTACAGAACTAAAGAATAACCACTAACTTAATAGAAATCAGTGGGGACATCTTGTCCTCCCAGTCTTATTTACAGTCAGGGCTTGATATTAAGCTTTATGGTGTATGGGTGAAGGTGTTTTGCTTGCCCGATAGCCACAGTTATATACTTAATAAATAAATAAAATCAACAGAGATTAGAACAATTGAGGGGGGGAGAGAGAGAGAGAAAAGCCCAAAATTCTAAATGTTATCCTTTAACTTTGTTATTGACATCTATAGTGGTTATTTGCATAAAGACAACTGCAAGTTAGCTGTTAGCTCCGTCTATAAGCCGGGCTGTGTGGACGCTCTTCTCTGTGATTAATCTGAGCAGCATGCGTGGGATTGAATCACATTATAACAGGCGTCTGATTAGGTTAGTTGTTACAAATGTTGCTACGCTGTTAGCTCCATTACAGCTCCAAGCAGGACTGCGCTGTCAACCGGCTGCTAACGGATGGTGAAAGGAGAGCTACGTTAACCTTAATATAGAATAATGTTGCAGATTTCAAGTTTTGTTGTTCACAAAGTAGCCTTTTCAGGGATCGGTGACTAGAAAGTATTGATGCCTTTTTTTTTTTTACTGAATATCATACCCTTATAAATATCACATTTATTTCTCAGTTTCCCGACCTGACAACTGCATGTGGCTTTAAACTTCCCTAAACAAAGAGTTGCACATGCAAGACTTTATTTACTTCTATTTTTTATGAGTGCAATCACTTTTACCATGTGCAAAAGTGATTGCATAAGGATGTTGACTTTGGACACTGTGCTACTACTGAAGCTTTTATTAAGTCTTTGCCTCGGTGTACAAACAACAAGTGCTTACAAACGTCTCCGGATTTAAAGGGAACAAGCATATTTCATATTTACCGTGTAATCAGATCCTATTGGCTTTGTGGAGCTTGAACCTGTCACCGTCATTCGCAACAAAAATGGCAGAGCTTCTACTTTCATTTGCATTTTCATCACGAAAACTCCCTGCCAGGCCTGGGTGGGCTCAAAAGCCCTGGTTTACCCCCCCCCCCCCCACCCTGAAAGGAGGCCCAGTTCCAGTGCAGTGTGCAGGGGGCTGCAGTGCCTCCCTCCCCACTCCTCCCTCCCCACAGACTGGACCTGCAGAGCCGGAGACCGATTGGCTCTGTGCTTCAGGCTGTGTGATTCTCTGCAGCAGAGTAATGTCACCCTGGCTCACCATCACGGCTCATTCTGTACTTTTATTCTCCTCTGAGCCTTTTAAACGGTTCATTAGCCTTTAACAAGACTGCAGAGCCGGCCCTCTCTCTCTGGATCCCTTTTCTCACCCTGGCAGTTTGAGGCCTTAGTTCTGGTTCCTGTAGTCCTTGTGTAGTCCTTCTGTAGTCCTTGTGTAGTCCTTGTGTAGTCCTTGTGTCATCCTTCACGTTGTTAGTTCCAGAGTTGAGATCCAGTCAGTTCTTAGTGTTTGAGATTCTGATCACTGCAAAAGATGTCTAACAGCAGGGGGATAAATGGCGGGGGGTTGGTTTGGACTGAAGCCTTCCTCATGGACACCCACCCTGAATGGAGAACATTGATGCTCCTCTATCCTGCTACCCCCCCCTCCCCTACTCGCTGTCCCTCTTTCCCCCCGGATTGTCATTCCCTGAATGGTCCTTTCAGGACTCCAGGCCGGGTAGATACAAAACCTTCCTCTGCAGGATAAAGGGAGCGAGCCCTGGGCCTTCTGAAGGCGTTACTCAGCGAGTCCCAACCAGCCAAGCTCATCACACTCCAGACTGTGAACACACAACATTTCATTATCGGGGGAACAAACGGGACAGTTCACTGTCCCTGTGAAAAACAGACACTCTCACATTATTGTCTCCTTTTTTGTTTGCAGTTTCCCATTGAGCCCAGTTCCCTGACTGTGAATACTGGTTTAACTTCTCTTGTACTGTGTTTTTAATTGGCGATACATTTTGTATGATTCCTACGACTACGTCTGACTTTACAAAGAGAAAGCAAAGTCTTTTTCCAAAGTTGTGCTACTTTTAGTTCAGTTTCAGTTCATTCTTAATTCTTTATCCTTTATTTTATTATTTTTGTTTAATTATTGCATTACTTTTTATTTTGTGAGGTCCATGTTGGCAGATTGTAGATTTTATTTGGTTTTGTTTTGTTCTAGCAGCTGGTCAACAAGGCTCCAGACTCATTTTAAATTATATTTCTTTTATCACCGTCCTGAAGGTAATTTCAACCGCTCTGAAGTCAGTAAACCATCAAAGAATCTAACTTTCTAAATGTAACTAAACACACAGAATTCAAATGATTAGAAAATAAAAGATTGACATCTGGTCATTAGTAGTTTTAATGAAGTATTATAAGCTTCAGTTAACCGGCTCATAATTCACCTCTATTTTATATTCATGTGAAAACATCTGAAACATCTGGATGTAATCAAATTTATCACCAACATTTTTATTTTACAGACGACATGTGAACACATCATGATAACGTTATAATGTACCTTCAGCCAGTACTCTTGTTCACTGAGCAGAGCCTGAAGGCATCATAATGTAACTGAAGTGACCCTCCGTTGGTTAGCCGTTAGCGGTGCTGCTAACGTTACTAGCTCTCCTCCTGTTGGTTTAAACACCGATTGGTTGTTTACAATGTAACATAATCAGAGACTAGAAACAGATGTTCTACTGAATATTGGAGGAGAACCATCGTCAGTAACACTTTATTTCACACTATAATGCTTAAATCCTCACATGGCTGTCAAACGTTGAGGATCTAACCAAAAACCCATTGACTTTGAGACGAGGGAACCAGACTTTCTGGTTGTTGTTTTTTACCGGATCACAGTGCGACTCTTATTCTCGTCGTCTCTCTTTTCTCAACCCTCTCTCTCTCTCTCCTCTTGCAGGGCGTGCCCCAGCTCCCCTGTGCCAAGGCGCTCTACAACTACGACGGCAAGGAACCCGGAGACCTCAAGTTCGTCAAGGGCGACGTCATCATCCTGCGCCGGCAAGTGGACGAGAACTGGTACCACGGGGAGATGGGCGGCGTCCACGGCTTCTTCCCCACCAACTTCGTCCAGGTCATCAAGCCGCTGCCGCTGCCGCCGCCTCAGTGCAAAGCCCTGTACGACTTTGAGCTCAAAGACAAGGAGGCGGACAAGGACTGCCTGCCCTTCTCCAAGGTGAGACGCCCCACGCTCTGGTCACAAGGATACCTCTCATCACGGTCTCTGGTCACAAAGATAACTCTCATCACGGTCTCTGGTCACAAAGATAACTCTCATCACGGTCTCTGGTCGCAAAGATACCTCTCATCACGGTCTCTGGTCACAAAGATACCTCTCATCACGGTCTCTGGTCACAAAGATACCTCTCATCACGGTCTAAGCATTTCATTTTCTCAAGTTGTGTGTGTCAGAATGTGAGGGCTGTTATCTGAAACGCTTTATGATTTCTTGTGAGCCAGACTTCTTGATGAACAGCTGTAATTAAGCTGAATGCACACACAGAGAAACGACACGGCCTTAACTACAGTAATTAAGTGGTTATATCTGTCCAGCTGTTTGGGGCACACTTTGATGTTTCAGTTGTTTTTATATGCCACATGAGCAAAAACACAGAAACAAGCTGACTAAGTAGTTTTCCACACAGAATGCCAATGCCTCAGACTCTTGGGCACGTCTCTTTTAATAAAACATGGTCCCCACCTCGTTATTTCTCTTCGCTGTTTGTTCCTCGAGGAGGAGAAACACTCTTCGTTAGCTGCGTCCTTAATTAGGTTCTTCCTCTCATGCAGCGCTCCTCTTGTGTCTTTAATTTCAGGACGATATCCTGACTGTGATCCGCAGAGTGGATGAAAACTGGGCAGAGGGAATGCTGGGAGATAAAATTGGAATTTTCCCCATCTCATATGTTGAGGTAAGAAAATGAACAAGATTATTTAATGTCATTAATCATTAGTGGAATACGCAGTGATGGAAGAAGTATGAAGATCTTTTAATGAAGTAACAGTACTAATAATAAATACCACAATATAAAAAACACGTGACAAGTTACAGTCCTGCATTCAAAACTTGACTTCAGTAAATGTATTTAAGTATAATCAAGAAGATGTACTAAAGGGGAGACACTGCAGCTAACACTGAGGACGAGGAAGATCTTTGGATAGATAATAATGAGAATAAATATGAAACTAAATGTAAATCATTCCTCAAATGTAAAAGATATCTAGTCAATGGTGATCTATAGAGGAAACCATGAAGTGCATCTTTGGATGGATGAGAGAAAAAAGAACTTTTTTTTTTTCTTTCAGCCCATAAAGAATTCATAAACGGTTCCTTTTTGCTTTGGGTTACACTCAAACACATTTAAAGCTCTGACTGGACGGTTTCAGGACGTCTGAAGTGTAAATTGTTATTTCTCACTCTGACCCTGCTGCTCACCTTCTCTACCGACTGGATAAAGATGGAGGTCTTCCATGACAGCTTTATTACAGACGGTGACAGTTTTCATGATCACTCTAATCCTCCATAGCTCCATCACCTCTCTGTATGTTATTTCCACCTTCCTACTCTCTCTTCATCACCTCCTCCTCCTCTCTTCCTCTCTCACAGTTTAACTCGGCAGCTCGGCAGCTGATAGAGTTGGACAAGCCGTCGGACTCCAGCGGAGACTCCGGCGAGGGGGGGGCCTCCTCCTCGGGGCCCCAGAGCAACGGCGCCCAGCGAGCAGGAGAGAAGAAGAACAGCAAGAAGCGACATTCCTTCACCTCGCTCACCATGTCCCACAAACCCATGCTCGCCCCGCCCCCCCAGCGCCACTCCATGGAGATCAGCGGGCCCGTCCTCATCAGCTCCAGCAACCCCACAGCAGCTGCACGAATCGGGGAGCTCAGCGGGGGGCTGTCCTGCAGCGCGCCTTCACAGGTACGATACTTCGGAGGGAGGGAGGGAGGGAGGGAGGCTGCTGCATTGCAGGTCCCTTCCTAAAAGTTTTACCCTAAAACACAAGAATACAGGTTGACAGATGAGCTCCATTCAAGATGAGACAGAACTTCGATTTATCATTGTGCAGCAGTACAAAGTTCACCTTTTTGTTACCTATATATCTTGTCAGGGCTTCAAGTATGGCATTTGTATTCCGGACCAATCAGAGGAGCTACTGGCAGCTAGGGGCGGGGCTTAGGTGTGTGCTTGTGCGACCGTTTGTTCAAAACAACAAAATCATTGAAAGAAGAGCAAAAGAACGGCACTGAAGCCTTTTATCGATGGAAAAGTTGTTTACTTCTCCGGACTGGTTTCATTTGATTGACAGATCAATCAATTCAAGTTTTCTATATATATATATATATATATATATATATATAGCTCCTTTCAAACCGATATAATGCAATTCAAAGGGCTTTACAATTTATTGACAAGTGGAGAGATGAAGGTTTAATGCACACCAAATTAAGTGTAATAAAAACAAAATACAGTTATTGTAAATGGTAAATGGACTGTACTTGTTTAGCGCTTTCACACGGATGTGGAACTTGAACTCCAAATTAAGAAATGTGCAACTCTATAGTATTATTATGGTGGCATTCTTTAATCCAATGTACGGGATGAAATCATTCTCTTAACTGATCTAGCTAATTAGTCCATATCCTCCAGTGGTATTAAATTGCAAAACTGTAAAAAGAAAAAGGGAACAACCATGAACTGTGAACCCGAGTCCAGCCGAGATGTTTGCTGCTGTTCTAAAGGCTCCACTCTCTTCCTGTCAGCAATTAGGCTGACTTCCCTTTTCCCCGTCGTACCGAACGGGCCGTAGCTCCATCCAAGCGTTGGAAATCGTGGATGCGTGACTCCAGTCGCCTGCAAAAAAAGCTCAGCCCTGGAGGTTTCCACACCGATCCCGACGTAACGGGAACTCACAGCTGCTTTGTGGTCGCGGGCTGCTGGAGATCAGCTGTGACTCAGTGTTCAGACTGTCAGAACAACAAACACGCAGATTTACAAGTGTTCTTAGTCTGGGGCCCTTCATGGCTGAGACTAATAATACCAGGCAGTAAACGGTTATGAAATTCATCAAATAGGGTGTTACCCATTGTACGGTGAATAATGAAGGAGATCCTTCTCAGGATTTATTACTATTATTATTGATCGTTTTATTTATAAAGTCAACAAGTACCAAAAAAAAAAGCTAAATGGATAAAAATACAATATATATATGTATGTATGTATGTCTGTATGTATGTATGTATGTATATATATATGTATATGTATGTATGTATGTATATATATGTATATGTGTATGTATGTATGTATGTATGTATATATATGTATATATGTATTTATATATATATATATGTATGTATGTATATGTATGTATGTATATGTATATATGTATGTATGTATATGTATGTATGTATGTATATATATGTATATATGTATATGTATATATATGTATATATGTATATATATATGTATGTATGTATGTATGTATGTATGTATGTATGTATATATATATATGTATGTGTATATATTATATTTTATTTTATATATATATATATAATATAAAAGAGGAAATATTTAAAAAATATATTATTATAACTATAATAATAACAATGATAATAATACATTGTTGTTATTACTTTAAACATTGTCAGTTATGCTCATATAATAGCAGATTTTTTCTTTGTTATAAACATAAACATGAACTTTATTCAAACACAGACTTCACATTGTTGGCTCACAGGCTCTGGCAGCTCGTAGCTAACTTGTTTTGTCACCTTATCGTTTGTTTGTTTGTTTTGTCTTAAATCTCCTTTTCGTGTTGTCTGAATACTGCAGACTTTCTGAAACGCTGTTTCCAAAACTCCCCATTAAGCTCCATCATTAATCTTTCATCAGTGTGTGTTTGTGAGAGGGAGACGGGGGAAGAGTGCTCGTCTCCGGTAAAGTGGATCTTGAGGATCTTTATTTTATTTTTTTTGTCTCTAAAGAACAAAAAAGCTTTCATGTTGACATGATTTATGTATCATAAGACTGTGTATCCATGCGGAAGGTTGAATCAGGTTTTAATGACTCACTCATCATTATCAGGCTACTTTTAGAATAACAGAATTTAAATGTGTGCCTGTGATGTGATCTCCCCAGTGACGACAATACGTTTAATAAAAACACTCTTTAGACTTCAGTGCACAGCCTCTTTCCTCTCTTCTTACCCCTTCACCTCCACTCATCTCTCCTTCCAAAACCCAGACAAAGAAACAACAAAGGTAAGCCCCAGGTGCCCGGGGGGCTAAGTAGTCCGTCTTGGAACATGAGAGCGTCTTGTCTGGTACTTTGGTAGACGGGAGGAAGAATTGTGTCAAGGAACAGAAATGTATTTATTTAAATTAGCACAGCACACCTGCCCTGTCTCTCTCTTTTCTTGTGTTGTTTTTCTGTTTCCAGGCAGCCATTTCACCAACAGTGTCACCTCTGAGCACAATAGATAAGAAACAGTTAAAGATTGAATCTGAGGTTGGGCTGCTCTCTGAAAGGCTCACCTTAGGAGTGGAGCAGTCAAGCATGGAGAGAGGGAGGGGGAGAGACCACAGGCTATAGGGAGATATTGTGTGTCCAGCTCCCCAACAGTATGGCCTTGTTACTAGAACAGCACCATGACTCACGTGGATGACCGATTATATGTCCACCTGGTCTTCTTTTGGCCTATTGCATCATCAGACCATCATTTGTGCTCATGGTACCAGGATACAATGTGTTCACAGTAGTAGGCCATCTTTTCACTTGATGATTGAAGGTTCCCATATGTCCTTCGCTTCCTTCCTGAAATCTGATGAATAAGACTGATTACAAGCATGTGGTGTTTACTTAAAGAGACAGTAGTGATGCTCTGTAAGTGTGTCTGTATGAACCAGCACGGGAGCAAAGTAATGTTCTGCTGTGGATGTATTTTAGACTCCTAAAAGAATCTCTACCAGTTGAAGTGAACGCTATATTTAGAATGTTTTCACCTCTTTACCTTGCTGTCAGACAGACCTTTCTGAGGGGAACTGAAGCTGTTATCTATGATCTCTACAAAGACACCAGACTCCATTCACTAAAACACTGATTCCAACGATCCATTTCTGCACATTTTCTTCTTCATGTGTGGGTGAAGTGTGTCCTATACTTTGGACTCATTACCATATGTGTAACGGTGCACATCTGTCTCTTTCGTTGACAGGTACACATTTGCACAACTGGACTAATCGTGACCCCGCCCCCTAGTAGTCCTGTTACCACAGCAACGGTCTTCACGTTTCCCTCGGAGACGAGCTACACGTCCATCTCCGTGGTAGGTGGAGTCCTCTGCAGCGCTCATGAATCTTGTAGTGCACGCTTTATGTGGCTATTTCTGTAACGCTAAACGGATTAAATATATATATATATGTGTGTGTGTGTGGCATGTTGCTAAAGGACATTCATATTTATAACGAGTTACTTACATTTGTGTTAGACAGTGCATGTGTCATAATACTCTTATTTTAACTCTGAAATAAAGGTTGAATATGTTCACATAAGTATAAAATATGAATATAAATCAATGCACATAGCAGATGTTTTTCCGTCCCCTGAGGAGGTGAGTTTGTTTTGAGGAGAACTTCCCACCAGCTGCTAACAAGCAGCGTCATTACTCGTGAAACTGTGTTAATCTGGATTAGATACAGCAGCTTATTATTAGTTCTCTACAAACTCAATAAAGATAGCAGCAACATGTAGGAAACTTTGAAACAGAACTGAACTTTCTAACACGTTTTTAGCTGAAGGGGAAAAGAAAGAGAAAAAAAATAACTACAAAATGTCAAGAAATCCCTTCAGCCCACATAAAACCAGCACGCACACTTCCTGTGTGTGTGTGTGTGTGTGTGTGTGTGTGTGTGTGTGTGTGTGTGTGTGTGTGTGTGTGTGTGTGTGTGTGTGTGTGTGTGTGTGTGTGTGTGTGTGTGTGTGTGTGTGTGTGTGTGTGTGTGTGTGTGTGTGTGTGTGTGTGTGTGTGTGTGTGTGCTCTGGCATGTGGAGTTTTTTGAATGAGCAGGAATGTGTACACAAAAGGTTGAGCTCTCGCTTCACTTGGGAACCCTACATGATGTTATTGTACAGATGATTTCTCGAGCCTGCAGGCAGCCTAATTATCTCAGCTCAAGCGTCAGCACTGAACCGAAATGCACATCGACACTCACATGTACACGTAGGCCTGTATATACACACACACACAGACATAAAGACACACACATACAGACACACACGCACACACAGACGCATACAGACAGACACACACACAGACACATACAGACACACACACACACACACACACACTCTGCAGGGCTGCCTCTGTCCTCCACCGGTGTGTCATGGAAGCAGACAGACAGACACACACAGACACACATACATACACACACATACAGACACACACACACACAGACAGACACATACAGACACACACACACACACACACACACCGCAGGGCTGCCTCTGTCCTCCACCGGTGTGTCATGGAAGCTATTACTCTGCTGCTATTACGTCCAGCTCGTCTCTCTCTCTCCGAGGTTCAGGAGTCGTCTTTGCCGTCGTTCTGCGCTCGTTTTGAGCTCTTAGTGTCTCACAGTTGTGTTGTTTTCATGTGCTTTGTGTTGACATAGCAGCTTTATTTTTTAATCCTGGTCTAGAACCACGCGAGGTACCAGGCCTCATTATCCTCCCGTCTCTTTTCACATCACAGACCGCTCAAGATAAATCCTCTGGTTGCTCTGAAGTGTGTCGACGACAGACATGTTTTTTTTTTTCATATTTCATATGGTCCCGATTAAATGCCGTGCCATGGATTTTGAACATCTAGCCATGTGGTCTCCTAGCAACAAACAAACAGGCCGTAATAGAGGAGAATTCTCAGCTGCGAGGAGGAAGTCTGCCAAACCAGACTCTAACCCCCCAGGAGAGACATGACAGATGATCTCTCATTCTAGGTTTCCTCTTTGTTACTAATAAACAAACTGGTTTCTCCACTTACGCCACACACACACACACTCACACACACTCTGGTTTTGTCTGCTTGCTTGTTGTCTTTCTGCGTCACAGGGAAATAAACTGTTTAAACGTCGATGCTCTCTAAAACTACCAATATGATTTTTTTTAATGATTTTTTTGTTCTTCTTCTACAGGATGCTCTCCCGCCGCCCCCACCTCCTCCCCCGCAGTCCTCCGTCGATGGCGCGGCGTATTCATTGGCTGCCGGACAGAGACCCTCCCCCAGCATAAGCGACCAAAGTGGGAGACAAAGACCCACAGTGTGAGCTATAACAACAGTCCCGCACAAAAAATATGCAGTCTTCTAAAATGTGCAGTGAAATGTCAGAAGCGGTTTGCGCAGCGACGGCCCGAGGCCTTAATGGAAGGAGGGGAGGAGGGGTGAGGAGGGGGAGTGAGGCTGCAGAGGGTGAGCACAGGTGACGGGGGGGTTAATACCTGTAGGAGAGTCTCCTGGGTCTCATTGGAGAATCCCCTCTGACTTTTGACCCCCCCTCGTTACTCTTCCAGGACACCAAACACCTGATAAGAATTAGATCCGCCCACGCCTCGTCTGTGTCTGCCTGTGCGTGCATGTCACAGCCCGAGGCCTTTATGTTCAACGCCGGAGTCCCACTGAGAACATCCCAGAGACTCCTCCAGCTCCTCGGGTTGTTCTCGACCTCTCGGTCAGAGTGCACGGTCTCTGGGGGAGATGATGACACGTGCACGGCTAGAAAGGCACGTTGTACAAAATGTGACGCTCAAACACTGCGAAATATTATTTATTACCTATTTGTTCGTCAACATCTGTTTGAACTAAACTAAGCTATTTATTTTCATCATTAACTAACTTGTTTTGACTTTGTTTAAGTCATCTATAGTGATTTGGAAATATGAATATTGTCATTTTATTGATTAAAATAACTTCACATTGGTAGTTTTAATGATGTGTTATAATCTGCTCAGAGCTCGTGTTAGGAAGTTAATCTCTCTTTAATATATTTATGTTGCTGTAAAGACATCTCCTTTAAACAACTGGATTTATTTAAGTGTCTGGCCAAAAATTTTAACACATCATAACGTTATAATTTACTTTCGTAAAAAAGTACGAGAGTTCTTCTTTTGTGTGAATGGAGCTTGAATTTTCAGACTAGCGAATAGAAAGCAGCATTTTTATTGAAGCTAGGCAGATGACGATCGTCAGTAAAACTTTTTTTCACACTATGATGGTTAAACAGTTTAATTAATCCGCGGTTCACGTGACTTCATGGTCATTTTATATCCAAAATGCTCCCTCACTGCCAATTTAAGGCTCTTTTTTTGGTAGATATGTGGCTGGAGTGTTGGTTCCCTCGGAAGTGTTTATATCGTAGGATATCGTAGGACATCGTAGGAAAAGATTGAATCTTGGCGTTCGAGTATTGACACAATATCGCCATGCGGAATATCGCGATACTATGCTGTATTGTTTCTCCCCCCACCCCGTGTGTGTGTGTGTGTGTGTGTGTGTGTGTGTGTGTTTGTTAAATCCCTCCTCTCTTTGTTCTGGGTCCAGCTACGTGGCCATGTTCCCCTACATTCCCCGTAAGGACGACGAGCTGGAGCTGAGGAAGGGCGAGATGTTTCTGGTGCTGGAACGCTGTCAGGACGGCTGGTTCAAGGGCACCTCCATGCACACGGGCAAGATCGGAGTGTTCCCCGGGAACTACATGAGCCCCGTCAGCAGGTCGGTGGTTCATTAACACCGAACACTCAGTCACGCATTCACACGCCTGCTCTCACATCCATTTGTCTGTGATGCACAGCCACGGGTTAATGATCCCACCTGGTTCTCATTGAGAACGTATGAACTATCAGGCTCTACGTGGCAAAGCCCCGGAGTACACTATTCATTTTATTGATTGTATTTAAAGTCCCATCATTTATTTATTCAGGGTAATCCCATTGAGATTTTAAAATCTCATTTACAAGGGGATCCTGGTCAAGATGGCAACATAAAGGTTTCACACAAGAGACTCATAAAAACACAAATAACAGACTTAAAAACACAACAGAACTCTTTTGCTTTTTTATGTTTTATATCTTTTTCTTTGTTCTTGTTTGTTGTTCAAAAACGTATTTTGTTTTAGTTTTTCTTATATATCACTTATATTATCTATTAATTATCTTTACTTACTTTATTTTATTAGGTATTGTGACATGTTCCAACTTTGCAAATAATTCCCATTAAGCGTAACTTCCTTGTAGTAATGTTTAACTACATAATTAATATTCTTAATTTCACCTTTCACTGTCTGTTAGCAGGTTGATAAACAGAGAAAGAAACAGAAACTATTGTAATTGCACATTTATTGGGTCACCTCGTGTGTTTCGACATGAAAAGCAGACGTCCTGTCGTTCTCCTGCTACCTCACACTCACCGTCTTTCTGCCCTCTCCCTTCAGGACGGGGTCAGGGAGCACTCAGCCCAAAGTGCCCATGAGTCTGTGCACCCAGGCGGGCCGAGGAGTCACCATCGTCAGCCCCTCTTCTGCGGCCCTGGGGGCCATCGTTCCCGGTCCCGATTTCAACAAGCCCCTCGCCGTCTGCTCCAGCGCCGTTCCTGCCAACTCGCAACCCGCGGCCGTGGTGACGGCGGCTCAGACGGCCACGGGTCAACAGCCCAAAGTCCCTCTGCACGTCGGCTCCCAGATGACCGTGAATCAGGCTCGCAACGCGGTCAGGACCGGTACGTTCACCGGGAGGGAAACGGATTCTAGATGGTGGCTTGTTTAATGAAAAGGGTTTTAAATAAAGTGTGAGAGGGCGAATGTTTCGGTGTCTCACGACTCAATTCAAAATTCAATAATGAAAGACTCTATGAAAATGTCTTACAATTTTAACATTTAAAGCAGGCGGCAACCTCTGGTACTGCAGAGTTAAAACCTGCATTCTCTCTAGTGTCCACCAGGGGGCGACTCCTCTGGTTGTATAGAAGTCTATGAGAAAATGACTCTACTTCTCTCTTGATTTATTACCTCAGTAAACATTGTAAACATGAGTTTATGGTCTCAATCTCTAGTTTCAAGTCTTCTTCAATACAGCATGATGTTCATTTAGTGAATTATGGTCCATTTAGAGTCAAACAGACCATAAAGCAGGGTATGCTTTAGGGCGGGGCTACACAGTGATTGACAGGTCTCTACCAGAGACGTATACGGCGTCTCTACGTCACTCCTCCTCAGTCCAGATATGGTCACTTCCTGTTCACTGGTTGCAAGAAAGCCAAGATGGCGACGGCTGATACGCCGAACTCGAGGCTTATAGTCCTTCACTTTTTTGGTATTTCTGTTTGATATATTCTACTTTGTTGTTGTTGTTGTTGTTGTTGTTGTTGTTGGTTGTTTGTTTGATAAATAATACTTTTATCGTAAAGCAGTTTGTAACGTTTGTTTTGTCATCTACAGAACAATATAAAGTGGAAAAAAATATATTTTTGAAGTTGTGAATCGATAAGAAGTCGTAGAAAAGACCACTCCTGGTTTTAAATGTGTAATATTGTTTATTATGTTATTATTTTTTTGCAGCTGCATGTCACAGTCAGGACCGGCCCACAGCTGCTGTGACTCCCATCCAGTCCGCTACACCTGTGGCGTATCTGCCACACCTGGTGTTGTGCCCGCAGCCTTCCTCCTCCGGTCCCGCCCAGTGCTGCTCCCGGGCGGGCGCGGCAATGGGCTGTGCCGCCGCGTCTCTGACTCCCCCGAATGTCAGCGCTGCATCCCTGGAGGGTGACGCTCTGAGACCCGGGGCTGTCCTCGCCGGCTCGGGGAACAATCCCACATCCAACAGCTCGGCTCTCGCCTGCCGACTGGACAAAGACGTCAAGGTCGGATATGTTTGAATACTTCTTATATAACATCTGTATCTAACAATTAGAGGGTTAAGAACACGTCAATACACTGGAGTATGGGGATATTATGTTTAGTGATACTGTGTTGATTCTCAAAAACACTGCTGATTTTAAAATAGTTGTTTTTACGCAAAGATTCGTGGGTCAGATTGTGCAAAAAGTATTACAATGATGTTTAATGTTACAGTGACTGTGATGAATGTGATGCAGATCCAAGATTTTATTCATATGGTGGCGTGTTCATCACACAATAACTCCATTTTTGTCTAGTTTTAGATTCTTTTGTCAACTTGTCATTTTCAAAGTGTTGATTTAAAACAAAAAAAAGTTTTTCATAAGGAGGAAGTTTGTGATTTATGGCCTCAAATGTTCAAAGCTCTGCAGTGGTTCGGTGTGTCTGAGATTCCTGATGACGTTTGTTATGTTTGTCTGTCTGCGGTTCCTCCGACCACACGTGTGTGTTTGTGTGTGTCGTCTGTAAAGAAGCATCGGTTCCAGACGCTAGAACCTACCTGTGTCCGTTTGTGACGACTTTAACACAATGATGCTGTTGTTGCTGCAGAGAGAAAAGAAAAGCCTCCTGAAGCTGTTGTCCTCCAACAAGAAGAAGTCTCGTCCTTCGCCGCCCTCCTCTCCGACCCTGGAGGCGGAACAAGCTGCTGCTGCTGCTGCTGCTGGAGAGGCGCTCCACGACTCCTCCCCTCCCTCCGGCTCCGGCGGCCTCGAGCCCGAACCTGCTGCTGTGTCTTCTGCCTTCTCGTCCTCCTCGGTCCCAGAGTCCTCCCACCGGAAGAGCAGCCCCCTGGATGGATGCGCCCCCATCGCTCCTCCTCCTCGCCAGCCGTGCTCCTCTCTCTCATCTCAGCAGCACGACGCGAGGCCCATCATCTGTGAGAGGTACGGTGACCTCAATCTCCCACAGTTCACAGAGAGTGTGCAGCTTTGTTATGTAGTGAAGTTACCCGTGTGTCTGCAGCTCTCGTTGCCACTGTGTGTTTGTTATCTAACACACTTTGAGTCAGTTTGCTTCTTGTTGACGAGTGCAGTTTCTCAGCAGCAGGTTATAAATACTACTTCTCAGTGAATGGATTCAGACTAAAGCTTAGTTTAGACTCGCGCTTGGTGTCGTAGAATGAGACTCTGCAGAGTCTGCACGGAGGAGTTCATACTTAACGCTGCTTTATTCTCTGAAACACTAGAGGGTATACAAACAATAGTAACTGTGAGGAATCAAAAAGACGAGTGTAACTCAGAGATATGAACATAGACTGGAGGTGTAACCGACAAATAGCCATAAACCAACCTCCACTATGACGAGGAGGGATTGTTATTATCTATAAACTCATATCTCATAATCATAAACTACTTTATTACCTTTATACAAACACTGTAAAGAAAGAAGTCAAGTATTAAATGTGTTATAAAGAAACAAAGGTTGAACATCCTCTAAACTATTTGATTTGGCTGATAAATATTTACTATAATGAAGATTTTTAAGACTTCCTGTTTCTAAAGCATCTAAAAACAAACTGTCTTTGTATAATCCTCAGACATGTAAATAGAGTTTTTATCAGTTAACTATTTGTGACAGTCACGTGATCGCGCGCCAAGTTGCAGAAATTCAGAGGTGCACGACCAAACACAGCAGCCCCACGTGCCGACTCTTATTATGTCTTAATATAAACTAAGCTTCCCACTATATTCATGACTTTGTCGTTGTGTCTGTCGCTGACTGTGCCTCTCCGGTTCCCCCCCTTCCCCCCCAGGTACAGAGTGGTGGTGTCGTATCCCCCCCAGAGCGAGGCGGAGCTGGAACTCAAGGAGGGCGACATTGTGTTCGTTCACAGGAAGAGAGAGGACGGCTGGTTTAAGGGCACGCTGCAGAGGAACGGCAGGACCGGACTGTTCCCCGGCAGCTTTGTAGACAGCATCTAACACACACACACACACACACACACACACACACACACACACACACACACACGGTCACTGGCCTCGCTGCGGTGCGTCGCCGTGCAAAAACCAAAACGGATCAGCGCTCGCGAGGTTTGCCGGGACAGGACCTTCATTTTGACACTTTAACTCCTTTAGAGAACGAACGCTGTCGGCACATGAGAGGGAGAGGGAGAGAGAAGAACAGAACATGTTGTCATTGAAAAGCACAGTGGACAGAGTTAGATACGGAAGCCCTGAACGTACATGATTCAAACATTGTGTTTAATGTCGTTGTCTTGAGATCACCAGGTGTTTATGTCTTTATCACGAGAAAACCAAAGGATGAAGATGTTTGGGTCAAATCATCCGACAGAGACGTTAGTGAAGTCAGTGGAGAGAGATTCACGTGTGACAACGTCCGGTTTTCAAAATAAGGTGTTAACAGAGTACATAAATAAATACATTATATTCTGAAGAAGTATAAAGAAATGTTACCTGTGTTGCTTATAAATTAACAAGTAAATACCTCTAAAGTGTGAGGGAAACGTCTTTATTCTTTGATTTTTGCGTTGCTAGAAACGGAATAATAATCTCTGAAACATAGTCAATTATGACATTTTCCAAAGTAAAAGTCCCACATTTCTAGCATGAAATAGCTACATTTTTTAACTTGAGGTGCTATAAAAACACACATTGCTCCATAATTCTTGACATTTGACTTCTTCTCTGACTACATACATACTGAAAAGAAATGTAGCTATTTCACGGTAGAAATGTCGGACTTTTACTTTGGAAAAGCTCTGAATTGCTCAAATTCTAGATTTTCTTTTTTATGTCAGAGATGTCTTCAACTCAAATGCATCAGTCGTTGTCAGGAATTATTCTTTTTCCAGCAGCCAAACATCAAAGAATAAAGACGTTTCTCTCATAGTTTTGTGATATTTTTAATTTATTAGTGGCGCAGGAAACACACTTTTAAATATAATCCCTTACATCTTATTTCTATATATGTATTTTGTTAACACCTTATTTTGAAAACAGGATGTAGTCACACACGTATCTCTGTCAGCTGGTCTGGGCCGTTTTAAATCAATCGCAGTCGGACTGATTTGATCCAAACATTTAAAGTTATAACGGGAAACAACCTTTTTTATTTTCAAGACGGCAGAACTCGTTTTCTCAAGATAACGATATAAAAAATAAAAGAGTTTGAATCGTGTCCGCTCAGGGCTTCCGTAGTCAGCACACTACTCATGAACTTTTTCCTTATTATTTTTTTGGGTTATTTATATCTTTGTAACAATTCAGCTGTTTAAATGTGTGCCTTGTACTGTTCCTCACTTTATTGTACATAAAGGACACAAAGATGATTAGTCCTAAAAACAACCAGTTTGAGCTGTTGATATAGATATGTTACACACTTTAACTTATTTCATAGATCGGCCTTTTTTCTTTCTTTTTTGTAGTAGTGCAACACATTCAGCTGACACGAGCCTTGTTTGACCTCATCGGTTACACTTTTACTCCCTCGGACTGATCTGATGAACATCATGTCAGCTGCAGCGAGAACAACTGAGCGGAGTCTACTCGTGTCAAAGGAAAAACAGATATTTCTCTATTTCTAAAGGCATCAGAAATGTTTCCGTGGGGCATTCACAGACCTCCAGTTGCTGAGGAAACTGTTACCTGCTGTGATCAAATATCTGCATGCGATTAGCAAATAACCTCCTACGGGAGACGAAGTGGTGTCAGATGTGTTGCAGTTTGGTTGATGCCTTTATTCTATTTTTATTTTAAACACACTCCAAGACGGACGATGCAGTCTAAATATTAGCTTACTTTGTACCTTTCTTTGTATTTACCGACCTGCGTAGCTCCTCTCAGACGTAGCTCTGCATCACAAGAGCGAACACATCGCTGTATATTTATGTTAGCAGCTGATAGGCGCTCAGTTGTATTTGTACACTCGAACTCATTCCTGAAGTGACTCGTGGCAACAAACAACCCAGCTAGCTAAAGCACGGAACGTTTGCCTCAAGTCGTACGAACTCCACGGGAAGAGACGAGGAATTCTGTCTCATCTCCGAAACATGAGCGTTTATTGAAATCCATCTCTTTGTTTTTCTTGATTTCTGTGGTTGGGTTTTGTTTTTTTGTACATTTACTTCTATAAAGAGTTCTTAAAGTTGAGTATCGTATTGACTTGAATTAAGATGTCTGTGTTGATTTGAGGGGATTTTTTTTGGTGCTTGTTGAAACATAAAACAAAAAGAAATGAGCAGTTTTAGAATGAATGAGATCGGATCAAATCTCTCAACATGTGATTAAATCCTTAAAAATAAAGGTATTCTTGTTAGGAATGAACATTATCGCCTCAGTGGACCCCACGACATTTCATGTAATGCGACTTATTGATCTCCTGTGAGGTATTTAAACACTTTAAATCACTGAATCGTGCCAAACCTGGCCTTTGAGAATGAATTTCCTGACTGAATTGTCCTTTTTCTTTGTTGTTAATTGAGGGGGACCACTGTGTAACTGACTGCTGGAATATGTTGTAGTTTGTTTGTGTGTGGAAAAGGATGGTACAAATCACTGTTAGGGCCTTTTTCTTTATTTTATTTTGTCTTTCTGAATTTCTGTAGAATTAATCTGACGTTATCTTGGCACCGCACCGACCTCCGGCTCTGTGCTCGTCTTCTTCATTTCACTGGTTCGCCTTTTAATACTCGCGTTACACAGACGCACACGTTCATGCACTATCGAGACAAACCTAACAGTACTGACTCCTCCTCCGGATGGTTTGTGTAAAAGCTGCACACTTCTCAAAAACACGGAGCATTTGTTAACAGTCAATAAACTATATTTCATTGGAACACACGGCAACTTAACTTTGCTTTGTGTTCAACTTAACGGACTCTCCTCATGCCAAGGTGACTTACTTGATTTATTTTTTGTTTGTCTGTAGTTAGTCTGTCTGTATGTCTGAAAATGGTGAAACTGAAATTTGGCACAAATCTATTATGTGAAAAACATTCTGAAGTATTTGAGGGAATAGCACATTTTGTAAAAAAAAAATCTATAACAATAAAAGCTAATGGTTTCCATAATTCTTCTTCTGGTTGATGTTTTATTACTACGGAAGAGTATTTCATTTTTAAAATTGCGTTTTGAGAATAAAGACATGATTGCAAGGTTGAACTTTAGAGAATAAATCAAACTACTAGTGTTCACATATAGAATCATGACTTCATTCTCGAAATGCAATTTTTCTTTCCTAATACTCTTCCGTACATCACGGTAATGTTGTGTTTTCTTGTGTATTGTATTAGCGAGTACATGAGTACTTGTGTCCTTGTCTCTCCTCTTTGTCTCGAACATAAAGCTTGAACCGACTAATATGAATAATTATAATAATAATACATTTTATTTAATGGCACTGAATATAAATATATATTTGACTAAATAATAAATGTAAAAAGGTTAGTTTGTAAGTTTAGTGTAGCTTTGCTTTGTTAGTGACGACTTCTTGTTTTTAGTATTTTATATATTTGTATTTTAGATTAATCAGTTGAAAAAGTCAGAAATCTAAACTAGTTTAAAAAGAGTTTTAATGGTGAATATGGTAAAACAACATATCACCATGAAACTTCACCAGTTCATTACTCGCATTGAGATGATTCTTTATTGTATTACAAGTTTTCTGAAATGTTATGTTTAAATATGCAAATGAGGCATTATCTAATGGTAAGTTTTGGTGAATTTAGTAGAAATCTACAGACGCAAACAGACAAAGTATAAAATACTAGTCTGAAAGAAGACTAGAAGTTATGGAGGAAAAATAGACCAAAATCTCTAAATTTTAAACAGTTTCTGCCTAAAATGTGTGTTTTGACCTCGAGACTCGACACAGCTGAACACAGTTGCTCTTAATTGGGTGTAATTGGGTGAAGTCAGGTGGTCGTTGGTGTCGTTGGTCTTCTCAGTGAGCTCAGCTGAGAAACACTGACAGGAAGTGACACGGGAGGTCAGTCCTCTGCACACCGCCCGCTGCTGAGGACTGTTACCATGGTGATACGTTATCTCAATGTAGGAGCCTCATGAGACTCGGCAGGAAATATACAAACAAGTACAATTATATTATTATGTATATTATGTGTGTGTGTGTGTGTATATATATGTCACATATTTTATAAGTGGAAATGTATAGTATTGTATACAACATTCAAAGGTCATGTACATGCATTTTTTCATATTCAACAAATCACAATGGAATGAAGACAAAGGTATTCCCCAAAATATGACAGATCATATATACCATATGTTATAGAGGACCAGGTAACCACCGACCAGGTAACCACCGACCAGGTAACCACCACCGACCAGGTAAACACGACCAGGTAACCACCACTGACCAGGTAACCACTGACCAGGTAACCACCGACCAGGTAACCACCACTGACCAGGTAACCACCACAGACCAGGTAACCACCGACCAGGTAACCACCACTGACCAGGTAACCACCGACCAGGTAACCACCGACCAGGTAACCACCACTGACCAGGTAACCACCACTGACCAGGTAACCACCGACCAGGTAACCACCACCGACCAGGTAACCACCACCGACCAGGTAACCACCGACCAGGTAACCACCACCGACCAGGTAAACACCGACCAGGTAACCACCACTGACCAGGTAACCACCACTGACCAGGTAACCACCACCGACCAGGTAACCACCGACCAGGTAACCACCACCGACCAGGTAACCACCACTGACCAGGTAACCACCGACCAGGTAACCACCACTGACCAGGTAACCACCGACCAGGTAACCACCACTGACCAGGTAACCACCACTGACCAGGTAACCACCGACCAGGTAACCACCACTGACCAGGTAAACACGACCAGGTAACCACCACCGACCAGGTAACCACCGACCAGGTAACCACCGACCAGGTAACCACCACCGACCAGGTAAACACCGACCAGGTAACCACCACCGACCAAGTAAACACCGACCAGGTAACCACCACTGACCAGGTAACCACCGACCAGGTAACCACCACTGACCAGGTAACCACCGACCAGGTAAACACGACCGGACAGGTGAGTCTCATTCAGGAGGAAACACAGGCTGCTACATTATCACCGCTCAGTATTACAAAGAGATTTCAATAAATACATGTTCAAAGAAAAGGTCCCTCTTCAATACTAGAAGACAGTTTTTATGGCTCAATTAAGGAAAATAAATATATATAAAAACAGTAACAGCTGCCAAAAATACCCCCAAAAATCAAAGAAATCATCAAGAAAACATTCATGTTTCGGTCATGCAGGTCTGACACAGAACTGAAATGTGAATATTGGTACAATCCACGAGGCAAGAACTATCTTTATCTCAGGAAGTGTGTTAGTGTTGTGTGTGCAGGGTTACAGAGAAATATCTGGTGTGCACTCATGAAAGAGGTGGCCATGAATAGATCAGTAAGGTGTGAAAGATGTGAATAAATGAATACAAATGAAGCTCCAGTTTCTCTCTCTGACACACACACACACACACACACACACCGTAAAATCACTGCAAAATGCAATATTACTGTAAATAAAGAGGGTTATGAAACGTGTTGAAATTAAATTAAAAAAATACACAGTCTATTGTCTGGTGTTAAGCTGAGAGTTATGGCAGCAGTGGGCGTTAAATATAGATAAATATATTTTTCTATATAGAGGTTTTTCACCTTATTGGCTAATTGACTAATGACTGAAGAATAAACTAAACTGCTGAACCTACCAAAATAAAAGAAGAAAAAAGGAAAAGTTCTTTGGTCATTGAGGGGAATTCAGTTAAAAAGATATTTTTCAAGTGGAGAAGCTGCAAGTAATCTTTGAAAATAACTTGACACAGTTTATTAATGAGCATCGAGGTAAAGAGTAAATGCAGTTTTTAAGCAAATTACACATTTAATTCCTACTGCGCTGAATGTGATTTAACCTCACAAATCAGTCCTGCAGAGGTTCTTGGTCTGATTGGAGAATCCAGGTGAAAGCCGCCAACCTGTCTCTCACCATCACAACTCACAGCAGAGACAGCTTCGCTCTGCTGTGAAATATATCTCCACGAGGAGCAATAAAGCAAAGAAGGGAGAATAAATGACTGCAATTAAGAGGCAAAGAGCAAGTTAGGGCACCGTGTAAATATTCTAAAAGTGAACTCGGAGTAGAACAGTGATTGTTCATGTGAATTTAAGAGTATATAGCAGTACATGTTTGCCTCTACAGTATATTGAAAAGCCATAATAGGAATATTCATTCCGCAAAGACAAGTTGTAACTCATTTTTCGTGCTTTTTGGATTCAAGGATAGTTTTTGTTAGTTTAAATTGTGTTAGTTACGTTTGTGATGTGTTTTCCTGTTACGTTTTTTACTTAGTTTACGTACTTATTTTCTCAACCTAACTGAGTGGTTTTGTTGCCTAAACTTAGCTGCAGACATTGGCGGCTGTGGCTAAGAGGTAGAGCAGGGCATCATCCAATCAGAAGACTCGATCACACATTTCAAAGTGTCCTTGTCCTTGGGCAAGATACTGCATTGGTGTGTGATTTGCCAATTTTTTGTAGTTTTGTTGCCGAAACACAAACGCGACTGTTTCCCGGTAACGACGTGCTGTTAGATACGTAATAATGACACGTTGAAATGTCAGAAATGTTAAGCTATTTATATGCCTTCCCATGAGGTCAGGTTGGAAAATCATCATACTAATTAGTGCAATATGGAGAAAATCAAATAACATTTATATTACGATGATATTAGGGAGCAACTGTGGCTAAGTGGAGAGCAGGGTCGTCCTTCAATCAGAGGATCGGCGGTTCGATCCCCGGCTCCGCTAGTCACATGTCGATGTGTCCTTGAGCAAGACACTTGACCCCAAAATTTCTCCCATAGCTGTGCCTACAGTGTATGAATCGGTCACTTAGCCTGCCATCAGTGTGTGAATGATGACAAGTAGTGTGAAACACTTTGAGTGGTTGGAAAGACTAGAAAAGCGCTATACAAGTACAGTCCATTTACCATATTGTAGAGACTATTGTTGCTTTCACAAAATATTTACCCAATATTATGAATATAATGAGTGGCTAAAGGCAGGTATTGTAACAGTCTGGGAAGTTCACAAATGTACATGACTTTACTGTCATGCAGCCTTTAAAACCAGGAAAAGACATTTGACATATTTCCATATCTAGTCTCATATCACGATATTGATATAATATCGATATATTGCCCAGCCCTAATAATAATAATTAAGTACATTAAGGTCAAGTTAGTTAAATAGTCGTGTCCCCAGGTCCCACTCAGTTCTGACACCTTCTAAACATGTGGGACATGACACAAGTCACATGATCAACAAGAAGTAGCATCATTTGAGTCTCCTGAAGGCCAAAAGTAAGTTCTCTCACTTTATTTTATGTATTTTTAATCATATCGTATAAATTATGTCAATCTTATGGAAGCCCATTCCCGCAAGCAAAAAAAAAAAAAAAGATCACTAAAAAAAAATAAAAAAAAAAATAAGATCACTAAAAAGAAAAAAATAGTAACTTAAAAAAAAGAAAAAAGAATGTAATTCACAAAAAAATAAAAAATGAATAAATCCACCCACAAAATAAATAATAATAATTCTAATAATTTTTCAATTTTTTTATTTGACTTTTTTTCCACCAGCAAAAAAACCCAAAAAACTTTTGGTGCATCCATCTGTAACCATAACACTGACCAGATTTTTCCAGTTGCTATAGAAAGTCGAAATTATGAGATACTTTAACACAACAGTCATAGAAGCAGCTATGACATATGAATGGATTGTGAGTACATTGAAGACTTCTTTAAAACGTGGCTTTACAACACATGAAATACAGATGATGTTTCACATGGATTGTACTGAGCAAACGCACCCTTGAATAGAATGTTAAGCAAGAAACAGCTCTGGAGTATAAAGAATGAAACCAATGTGGCTGAGGTGGCGACCAATAAACAGCAACTGGAAACATCTTCTTTTTTTTTTCTTTTTTGCTGACAGAGAAAAAGTAAAAAATTATATAAAATATATATTTTACTTTTTTGTGAATTCATTATTATTATTTTTTTTTGGTGATCTTATTTATTTATTTTTTGCTGGCGTGAATGGGCTTCCGTAGTTTATTGGTCGCCACCTCAGCCACATTGGTTTCATTCTTTATACTCCAGAGCTGCTTCTTGCTTAACATTCTATTCAAGGGTGCGTTTGCTCAGTACAATCCATGTGAAACATCATCTGTATTTCATGCAGTGGCGGCTGGTGGAAAATGTTCTTGGTAGGGCTGTGCCACATCCAATCAATTTCAGCAAACATCCCAGAATGATTTAATGCAAACAAATTAAGGTATCAAACGCGCATTACTACTTTGCAGTTAAATATTTAACATTTATTCCAACACGAAAAAAAGCAGTAAATAACACTTTCACAAACACGTCAGGACATCTTATTTTAGTCACCCTCACAGGGAATTCAGTATAATGTAATATATATAACATATAATAATATTCTGTATAATATAATAATATATATATATCATATAATATTCTGTATAATATAATAATATATATATCATATAATATTCTGTATAATATAATAATATATATGTCATATAATAATATTCACTATAATATAAAACACACACACACACACACACGCACATATATATATATATATATATATATATATATATATATATATATATATATATATATATATATATATATATAATAATAGATATATATATATATAACTATATATCCATTTCTCAGACAGGTGCTTCATGTCCCTCACTCCCTAACTGTCCATGCTGGTTCTGTCCCCGTTGTTTTAAAAAGATAAATAAGTTATTATCATGACGTCATCCAGCGAGTCAAACCTGTCTGGTGTACAGCTAGTAGAGAAGCTTCATGTACTGCTTCTCTTTCCTGCTAGTCTGCTGTCTGATTGTGAGGTCAGGCTGATCTGGGATCAGCTCTTTCAGTAGTTTCTCCTCTCAGTTCTCCTCTCAAACGGGTCTTGGAGGAGTAGTGCTCACACTGGCGCTCTCCTGTAGAGACTTCTCCTGACGAGAACGCGCAGCTTGGGGCAGGAAAAAAACTGCCCCAAGCTGAATCTATTTGAGGACGCTGATTGGCTGAATTGTATGTCACTCATTTATATCTTTACTCAGCATTGGCTAAACTGCTTTATAGACCCGCCTCTTTGGGGCAGTTTTTCCAGCGCCCCAGCCAGCTGAGACGTGCACACACAGAGAGGAAGAGCAGACAGGCAGAGAGGACAAGCAGGAAAAGCATATATTTACCGCAGATATCATATTTTACACATATTACTGGGTGATTCCATGTTTCAAAAACACAAATATTGACAATTTGTATAGTTTATTTTTATTTTAAATTTTATTTTTATTTATATTTTTATTTTTATTTTTATTTTTATTTTTATTTTTATTTTTATTTTTATTTTTATTTTTATTTTTTGTAGCTCTAGGGGGGGCGGCGCCCTAGCGCCCTCTATGGACCAGCCGCCACTGATTTCATGTGTTGTAAAGCCACGTTTTAAAGAAGTCTTCAATGTACTCACAATCTATTCATATGTCATAGCTGCTTCTATGACTGTTGTGTTAAAGTATCTCATAATTTCGACTTTCTATAGCAACTGGAAAACATTTTTTTTTTTTGCTGGTGGAAAAAAGTAAAATAAAAAAAAATAAAATTATTAGAATTATTATTATTTATTTTGTGGTGGATTTTTTTTTTTCTTTTTTTTTGTGAATTACATTTAATTTTTATTTTTTAAGTTACTATTTTTTTTTGTGATCTTATTTTTTTTTTAGTGATCTTATTTTTTTTTTTGCTTGCCGGAATGGGCTTCCATACAATCTCAATCAATCCTGTAACCTAAATTATTGCTTATTTGTTAAAGACATTTTCAGGTAAACCACTTAAAGGTGCTAAGTGTTCTTGTGCTATTAGCATTGATGCTATGTGGCTACATTTCATGTATTTGCTAATGCTAAACTCTCAGTCCTGTCTTTTTCCATTGAAAACAAAAAAAATGAATAATTTAAATGTCTCGAGATTGCTTTCACAGTTTGAATAGTTAAATATTAGTGTTATTAGATATAGTTCTGAAAAAAAAGATAAATAAGGAACTTTTATTTTGAAAAGTTACAACGTGCAAATGTCACAAATTCAACCGAATGAAAAGAATGCTACTATGGCCGTTCCCCGGTATATTCCCCGGTATATTCTCTATTTTAGGGGTATCGAACATTTTAGGCTTTAAAAAAAGACCCAAACCTCGACCAAGACAGATGAGAAACAGTGAAAGTCTGTCCTGTTTTCGGGTTGTAGTACTTTATACTTATGTGTGAGACCACTACGCCATCTATCGGTTAACGACGAGCAACGCAGCGAAACTAAGAACAAACATGGCGCCGCTCTGCTGAAACAGTAACGTTACGTTACACTTATTTACCGAAGAGGAACACGGTTTATCCGACGAAGAACAGCAGCCGAAGACACGGTAAGCTGCAGCTAGTGCTATAAAACGTATCATGCTATCACAGTTAGCTAGTTAGCTAACTGCTAACGTCACTAACGGCTAAATGACCCTAAAATATATCACGAGTCTGTCTCTGACGAGACTGACCTCCGCTGAGACATTTCTGTTGACATCAGCTCACCGTGTTTTCATTCTTGTGAGTCTGTTTTATGTCTAACCAGTCCTCATTACGGCTCAAGTATCTCATCTTATTTTATAGTATTTTCTTTATTCCTTATTAGTTTTTTTAACTTTGAGGTCAAATAAACCCTGAAAGTAAACTTGTCGCATGTGCGTTTAGACCACTGACTACTTGCGTTTTACGACATAAATATCCTCAGGGAACATAAAACTGCTTTAATGTTTTTAATGCATCACGTTGCATTTGTTCACATTTACTTCTACTACTTGTATTTATATTTCCTTTTGCACCAAGGAGCAGGAGGCCCAGTGTCTCGCTGCTCTGCTTCAGCCTCTCTCATCTCCTTTACGTTGAGTCCTCAGTGCGTCATGTCCAGGCTGGCGGTGGTGTGTGGCGGTTCCAGGGGCATCGGGGGGGCGGTGTCACGCCTGCTGGCCGAGAGAGGCTGCAGGGTGGCTGTTGTCTCCAGAGACCAGGACGCTGCCCGAGCCACCGTGGCATCTCTACGTGGAGGTACGGAGACGCACTGATACACACGTTTCAGTCAGCAGCACGGAAACATCATGAACCGCACAAACTGTACAACTTAGCTGGTGCTTCTTCTTCTTGTTTCTTCAACAAAGCAAGTTTATTCATACAGAACAGTTCAGCAGCAAATTCAAAGCTCTTTACATAAAACATCAAAAGACAAAGTGCAAAAGAAACTCATTAAAGTTCATGTAAATACAATTTTAAAAAAAAAGGTAATTTAGGAGCCAAAGAGAATAGGAAATATAAAGAAGCTTAAATAGAATAAAACTGAATAAAAAGTTTAGTTTATATTTACAGTAGAATTGTAACGTACATTTATGCAGAAGGACGAGATGCACTTTGTCCAGAGGAGGCTTTGTCCAGAGTGTGAGCTGTGAGAACTGTGTTGTTTCTCTTCAGGTCATTAGTTCAATACTTCTATTAAAAACATTTACACTGTGTTTTCTGTTCTGTTGGTAAACGGTTCCATAGTTTAAACACAGAGCACTGATTTGTTTTGTGTAACGATGTGTGTGTGTGTATATATATATATATATATATATATATATATATATATATATCATGTATATAAAGCAGTCTTGTGAGCGTTAACATACTCACAGAGCTTCTGTTTCTTCTCTCCAGTCGACCACGTGTCTCTCAGCTGTGACGTCTCCAACGAGCTGGAGGTGAAGAGAAGCTTTGAGACGATCCAGAAGACGTGTGGAGACGTCTCATATCTGGTGAACGCTGCCGGCATCAACAGGTGAGCAGCTCTCCACCTCACTGCTCTGATCACCTCCTGCTGTGAGGGATACTTGTTGCATTGTTGCCAATGTGGACGTTTTCAACTCAATCAAGTGTCTTCTGTAGTGGAAATAACACGTCATTAAGCCTACTGATGGCCCACTGAAAGAACTAATATACAATGCTTTTAAAATGGACACATTCATGAGGCAGAATAAGAAAATACTTTAACTCAGGTGACATGTGAAACAAGGCTCCAGACTAACTTTTTACATCGGTTGCACTGTTGCACATAACTTTTTTATTTAGTTGCGCCAATTAAAAATCCTGAACAAATTCACTTCAATTGGTAAATGGACGTATATAACTGGCTATAATGTCACAGACTGACCTTTATTACCTCTGTGTGTGTGTGTGTGTGTGTGTGTGTTCAGGGACGCTCTGCTGCTGAGGACCAAACCGGAGGACATGTTGGCCGTGCTTCACACCAACCTGCTGGGCAGCATGCTGACCTGCAGGGCGGCGCTACACAGCATGCTGCGCACTCAGGGAGCCGCCATCGTTAACATAGGTAGGCCTACTGCTGATAACTCTGAATCCTCCATGACGAGCATCATGTGGTCACCAGATGGCAGTGTACGTCTTGAAGTAAACACCCAAACTGTTACTTTCTGCTTTTACATACATGTTTTACTACATTTATTTTCTTAGTAGCTGAGATTAATTAAACCAGTGACTGACTGGAACTTAAGAAAATGATTTTAGTAGAGATAACTTAAAAATGTCTTTTGTGCAGAATAACACAGTTGGAATGACATAAATCATAAAAACTAGAAAAAACACAAGTTGAACTTCTTTAATAATTTCTTTTACAAAAAGTGTCTAACAATGGAATCTATTAAACAACATTGTTCCACAGTGTCCACAAGTATTAATAATGTTGGGGGGAAATATGGAGGCTCCACGTGTTTTATACATTAAACTATTCACATGTTCCAGCCTCTCCCCTCTCCTCCTCTCCCCTCCTCCTCTCCTCTCCTCTCCTCTCCCCTCCTCTCCTCTCTCCTCTCCTCTCCCCTCCTCCCCTCTCCTCTCCCCTCTCTCCTCTCCTCTCCTCTCCTCTCCTCTCCTCTCCTCTCCTCTGTGTTCACTTCCTGAAGTTCAGTCAAAGTTTCTCTGATTTCTTGTCACATGACTGTTGGTCTCAGATGAATCAATCATGACGTCATAGTTTCACTGAGGAGCTCACAGTTTAATGTTTTTACACAATCTGGTTAAAGTGAACGCTTTATTAGAGGAGAGATTTATAATGAGAACATGAAGAATAAAATGTTTCTGATGAAATATCACAATTTTAAGCTTCGTTTTGGCTGCTTTATCTGACGGAAGCGTTCGTCACACGTGATGTGTTCAAGGACCGTCAGAAAGATGAAAATCTGACGATTATGAGGGATTTTTACAGCTTGTAGTTTTGGCGAATTGTTTAAAGAAAACATGCTTTTTCATCCCGCCGGCGGGTTTTGGGGTTCAGAGGGTTAATTAAACATAAAGACATCAAACACTGTTTTATTTTGAAACATTTCTGTCATACTTCATAATCATAACGGTTGTGTGTTTGCTGTTTGCAGGCTCTGTTGTGGGCCTGAGAGGGAACGCTGGCCAGTGTGTCTACAGCGCCAGTAAAGCCGGTCTCCAGGGCTTCACGCTCTCTCTGGCGAAAGAAGTCGCTTCACGTAACATCAGAGTTAACCTGCTGGCTCCAGGTACAAGTACATCCTTCATCTTTCCTCTTACCTCACCTCCTCTCCTCTCACGGTCTTCCTCACCTCTCTGCCCTCTCTCACACTTCCAGGTTTCATCCGCACCGACATGACCGCCGGGCTGAAGGAGGAGGAGGATGCGGTGGGGGTGCGCTCCGTCCCGCTGGGGAGGTTGGGTGAGCCGGAGGAGGTGGCCCAGGCTGCTCTCTTCCTGTTGGAGTCCCCCTACGTTACAGGACAGGTGCTGGTGGTGGACGGAGGGCTGCAGCTGGCCATGTAGGGAAAGAAGACTGATGTGAGGCAGGTGAAAGTCTCACTCAGGCCTTGTTGGTTTGAGACTGTAGAGGAAGTGGTTAAGACAAAGAGCTCTGATGACCGAGGAGCATCTGACTGAACATTTACACTTAAAAAGATGTTGAGCATTGACCTCTGACCCTCTTGCTAACATATCCATCGCATCTGTCTCTGTCTTCTGCTGTGCAGAAGATTGTGGGTCAGAAAAGCATTCTGCATTCGACATACTATGATATTGGGATGTGTTAAATCTTTTATATCTTGAATAGAGATATAACTAGCTGCTGTATATCTGAGTGAGATCTGTTTCTCTTACTGACTGACGCTCATAAAGAGAAGGAGGTTCTCCATTGACTCTCCTTCTCTGTGTGTTAACATACATATGCATTATGTGTGAGAGAGATGGATGTTGGCCCACAGTGAACAACCTGTACATTAAAGGTGACTTTGCTCCACTATGGGTGATTATACAATGATTATATGACTCGTGTTTGGTGCAAAAACAGTTGTAAAATGACTGTCATGAGTGATTGTTGAGGTGTAATAAAGAGCAGCAGGGATCGTTTTGTAGTTCAACAGGAAGTTAGCATCTCTGATTCCCTCCACAAAAAGTCAATGAGATTCTTCCATTGTATTTTTGATTATTGCAGAAAATAAACAAATGTTTATGATTCTTCCAGGTTTTGTTAATCAAGATAATCTTCACTAATGAACTCCACTTTTATGTTTGAAATGTAAAGTAAAAAGCTAACGTTAGTCTATAAAGGAACTCCACCACGGTCACGTGACTTCACGTTAGTCTATAAAGGAACTCCATCACGGTCACGTGACTTCACGTTAGTCTATAAAGGAACTCCACCACGGTCACGTGACTTCACGTTAGTCTATAAAGGAACTCCACCACGGTCACGTGACTTCACGTTAGTCTATAAAGGAACTCCACCACGGTCACCTGACTTCACGTTAGTCTATAAAGGAACTCCACCACGGTCACGTGACTTCACCTTAGTCTATAAAGGAACTCCACCACGGTCACATGACTTCACGTTAGTCTATAAAGGAACTCCACCACGGTCACATGACTTCACGTTAGTCTATAAAGGAACTCCACCACGGTCACGTGACTTCACGTCTCCACCACTAAGCTAAAGGAGGACTAGTGTTCTAGTGAGGACGTTTAGTCGTCTCATTTACACTCTTTTTAAGATCCATCAGAGGGGCGTTCACTGACCTGTTTTATAATCAGAGAAATAATCATTTGTGTTAAACACAGACCTGATTTCAGACATCAAACCAAAAACACATTAACAAAACTATTGACTTTGAGACGAAGGAACAGGAAGTGTAAAAACGCTGACTTATTTCTGGATTTTAGGACTCATTCCTTCAGTTTTACATTGTATGCAAACTAGGTGTGGTGGTGTTTGTGCAAGTCGGACGGGGCAGAGTTGTGTTGGTGTTTGCAAAAGTCGTGGCCCCGGGGGCTCGTGGTACTTTAAAGCGTCCTTGACGGTAGCATAGGTACTTGAACAAAACGTAAATCTTTGCACAGGTTGTAAAAAGGCCGTAACTTGTTGTTGACACAGGAGACACAAAAACCACATGTCTCAGAGGATCCCTGTCCAGCTGCTCGATGGTCTTTCTGCTGAGTCACTCTGTCCAGCTGCAGCAGGCGTGGCCTAATGTGTGTGTGTGTGTGTGTGTGTGTGTGCGTGACAGTCGGTGATGACGCTGCTGACTCCAGAGAGTCTGGCCCAGTCCTAAAGGTCCTAAATTTGATCAGTGGATTGAACGCTGTTGGTCTTTTTCCACGACCGTAAAGCGGCAGATCGTAGCGCTCGTGTTTAGTCCCCCCCCCCCCCCCCCCCCCCCCTGGGGAGACCCCCTCACAGCCAGCGAATGTCGCCCCCCCAAGTCCACCTCTGGAGGGGCCCGTCAAAGGGGGCCAGGCATGTCGGGCTGCAGCTGGAGGACATTAGAGGTAGTGGAGGAGGAGGTGGAGGTATTTTTAGCTCTGGGAATGTTTTGAGTGTCTGGTTACAGCTGTGGACGGACGGGGTCGGAGGTCACTTTCACTGAAACCTGCTGTTTACATCCAAAAAGTGTAATAGATTCCTATTACAGTAGGGGATTACATTAACACATCGGTGTTTCCACTGTGGCTGATCATGTGTTTCTTGGCATTGTTTTAATTAGAGCCTGCCAGTCTATAAAAACATCTCACGCTGTCTCTGAAGAGTTAGATTTTTTATTAACTTTCATAACCTAAAATAATATCAGGAGAAACAATCCATATACAGGCATTGATTGGCATAAAAATGTGCAAACACAGTAACTGTCAGCTGATGCAAGCTCTGAACAGATAATATAATATTACAGAGGTGACGAAAATAGTAGATATAAATATACCTTGTTTTTCACTTTCTACCAGCTTAGAGTGTTTTCTACCCCTGAATACTGTGTGTGTGTGGGGGGAGGGGGGGGGGGTACATCCTGGAAACAGTCGTTTGGCACTGTGTGTACAAGTGTCCAGAAACAACATGCAAATAAGTTGTGTTTGCATTAATCCTAAAAGTGATTTAAGGCAGTAAATACATTTATAAAACGTCATGATACAGAAAGGATTGTTTTTATCAGCGAACAGAAGGTTCACATATTCACAAACATTTAGTTTTAACGTCAAGATTGTCGGAAGTTTTTTTTTTTTTTTCATACAAAAATAAATTGGACAATCTTTGATGCGTGTGTAAATAAAGTGAAACCTTTCACAGCTGTTGAGTGAGAACAGTTCAACCCTTTCAAAATAAAACATCAAAGAACAAAGAAAGAAATCATTAAAATAAATGTCCCGTTCAACATCACAGACACTCAATCCCTCGAACTGTGGAGGACTAAAGCTGCCACTGAGTAATTAAATACAAAATACATAAATGACTTAATAAATAAAGAAAGAATATAAACATATTATATACATTTATTCTTTTCAATTTCTGTCGCACTTTTTTTTTTTTTTTTTTTATTAAACTGCACATTAAATGTTGATAATTGAGGATTTTAATTCCACATTTCTTTCTTTTATTGTTTTATTCAGACATTTATGGATGTATTTATTTATTTATTTATTATAATGGCAACTTTAGTCTTCCAGACATATCAAGTGTTAACTTACCACATAAAAGTTGATGTCCATCATGAAAACCTGCTTTTTCTCCGTCTTTTAAATCGAACCTTCCTCAACAAACAAATCTCATTCCTTTTCATTAAACCTCTTAAAACAAAAACACAGACTGTTTGTTAAGGCCCGGCCTTTTTCCACCATCTGTCAGCTCTTCCATGAAGACACAGACTGTTTGATACACAGATACTGTCGAGATCAGCGCTGTGCTGCACGTAGTAAACATCACGGCTACAGTTCTTTGAACCATTCTGTCTCTTTCTTAAGTCGTCTTTTAAAACACCGCTGTGCAGTTACAGTATTAGTCTGTGTATCACTTAAACATGCTTAGTAAATCCTATGTTTCTTTTTTAAATCTGTATTTGTTTTTCTTAACAGTCACGAGAGGCACTTAAACAACCGCACAGTTCGTGAAACCTTCCAGAGCACATTTATGAACGGTCCGTCCTCGCGGTTTAAACACTTCAATCATTTTTCCAGGTCCAGTTGATAGAATGAAGCAACGGAGGATGAATTCTGCGATATAATGGGTTTGTGTCGTACTATAAAAAAACATATGAAACCCTCTGCGGCTGCACCAGCTCAACCCTTTAGTTCTGTATCTGCAGTTCAATGTCCCTCAGGTGGTTATATTCTGCCCCCTCGGCGCCGTCATAAAGTATTTTATCTCAGGAGAGCTGGGAACCAGGGCAGCGTTCAGGGTTTCAGACGTCCCCCCCTCCCGGTGGTCTCTACAGGTCGTCGCTCTCCACCAGGCCGCCGGGCTGCAGTGGGCTGCAGTCGGGGAAGAAGGCCGCCTTCACGTCCAGCCCTCTCTCCGTCAGCGCGGCGTAGCGGCTGGTGGACGGACGCACCTTCTTGGGCTTGGGGATGTTCGGCTGCTGCCACTGAGCTGTGGACGGAGCAGAGAGGGGGGGGGGGGGGTTAATAATGTGAAGAGAGGAAAACACAAAGCTTCACGTCTTAAACCTGCATTCTCTCTAATGTCCATCAGGGGGCGACTCCTCTGGTTGTATAGAAGTCTATGAGAAAATGACTCTACTTCTCTCTTGATTTATTACCTCAGTAAACATTGTAAACATGAGTTTATGGTCTCAATCTCTAGTTTCAAGTCTTCTTCAATACAGCATGAAGCTCATTTAGTAAATTATGGTTGATATAAAGCAGCGTGTGTGTTTTTAGATTGAACGTACTGTGGACGTCGAGGCGCGCGGTGCTGGACACGATGCCGGCGTCATTCTTGGCTGACACGGTGTACCAGCCGGCGTCTTCTTTCATGGCTGGCTGGATGATCATACACAAGTAGCCACAGTTGTCCTGATGCATGCTGGGAAAAAAAGGAAAAATGACGCGTATTTAAAAAGGACCAGTGTGTAGGATTTGGCGGCATCTAGCGGTGAAGTCCCATATGTGTCTTAAAACGTGCATTCTCTCTAGTGTCCACCAGGGGGCGACTCCTCTGGTTGTATAGAAGTCTATGAGAAAATATTTACCTGATTCTGTCTGTGTTGTGAGTGAAGGACTCGTTCTCCCTCTTCCAGAAGATCTGTGGGTAGGGGACTCCTGTGACGCGACACTCCAGTCGCACAGGATGACCGTCGGCCACGCTCGTGTTCTGCAGCTTCTCCACGAATGACGGGGTCTTGTGCATCTCTTTGGCTGCAGAAAGAGTGAGTTAATGAGACCTTTTTTTTCTCAAAAATCATTTCCAACCGCCACTACCGCTGCTGCCGCTGCTGCCGCCGCTGCTGCTGCTGCTGCTGTGTTCCTGTTTTTAGTCTTTTTACCTGCAACGATGAGCTCCAGGTTGAAGGAGTTCTGCCCGGCTCGGTTGCTGGCGATGCAGGTGTAGATGCCGGCGTCGCGGCTGGTCACGGGTTCGATGACCAGCGAGTGCACGCCGTTCTCCCGCACTAGCATCTTGTGGGCGGAGTCTGGGCGGATGGTCTGCCCGTTCAGCTGCCAGATGAGGTCCGGAGTGGGCAGGCCGCTCACCTGCAAGGTGGCAAAAAAACAAAAAAGCATGAAAATTGACTCGGTGTGCGGATGCTTGTTGGTCACGTGCTTGTTTTTGTTGGAGGAAATGAAGATATTAGCTGCATGTGTTCTGAGGAGGAAGTGTGTGTGTGTTTATTGGGAGGATAAGAAGCAGCAGTGTTTGGTTAATCCGTCTGTGTTGCGTTTGGTCGCTTTGTCTCGGGAGTAAACTGCACCGAGAAAAAGAGCCGTCTCTCTCTTTGCAGAGAAAACTACTCCACCTGGAAAATGTGCTGATGTTTGGTGCTGCAAAGAGTTTACAGATACCAAAAAGGGAGATTAGACAGTGATGAGTATTTCTGGAAGAGGCCGGATACACTTTTAGAAGTTGGGACATTTTGAGCACGGAAAGTTTGGAAAGCCACAAATGATGTGGAAATAAATATTTGCTATAAATATCTTTGACATTAAGAGGCTCCGTAGGAATGGAGACTCTCAGCTTAGTCTTTTTACAGCCAGTTAAGTGTGTGTTTTTATTTTATTACATGTAGCAGCTTTCAAAGAGTTGCTGGAGGTGATGAAGATAAAAGAGAGAGAATGAGCTGGGGGGGGGGTAATAAACCTGATCCCACTTAATCCCTGAAAGACGACACCTCTTGTATTCTCTCTGTCTGCTCGGAGGCTTTCAGAACGCGAGGAAGTGATGAAACATCTCTGCTAGAAACTGGAATGCACGGAAAAGGGAAATGTTTCTCCCTGAAAGCAATTCAGACACTGAATTAAAGGGCGGATCTGAAACGTCTCTCTCTACTACTGTGATTAACAGATTCTCTTTGGTCCTGTTCCAGTCACGTCTCGGTTGGTTTAAATCGTCTCTCTTTCGTTGCTTTATCAAAGAATAGCAGCAGGGACTGGATGCTGGTCTCAATCTCTAGTTTCAAGTCTTCTTCAATACAGCATGATGTTCATTTAGTAAATTATGGTCCATTTAGAGTCAAACAGACCATAAAGCAGGGTATGCTTTAGGGCGGGGCTACACAGTGATTGACAGGTCTCTACCAGAGACGTATACGGCGTCTCTACGTCACTCCTCCTCAGTCCAGATATGGTCACTTCTGTTTATCGGATGCAAAAAAAACAACATAGCGACGGCTGTAATTCAAGATGGCTTCAAAACATCAGTCCACAAACCAATGGGTGACGTCACGATGACTACGTCTACTTCTTATATAAAGTCTGTGAGTCAAACAGGATGTTAGCATCGCAGTGGTTCCCTCTACAAATCCGTTTTTAAGTTTTAAAAATGTCCTTCAGTCAGCAGCACCGTCTCAAAGCGCCGATTTATTTACATCTTTTACCAATTGAAGCAGCATTGTGTTGAACATGTGGACCTTCCTCCCCCCGTCCATCACATTGTTCACCCTCTCAGGGGTGGAGGGTGTGTATTTACCTTGCAGTCCATCCGGCACAGTCGGCCCTCCTGAACGATGAGGTCACCGGGCGCCTGCAGGAAGTGGGGGCGGAAGTGGCGCTCTTGGATGTTATCGTTCTCGTCACCGCTGTCTCTAGACCTGGACCTGGGCCTGATGGAGACGGGGAAACGCACCGCAGTTAGGATTTAAAATTTTATTTTGGATGAATGCTGTCTAAATATATACGAGGTCACGAGAGCGATGAAACACAGGTGTTCCACACTGTGATCCAGCTCACAGCAAAAAGCTTCTTGGAAAAAAAACACGCCATTAAATGTGTGAACAGAAGTCGTGCAGATGGCGACCAGCCTGCAGCACATGTGTCAGCCAGCATGCCGGCAGCTCTGAATGAAACGTATTGTGTTTAAACTCTGTTTCACTGTCTGTCCTGAAGCCTCACCTGCGCATGTGTCCGGGGGCGGAGCGGGGGCTCCGGCCTCGCTGGTTCACGGCCTGGACCATCATCCTGCCGGTGCAGCTCACCTTGCCCTGTGAGAGGGAGGGAGAGAGAGAGAGAGAGAGAGACATGAAGGGAGGGAGAGCATGAGGAGCCGACACTCACAAATGTGAGCGTTTGAGCTGCAAGAACAGCCTGAAGCACTTGTGAACTTTTGACCCTTGTGAGGGCTTTTGGTGACTTCCCGTCTCATTGAACGTCCTCTTCCTCTTCAGACTATTATCTTGATTCTCATTATTCTCTCTCTCTTTTGACATCGTCTCCAAGCAGCCAAACAGACGTGTGTGTGTGTGTGTGTGTGTGTGTTTTCTGTAACATTTAATGTTGCACCCGTCGGCTCACCTCGGGGTTGCCGGCCATGATGGTGTAGTTGCCGTCGTCGTCCAGCGAGGCCGCGGCGGTGTGGAGATAGCAGGTTCCATCGGCGTCCCGGCTGATCCGGTAGTGCTCGCTCCTCTTGGAGATCTGCTTACCGTCTTTGAACCAGTAGACCTGAAACACGAGAGACGCAAATCTATCAGACTACGCTTTAACAGGCTGACCCTGATACTGAAGTCAGGGGGTTTATTTTGGTCTATTTTTCCTCCATAACTCGTCTTCTGTCAGACTAGAGGAAATAAATCATTTATTTTACTACTTTGTCTGTTTACGTCTGTAGATTTCTCCTAAATTCACCAAAAGTTACCATTACATAATGCCTCATTTGCATATTTAAACATAACATTTCAGTAAACTTGTAATACAATAAATAATGATCTTAATGTGAGTAATGAACTGGTGAAGTTTCATGGTGATATCTATGAGTTCATGTTTTGACCCTATTCACCTGTAGAGTCTTCTAAATGTCTGTAATTGAACTAAACATCTCTTTAAAGGACGTTTTCTCTAAATGAGTTTGTTCTCAGACTCTGATCCAGAAATCTCCACTTCAGTAGCTCTTACATACACCAAACTTTACACTTTCATTCCTCTCTATGTTCTGAAGGTTAACACAGAGGGGTTTGTTCACACATCATTCAGAGACTCTTTTATACTACATTTTAGTGTCTATTATCTATTAGTTATATTTGTAACCTAATAACTTGGAGTGTCTTCCCTTAAACAACAATGTTTCATCACTAAATAGTGCTCTTATCTCTCCTTCTCCTTCTTATCTCTCTGCTTTTCCTGCTTTCCTGCTTTCATGTCATCACCGAGCCATTAATGTGCCTCCTCTTATCACACATGTTCAATATCTACACACCCTCCGTCAACAGCATCACACATCAGCAACTCCCAAAGCCGAGCCCTCATAACTGCCTCCACAATAATCAGATAACCCTCAACCACAGCATCATCGGGGCCTTTGAGAGACAAGGAAGCGTATCGTATTTGTGATTAAAAATCAACGGAGTATTCATTTCTATTTTAGAAAAAAGGTGTAATTTAAAAAAAAGTCACATTCTGTTCGAGAATATCAACAAATTCCAGCTTTTAGAAGTGTTTAATTTGAGCCTTTTGGTTTTTCACTTTTGAAGTATGAATACTTTTTAAGAAAGCTTGTTTGGAGGAGACACTGCATGCATACTCTGGTCAATTTAGAGATTTTAGTCTTTTTTTCTTCCATAACTCGTCTTCTTTCTATGGAAGCCCATTCCCGCCATCAAAAAAAAAAGATCACTAAAAAAAAAAAATGTAATTCACAAAAAAAAATAAAAAATCCACCCACAAAATAAATAATAATAATTCTAATAATTATTTTTTTTTTATTTTACTTTTTTTCCACCAGCAAAAAAAAAAAAAAACTTTTGGTGCATCCATCTGTAACCATAACACTGACCAGATTTTTCCAGTTGCTATAGAAAGTCGAAATTATGAGATACTTTAACACAACAGTCATAGAAGCAGCTATGACATGAATGGATTGTACGGATTGTGGAGTACATTGAAGACTTCTTTAAAACGTGGCTTTACAACACATGAATGAAATACAGATGATGTTTCACATGGATTGTACTGAGCAAACGCACCCTTGAATAGAATGTTAAGCAAGAAGCAGCTCTGGAGTATAAAGAATGAAACCAATGTGGCTGAGGTGGCGACCAATAAACAGCAACTGGAAACATCTTTTTTTTTTTTCTTTTTTGCTGACAGAGAAAAAGTAAAAAAAAAAAAAAAATATATATATATATATATATATATATATATATATATATTTTTTTTTTTTTGTGAATTAATTATTATTATTTTTTATTTTTTTGTGAATTCATTTTTATTTTTTGTGAATTAATTATTATTATTTTTTTGGTGATCTTATTTTATTTTTTTTTGCTGGCGTGAATGGGCTTCCATAGTTATTGGTCGCCACCTCAGCCACATTGGTTTCATTCTTTATACTCCAGAGCTTCAAGGGTGCGTTTGCTCAGTACAATCCATGTGAAATCATCATCTGTATTTCACATTTCACAAAAAAGTAAAATAAAAAAAAATACAAATTATTAGAATTATTATTATTTATTTTGTGGGTGGATTTTATTTTTTATTTTTTTTTTTGAAGTTACTATTTTTTTTTGTGATCTTATTTTTTATTTTATTTTTTTTGCTGGCGGGAATGGGCTTCCATATATTTCAGACTAGTGGAAAGAAAACATTTATTTTACTACTTTGTCTGTTTACGTCTGTAGATTTATCCTAAATTCACCAAAAGTTACCATTACATAATGCCTCATTTGCATATTTAAACATAACATTATAACATAACATCAACGATGTTTTAATCATTCAGCGCGTTCGACCTCTCACCTTTGGTTTGGGGTCTCCGTGCACTTTGCAGGAGAAGGTGACCGGCATGCCCTCGAACACCTTGTAGTGTTTGAGCTTCTGGTCGAAGGACGGTGCCGCGCCGTGCCCGCCGGAGTCTTCGTCGTGCTGCACGTCGTCGTCCGATTCCTCCAACGGAGAACGCTCCAGACGGAATTCAATCTCGCTGATCAGACGCTGCTCGAAGCTGGACACTTTGTACTCCTGCAAAAGAGAAAAGATTTAGAGACAGAAATACCAGCAGGTTTCAACCTTTAAAGGAAACCGTGTGCAAGGATTAGTGACATCTAGTGGTGAAGTTGCAAATTTCACCCAAATAAATACCCCTCAGCTAAGCCCCTCCCCTTTCTAAGTGTGTAGAGAACTACGGTGGTTCAGGTCGAGAGTTATCTTTAGGGTTTAACTAAAACTAGGAGCTGCTCTCATCAATACACAGTTCTTCTACATGACTAAATAATTGCTTTTACATATATAACATTTTAAAAACAAATAAATTCAGAACAGGATTAGAAATGATATCCAAGATATATCTAAATATTGTTTCTAGAGCAGAAACATGGCGGTGCAAGATGATGGACTCCGTGGAAGACGACCCGCTCCCTACATAGATATAAACGGTGTTTTTCTAAGTTAAATAAAACACTACGATTCTTAGTTTCAGGTGATTATACACCGATTAAAACATAGTTATAAATATCATATTCAATATCTGCCTTAAATGTTACACACTGTTCCTTTAAGAGCGTGCAGAAAGCTATTTGTTTGCCCTCACACACCCATTAACCTGCCTTCATTGTCACCCAAACTACCAACTTTCTCTCCTAAATTCTCCCTTTGCCTAGATGAGCCACTCCTCCTCCCCCCCCCCCCACCCGCCCCCGCCAACCCTCCATCAATCTCTCATCGCCGCTGAGGGAACATCTGCAGAGCAGCGTTGGTCCGATGACACACCACACAGATTAATGACAGGCCTGGCGAAGCAGCTGCAGAACCCGCCATTTATCCTCAATCCGCCGCTCATCACGACAGCAATCACATGAGTGGCCCATCCCGATCTACCGAGGTATTATCCTGCAGTGTGCAGCTGCTGCAGCATGTTCCTAATCCAACAATTATCCTTCCTTTCTAAAAAGATTTAACCTTAATTGCTGCTTGATTCTCCAAATGCAGATTGGAATGACAGCATGCGTTACGTGATGGGAAGCGCAGGCAGAACAAAGTGCATGAAAACCAAAAACGTGCTGACGGATGCTGCAATCAAGCGTGAACATGCTGCAGCATCTGAATCAATTCAAACTCCCCCACACTGTACCAACTGTAGAAAACACACAATCAGCTCCATTCTGTTTGCAGACACACCTGTTTGTGAATGGACTGCACAGAAAAACAAAATGCCTTTTGTGTGCCGTTTGTTCCCTTATCAGCTGAGTTCCCGTTCTGGTCAAAGTGAACACATCCGAGCTCTCAGTGGTGGTTTATATGTGCACGTTTACACACACAGTGAATTTAAAAAACCAGAGGGTGACGGAGAGAAAACAAGAGGTTTCAAACACCTTTTGAGGGAAAGATTCTCTATCTGATGACTTGTCTTCCTGTTGAGAGAAACAAATGTTTGTTGTGCCGTCACTCAGCATCACACACTTGTTCTGTGTGTGTGTGTGTGTGTGTGTGTGTGTGTGTGTGTGTGTGTGTGTTACCCAGTTCATTACGGACATCAAGGCAAATATTTAATGTATTACAAGTTTTCTGAAAATGAATGTTTAAATATACAAATGAGGCATTATCTTATTAGATTTGTGCTAGTTTTCATACATTTCCAGAACATAAATATGAATATTAGATAAAACAATTCTTGTTTCATGTTGTTGACATTTTAGATATCTCTTTGTGTCACTATATAAATCAGAAAATACTGTCAACAGACATGAAAACATCTATTATCTCCATGTTTTTATTAATGAAATGTTGTATAGAGAGTCTGAGAACAAACTCATTTAGAGAAAACGTCCTTTAAAGAGATGTTTAGTTCAATTACAGACGTTTAGAAGACTCTACAGGTGAATAGGGTCAAAACATGAACTCATAGATATCACCATGAAACTTCACCAGTTCATTACTCACATTAAGAGGATTATCTTTAGTATTACAAGTTTTCTGAAATGTTACGTTTAAATATGCAAATGAGGCATTATCTAATGGTAACTTTTGGTGAATTTAGGAGAAATCTACAGACGTAAACAGACAAAGTAGTAAAATAAACGTTTTATTTCCTCTAGTCTGACAGAAGACGAGTTGTGGAAAAAAAATAGAACAAAATCTCTAAATTCATCAGTGCATGAAAAGCCCGTAGTGTCTTGACTTTATATTAATTTGTCCAACATAAAAATGTAAATGCTGAATGAAGAACCAACAGTGTGGAGGTGCTACAGTTCACTCTGATACTTTATTTTGGTGACTCAGTTGGACAACACAAGCCTTCAAACAGCCACACTGGTTTCTACCAGCTTGCATAAACAGAGCTTTTTATGGAGGGCTCTGGAGGACTTTACTGTGTTTATACCGTGCTTTCATAAATCCCTCTTCAGCAGTGTTTACAGGGGGGGGGGGGAGGGGTTTGTAAAGGAAAGCCAGTAGTCATGAGATAGGAATGACACTAGCAAACTATCGGTGGAGAACACAGAAAGGTGCTTGTATCGTATACATGCAATTAAGATATTTGTGTTTCACTGGTGTAGACATGTTGCTCAAACGTTTCCATACTCAGCCCGTCTCCTAAAAATACAACGTATGTCCTCGTAAAAAGATTCATATGATATCTTACGAAAAAGTTACTCCTCATTTTCATGCATTTTTCAACGAAAGTCCAGCAACACGTGGTCATTTCATGAAATACTTCGTTAGGTTTAGGAAAAGATCGTTGGTTTGCGTTAAAATAACTACGTAAGTTGCAATAATTAAATTCGGAAGTGGATATCGTGGATATCGTTTGCTTTTGACGCATCACAAATACGTTTGGACTTAGTCTGTGGAGGTCAGGAGTGTCGGGAGGATGGGGTGGTGTTTCACCCAGGAGACTGCTGTTCGTGTCCTGTGTGATCCAGGTAGTTTTAAGTCATAACCATGATGTCTTTTTGTTTTTTTGTAGCGTTTTGTTTTATTCCAAACTGTTTAAAAATGTGACCATAATCCAGAAATCTTTTTTTAAACATATTTGAGAATTTATTTATAACTGAAGGTCATTTTGTAGGAGACGGGGTTGCCATGCCTGAATGATGTCACATGAGTGTGCGTGTGATTATTCCCCCCCCCAGGTGTGTCTGGATCCTAGTAAACAGCCACCGTACCTGTGTGACCGGCTCCTCCTCCGTGTCCTGAGTGTTTAAGACTGTGGCGGCGTTGTCAGCACCCAGCAGCCTGCGAGCCATCTTCTCCTCATAGGTTAACTTCTGGAAGCAGGGATTAATGGAGTCAGCGGGGGGGAGGGGGTTAGTGTGTGAGTCGCAGAACACACACACACACACACTTACACTTATACACACCATCGGCTGTATCTTGTGTTAATTGACCATGTATGCAGAAAACATGAATTTATTTAAGGCTGCATGGCACAAAAAGTCTTAAATGGTTTCTTCTTCATGAATAGTCGCATGACTTGTTAATCTGAGTTACTGAACACACACACACACACACACACACCTGTTGACCATTACTTATGCGCTCCTCCTTAAAGCGCAGTTTTCTCTCCAGGTCCTGGATGACGGCGTCCTTGGACCCTTGGATGTCGGAGTCGGAGGCCAAGCGCGGCGTCCTGGTGACCGAGGACTTCCTCGGGAACGCTCTGCTGAAAGAGGGACAAAAAAAACATTCGTCAACGTTAAACGTAGCGGAGAGACTCCTCTTTCCTCTCCGGACCTCTCATATCCAACCCTTATCTGGCTGTAAGCATTCCACAACACGTCTTCTTATCTCTCACAACAGCAGCAGGAATGCCGGGGGGGGGGGGTTGATGAACAGTTTAAAGACGGACATCAGAAGAGGATTGTCTACGCGACTAGAGAGTTCTATCAGCTAAATATGCAGAATTCAGAAAAAAACTCATTTAGAGAAAACGTCCTTTAAAGAGACACAACACTGTGTGGAGTTTCTTTGCAGCCACGCTGGTTTCTTTAGAACTCAAACCGTTCATGGAAACTATTCGACACACCTCTCACTCTGAGGTCCTTGACTATGTTTTCTTGTCTGCTGGAGCTCTTGCAGTCTGTGTCTACGTGTGCGTTTGTTAGCGTCTTCCTGCAAACATGGCGTGTAAAAATGTAAACATGTCATCTTCCATCTCGCAGACATCCCGCCTCCGAGTTGGCAGCAGGTCTATCTGACGGGGAGCGTGAGTCTCCGGGGGACTCGCTGTGTTTAAAGAACTCGCAGAGCTCACGTAACTTGACAAGAAGTGAGGGATACTTACATCGTCCCGTTGCCTTTAGGGAGACCCAGGGCATTGACCGTGGGACTGCCGGGGGAGGAAGGTGTGGAGGGCAACACCGAGGACAGGAAGCTGGAGGCTGGAGACGGAGGGATGGAGGAGAACGGCGAGGACATATCTGAGAGGGCCGGAGACATGGGGACGGGCGGAGGAGGAGGAGGCGGAGGAGGCGGAGGAGGAGGGAAGTCTTGGGCGGAGCCCGTTGGGGAGGACAGGTTGCTGGAGCCGAAGAAGGGCGGAGGAGGAGGCGGGAAGGAAGGGGAGCTCGGAGACTCCACGCTGCCGGCCTTGGTGAAGGGGGGCACGGTGACCCTGGTGAAGGGCTTGTGCGAGGTCGGGGGCGACATCGGGGACGACATCGGGGACGACAGGCCGGACCCCGAGGAGCCGGAGGTCTGGGTGACGTAGCCCGCCCTGCCGGGGCTCTGGGCGGCGATGAACTGCTTGGGCCGGGCGTAGTTGAAGGTGCTGGCCTGCATGGTGGCGCTGCTCTCCAACTCCTGGAAGGAGGGAGGAGGTGGGAGAGGCGGAGACGGCGAAGCAGGAGGAGGAGGAGGCACTTCCTGAGCCGGTTGCTGAGGCGGAGGCGGGACTTCCTGGATCTGCTGTTCCAGCTGTTCCTGTTGTTCCTGCTGATGCCAGACGGCTGCTTCCTGTTGCTCCAGTAGAATCTGGTCCTGCAGCAGCTTCAGCTGGGTCGCGTTCCTGCGAAGCAGAATCATGGCCGTCAGTGACAGATATCAGAAAATAAGGTGTGTTTTATTCAGGACTTTATGGGGAAACTGGGAGAAACACACTTGTAAAAATGTTATAAAATCATGCAGCTGTTGTCAGTTTATGCATGAAACTATTAACTGGTCGCTGTCCAACTGTAGTCAGAACACAACTGGCAGACACGTTAGACGCCAGATGTGAGCACAATGTAGAATACCAATCAAAGTCGAGTGAGGAAGAAACGCACAAAGTTGTGAACATGTTAATAGAGAGCTGCAGGGACGACGTGTTTTTGTTTGCAAACAGGAAGTTAGCATCTCGCTGGTTCCCTCCACAAAAAGCCAACAAGGATTCTTTCATTGGATTTTGGGTTATTGCAGAAAGCAACCAAAGGTTTATGATACTTCTATAATCTCAAATGAACTCCACTTTTATGATGTTTGAAGTGTAAAGTAAAAAGCTAACGTTAGAGTATAAAGGAACTCCACCACGGTCACATGACTTCACGTCTCCACCACGAAGCTAAAGGAGGACTAGTGTTCTCCTGAGGACGTCTAGTCGTCTCATTTACACTCTTTTTAAGATTCACCAGAGGGGCGTTCACTGACCTGTTTCATAATCAGAGAAATAAACGACAAAATCTCCTTAGCTTGTGTTAAACACAGACCTGATGTCAGACATCTAACCAGAAACACATCGACTGGAAGTCCAAAAACGCGGACTCATTCCTTCAGTTTCTTTATTGTATACAAACTGAGTGTGGCTGTTTGTGCCGGTCGGACGGGCCGATAGTTGAGTCGTGATGGTCGATGATGCTTGCAGGGCCTTAAAAAAAAGCCTTGAAAAAAGACATAGCCCCGGTGCTCATGGCACTTTAATGCAACCTTGTACTTGAACTACTCACTTCACCAGAGGGGTATTTACTATTTTATGTCCTATAATATCATGTCTGGGGTTTTGGACTCATTCCTGCAGCACATAAAGGATTGTGAAGCATGACATCAGCACGTGGTTTCTCAAGTTTAACTGTTTTTCCTCCGGTCAGAAGGTGACAGCGTGTTTTGTGTGTGTGTGTGTGTGTGTGTGTGTTTGTGTGTGTGTGTGTGTCTGTGTGTAAGTGAGAGTTCTTGGAAGGAAACCGCAGCACCAGCAGCACGAACTGATAGGTTATCAGCCTCTAACCTCTCACAAAGACTTAAAAAGTTAAAAAGCCGGCCTGTTGACAATACATCAAGTTTAGTAAAGGACTCGAGAGATGAAGTGGAGCAGAGAGAAACACAGTTCACCCCTAATGGACTGTAAATATGAGGTGTGGCTGCTGTTGTTTGAATGAAAGAAACGGGTTCATTTGGCCAGAGATGAGTCCTGGTGATGAAATATTGTTTTAGGCGTGGTTGTCCAGCTTCTCCCCCCCCAGCTTGGTTGATTCATTGTCACGTCATTGTGGGAGAGAGGGAGTTTTTATTTTCTCGTAGCATTGCTAAGAACAAGCTCTACGTGCACCACGAGGGTTTTCCTCAAAGACGACTACATTTAACAAAAACCACAAGATAGAAGTGAACTCTTGGAAGGTCTCCTGGATCTTCAGAGAGTACGTGAGGCTGAGCGGAATCTGCTGAGCATCCCAGCGGTGCGTGTTGTCGGCAGTCCACCAGGACCCGAGTTCACGTGCCCCCAAATCGGTTCCAGATGTTGAATAATTAGTGGAGTCTTTGGACTATTTTTCATCGGTGAGAATGCCTCTCCCCCCTTCAGCCTCCCTCCCCCCCGTCGACATTTGAAAACAACACCGGTGGGTTTTTCACAAAGCTGACAGTTGTAGCGTAATGTAACACATCCACCAACAGCCACACGACGACTAGTCCGTCCTAGAAAGTTGTTTTGGTCGTGTGCTTTCCTGCAGAGGTTAACTTAACCTTAAGAGCACACAATCGATCCCCCCCCCCCCCCCCACACGTTTTTCTTTACATTCTCCAAAGCTCTCCCGTTCAGGCCTCCACCAAAAGAGTGCTTTTACAGGAATAGTTTGGCAGCTCTCGAGGAGCTCCGCAGCGCTCTGCAGCCGTTTCAATTCCTTTTTTGGCTGTGTTTTTCTCTGAGCGCCCTGCCCGTCTGCTCCAGCAGAGAGGAAACACACTTCATTTCCTCGCCGCCTCATCCCTCACAACCCCCGACACACCGCTTTTACTGCCTCAGCATGAAACTCCTCAAAGACCGTCACTGCGTTCTTTTTCTGGATGTTTTTTGACGTTTAGTAAAATGTTGTGAATGTATAAGTAGCAGGCAGAGTGGATCCATCGTCCCTTTGCCTTAAAAGGTGCTCTTTACTTTCTACAAATAGAAACAAGCGCCTTCATTCACCACAAAGCCAAACTGCTTTGTCTTATTCTAACATAACACAATCTCTCTCTCCCTCTCACTTTGGGCAAGAAATCCCTGATTCAGGATAAAAGTCAATCAAGTAATAATCCATCTGCATTAAAATCATGAAAATGCATCTAAACGCAAGATTAGATTTCACATTTTGATAACGCTTTGTATTACTGTCTTTGTAATAAGTGTTAGTTAAAAAGTCAATGAGGCCCTTAAAAGAACATTATTATGTTAATAAAACTATGAGTGTAAATAATAGCACCATAAGCCCGTTTATTGTTAGATTATAAGACATTTATAAACACTTATAACTAACTTACCTATTATGTCGTTAAGTCTTTACTAAGCTTTTTTGTTGCTTAATTAAGGTTCATTAATTTAATTAGTTTACTAGCAGTTAAATATGCTTTTTGCAAGTACTGGGTCTAAAACAAGAACAATGCCTTGTTGGCGTTAATTAACCCTTTATTAAGCACTTATTAACAGTTAACTATGCTTCTTGCTTCTTGTTCAGACATTTGGCGAGCTTCATATTTGACGGCGCATGAGAAGGTCAGCTTGTAAAATTTGCAGCTGCATGAATAGTTTAATGGCCCACTCGGTTTACAGGATTTACATTAAGCGAAGGTCATCCAGCCCCCTCACCCCCCACCACCACCCCCGCCCAGCTCTGATCGTCCAAACCGCTTTGACCACACGACAAGGCCGATGTAAGCACACTTAAGTGCTGCCTTTTCCTGCTAAAACCTGACCCTCCGACCGCTGCCATAACGATTATAAGGCATCTACAAATGGCTTCGAGAGGCAGAGCCGACCTCCATCTCTCCCTCTTGTTCTTTGTCTCTGCGGCGGAGGATTAGAAGGGAAGTTTTCCTCTGTCGCCATATCAACGGCGCTGTGTTTTGCTGCTCTGGTCCGAGCCAACTGGCCCACAGAGCGCCGGGCTTCGCTGTGAGAAAACGGTCCGTCTGTCGCTCTGTAACAGAGCATTACTCTTATGTCTCTCTCTCTCTCTTTGCTTTTCATTTGTTTTTGGTGGTTAAAAATAGGCAGAGCAGTTATATCTTTTTCCCCTTTTCATCCTGAAAAATACTTTCCTTGGGCTGGATCCTGTCTGTAAACTCTTTAATGGTGGAGGGGGGGAAAAGGGAAACAGGAATCTGGTGTGGAGTAACTTTTGTCTCTCCAGTTTCTGCATGGAACAGCTCAGTAAACAGATCCAGGAACAGCTTCAGCAGTAACTTAATTGAAAGAGCGTTTTACAGCTTCGGTGATGCACCAGTCAGACGTGCCAGACACAGTGGGTCTCCACCAGCAGCATCTTGCTTCAATAGACCAAGACCTCAACATCTGAGTTGGCCCTGTTTACCCGGTGCCGCTTGTTTGTGCTTCCTGAACAACAACGACCCGCGGTGCGTGAGAAACCCGTCCACTGTTCCGTCGCCTAGCGGTTTTATATCTTCGCTCCACAGCTGGCTGGAGAGACGGAGCCGCTTTATTAGAACTCGGGCCAGCTGATGACAGGAAGCAGGCCATGGGGGGGGGGCAAACAGGAAGTAGTTGAGTGTACATAGCCAGTAATGAGGGGTTTCCTTCTGTAAACAACAACACCAGGGGGAACTGAGGACGCGCCTGTTCTCTTCATAAACAGAAAAGGTGAGATTACATGCGAGTGGAAACGTGACTTTAGTGGGTGTTCGAGGCTACGTTCAGGTGTTTGCATTACACCTTTGCATTACTCTCTGTGTGCATTTGTTTCTGCAAACACACCGTGGCTTAGCAACAGGATAACCTTGCCATTTGTCAATGATTTATATCCAAATAGTGAAATTGAGCTCCGGTTATCACACCTACAACACAAACACAGCCATGAGATCACCGACGAGGACTTCATGACAGTAAAGAAATGCAGAAAGATGAAATCACCGAAGCTGCAACACCTTGCACACCTTTTCTAGTCACGCAAAAAAACAAAAGTGTATATGTCTGTCTGCACACACACCTGGTTCACGGCTTCCTCACTTGCAATTCGCTACCGAGCATTGCGTCATCACTTCAGTGCGTCAGTACGAGCTTGTCTGATGCCCCCGAGCAGGAACCGATGTGACTGAGCTGATGTCTGAGTGACACACTGACGGGACTGTGAGTAAGAGCGTCTGAAAAGAGCCAGACGAGCTGTTTTCTTTAGAAAACATTGACTGATGTGAAGAAATGTTCAGTGTGTCACCTTCTCACTGGAAATGTGTGTCATGTTTGGGAGAGTTTCTTTAACATTTGAGAGATCCTCATGCATTTGTTTCTCTCACACACACACACACACACACACACACACACGTCTCTCTCCTGACTCCCTCGACTCCCCACAAGAGCAAAGGACTCCCAACTTTCCGAGAACATTTCAAAACAATCTGACAGCGTATTCTACACGTCTCGCGTTTTATTCTCCGTCTGCAGCTTCCATTCATCCACGTCTTCCCCGTCAGCTGACATGTTCTCCCTCCTCAACTTATTTTCAACCCCTCTCCTCCCCGGGTACCCCATCTCCCCCCCCCCCCCCCCCCCACCATCCCCCCTTTCTCCTCGTTCTCTCTGGCTCTAATTGCACACACACCACATAAAACAGAACCAGACTGTTTTCCTTCAGCCCCCCCCCCCCCCTCCTCCTCTCCTGTCTTTAAATCGTAGAGCGTTTTTCTTATTCCAGCCACACCAACATCTCACGGCGGCTCCACTCACCCACTTTCTCCCTGCTCTACTTTCTTTCTTTCTTTCCTCTACTATTATTTCCCTCTCCCCCCCCTCTCTCTCTCTCTCCCTCTCTCTCTCTGTCTCTCTGGGCTCGTATTTCACATCTAAGTGTAGGTGAAGAGGTGCTCTCGACAATCAGCGAGCTTTTCTCTATACACCTCCATCCACCCCCCCCCCCCCTCACTCCTTCACCTCTCGCTCTTTCTGTCCAAGTGATATGGTGTGTTTTTTCTTTTTTTCTTTCTCTACAGCAGGAATGCTGAAGACATTCTTCCCTGGATTGGAGTGGGGAAAGACATTGCCATCAAATGGGATTAGCAGCAGGAGTGGAGGAGGAGGAGGAGGAGGAGGAGGAGGAGGAAGAGAGACAGAAAGTGGAGGAGAAGAAGTGAAAGAGTTAGATGAGTGAGACACAAGCTTTTCTCAGACTCTATTGTGTTAACTAATCCATCTGACTCCACCGAGGAGCTCTGCAAACAACATGAACCTCTTCACATGAACACAGACGCTATAAAACTATTTCATCTTTGTTAGAGTGATTCACACTCTTCTCTTTCTCTCTCGCTCTCTCGCTCTCTCTCTCTCTCTCTCTAACAGCCTGAACTCACTGAACCTTTCCTGAGCCTCCAGCTAAATGAATGGGTATCACACTCTCAGGAAGAAACCCACACACCCATTCTGAGAACATATGATTTAAACATTAACATGCCGAGCTGGTAGACCGGGAAGGAAAAAAAAAGAAGTCATTCTTCCACCTCAATCATTGGCCTTCTCCGTCATCCTCTGTACTCCCTAATTCAAATGTAATGACACAGTGTTTGGCTCCGGGGATTCTTCAATTTAAAGAAAAGTTGATAAAGAAGTTTTCTTGCCGAGAAATTGAAGTTTAGAAGTGAAAGAAAAGCCTCTTTGAATCCATTTCCCTCATCATTCTATCATGTCTATTCACACAAAAAGAAGAGTTTTTTACCTTCAGTGTTGTGGTTCTCGGTGTGCAGCAGCAGCTCTGGTATTTCCCTGCAGAGTGAAACTACGTCGCAGTGCTGCTCTGCCAGGTGTGAGGAGCATATATAGAGGCTGAGCAGCCAGACAGAGACTCTCTCTCTCTCTCTCTCACTCTCTCTGTGCATGAGTCAGTCTGTCTGCAAGCTCCTCCTCTTCACAATAAAAGCTGCCCGGCCTGCCTGAGACCAGTCCCTGTTTTCAGAATAAAAGCTCTTCTAAACCGAGGAACTTCCCTTTTTGGGAGTCAGGAATCCCAAAATAACGACAGCTTTCACAGAGTCACAGATAAAGAAAAACATCCATAAAGAAAAGCAGACCGTCTATAACAAATAGCGTTTCACTCGTCCTTTTGTGTCCACATTCATATTGTTTCCTGACTGGCTTGAACAGTGGAGACACGGGATGATTGAGGAGAGAGTTTAAGAAATGAATCGTCTGAACAATTCCCTCAGTTTCATGTGACACGAATGAGATGTGTCCATTGTGAGGGGACATTTGAAACGACGCCCTTTCTGGAAATAAAATCCACATTCTGCAGAAACATCATCCACAGAGCACAGTGACCGTTATCTACACGCCGAGCAACATAACAGTTTTATGTAATCGCGTTGGACCTCTGGAACAACATGAGTAATGAGGACAAAGTCTGTGTGCACTCCCGTCACAACCACACAGTTCTGGTTTCATTCACCCAAATGCTCACAAGTCTGTTTATCAATTAAAGAATTTTCTTCATTTTTGTGGGATGAAGCAAAAACCTTTTTTCGAGAATAAGTCATTTCTATTTTTGGTGCACGACGCCTCTATTTTTAGAGCCGCTGTGTGTTTTCCAGGCTGATGAGTCACAGCGTGTCGATGGGGAGGTGGGAGGTCTGGGATCAGGTCCGGGATCTGGTCCAGAAGGTTTTTTTTTTTAACACTCACAATAAGGTGATCGTGGTGAAGTTCTGTTATCGGGATAATAGTGAATATTCTCACATGAGTGACTTTATCACTATATTTAACTATATTTGTTCTATTACTAGTCAAAATATCTCAATATGAGACACAAACAGCCGACAAATAACATGTCAGTGAGATAGAGGGACTTTGTTTGGAGACCAAAATACTACTTTTGAGCATTTACAGGCTGATTATGACACACGAGACATACAGCTCCAGTTTCACCAGCTAATTTCAAGATCTCTTTTTATCTTTAAAGTCCAAAATATTACAACTTATTTCAATACATCTTACCAATTTAATTCTCACTTGTTCCATTGGCAGATTTGTTTACTTCCATGTTGTTTAATCCATTTAACTTCTCTTTAAGTGGCCTGTGTTCCACTGTGTTTGAATGATTATCGGCTTAAGATGTGGGTACTTGTTGTTTTGTTTTTATTGTCATTATCATTGTTTCTTTATTGTTTTTTTCTAGTTTGTTTGTTCCCTTTTGTTATTCTTATTACATATTTGTTTGTACATTGTGATGTGGTGTTTTTGTACGGACCCCAGGACGTGTAGCTTCTACCTCTGTAACTAACGAGGTAATAAATAGAAATCAACAATCGCATTTATTTTGGCCCGGATAACCGTGACGTGAGTTTTCCACATTGTCCCGTGTCCGTTGTTGTTATACGTGTGCTTGTTATTGTTGGGGAGAGGAGGGTCCCCCCCACCCCCCCCAGAGGTGGAGTCATTCCCTGATGCGCTGACTCATCGATTCATCAGAGTGAATCTGCTCCGCGCTCAGAGTCGCCTCTCGGTGACAGCGGTGTCAGGAGAATAGTGCGTGTACGTTGTTACACCCACTAATTAGTGGAAGTGGTGTGTTGGTCTGACTGTGTCTAAAGAGAGATCAAGTCTTTACCGCACACACACACACACACACACACACACACACACACTGTCAGCCGGGGTCAGGATTTAATCAGAGGTTGATTGACCTCATCCGGAAACAATGTGATCCACTGAGCATGTGTGTGTGTGTGTGTGTGTGTGTGTGTGCTCGTGTGGTAATGTGTAGTGTGTCTCAGTGTTTAACATACCAGCGTGTTCTTTCCTGGGAAACACACAGTGTGCTTTCTATGAGGGGATCATTGAGGCCTGTTAGTTTCCATGCTGTCAACTCACAAGCGCACACACACACACACACACACACATACACACAGGTCTCTTTTCATCGCTCACTTTCCCCTCTGCTGTCCCCCCCTCTCTCTCTCTCTGTGTTATGGAGGTCAGCTCCGACAACTCTCTTCCTTATTTGGAAAGTTTCTCCATTCCTCTCAGGTCACTGTAGCCCGACCGACCAATCCAGTGGTTAGCCGGTCTGACGTCTCAGCCAATCCTGAGTCTCCCATGTCCTTTTAAGGACTGCCCATCTCTCACTCTGGAGGCTGATGTGAAGTTATCTGCTTTCCCTGTTCCCCTTGTGTCTCTCGGCTGACTTCACTTTTGCTAATTTTTTTATTTTTATTCTGTTGCACAATCTCATTTCCTCCCTGATGATGACAGCCAACTTTCTGTTTCTGCCCTTTTTTTCCCATTTGCTGGTAATCAAAAACCTCTGCATCCAGGCGAAAGGTATCCATTAGGGAACTGATCCACAGTCAGTGTTTAACTTCCATTTTTAATTAGACGTTTGATGACGATGAACCGCACGCAAAGTTCTCAGTGTGCACCCAACACCATATGTGGTTCTTTAACACGCATGTTTCCTGCTCGCCGTAAAAACCACAAGCAACACCTCGACAAGAAAGTGATTGTTAATACTTCATTAGAGAGTTCACGACTTGCACCTCGTAAACACAAACACACCGCTGAGAGGAAGCTCTGAGTCACAGCGCAGATATGCGACGGATGCTGGCTCTTTGCATATAGATGCTGCTTTAAAATGAATACGAGGAAGACAATCCTGTGGTCTGATATTAAAAAAACAACAACAAAGAAGGGTCAGACTGCTACAGCAAGTCACCTGCTGTGTGCGTGTACGTGTGTGTGTGTGTGTGTGTGTGTGTGCGTGTGTGTGTGTGTGTGTGTGTGTGTGTGGCTGTTGGCAAAAAGCTGTTTGTTGTCTTCAGCTTGTATGTTGTAGCCCTTGACTACAGCCTCACCGGGGGTTAAAGAGGTTTGGAGCTACTGCAGAAATCATTTAATCTCATGTCAGCGGACAGGGATTGAAAGGTATATAAGGTCAAGAAAAACATGTAATACCGGCCACGTTAAAGTGGATCAGACCATTCCTCATCGTTATCTCTGCATGTAAGTGTGCAGAGCCTCGAAACATTAAGATTAGTGCAGTAAGTGGTTCTCCTAAGCTCCTGTGCGTTTGGGATTCATTATATCGACTTATAATATCGACTTTTGGTGGAATTGTATTATGATAATATGCAGGTGCATGCTCCGAGAATTTTATTTGAAATATGAGCTTTAAAATGTAGCATTCTGGTGTACTCTGAGAATAAAATTGAGTGATAAGACAATATTTACTTTAAGCAAAAAACAAATGTATTATTCAGTGATTAATCAGTATTTCAGCTCGGCTAGTTAGCTTTTTTTTTTCAATCAATATAATTATTATTATTATTAACCTTTATTTAGACAAAATCCATTGAGACCGAGGTCTCATTTTCAAAAGTTGTAGTCATATAAAAACAAAGATAGCAAGAGTAGCGAGAACCATCGCCTGTACAAAATAAAGTGATTCGTTTTCATTGAACCCTGTTACTGTATGGCTTCACATTAACTTCCACTGTTACTGTATGGCTTCATATTAACTTCCACTGTTACTGTATGGCTTCATATTAACTTCCACTGTTACTGTACAGCTGTTTACTGTACGGCCTCTTTGGGGTTAGTTATTTAAAATAGAGCATAGTCAACTGAAATAGATCTGCTCAGTTTGACAGATACTTTGTTCAGTCGTAAGGTTTTATAAGTTTCACCCGTCATCACTAAACCTTCATGGTAGCTACCGTTAGAAAACTAAACCCATCATTCCAGTCTAAAGGTAGTTAAAGCCACTTAAACCGAATATAGAGTCTGGTTGTGCCTCCACACACAACTAAGGTCTCCATCCTTTTTATTCGTCTGGTTTTGTGCTACAAACCTACTTAGATTATCATTCATTAATTATTACAGCATCTCTTCAACAAATGAACAGCAGAAAACATGAATCGTTCTGGACTCAGTGTGGTGAGAAAAAGCTAAACTGAGGTGCTGACGTGTGCCTGTTTTTCATCATCTGTAATCTTACAACACGGAGTGAAAATGAACATACTGATAGAGTTGCATAAGTGAGTAAGAGTTCAACTGACACATAAAAAAATCACTTTGTGGAATGAAGTCCGTGCAAGAGAACAATTTCAACTGTCAAAGTTGATTCCTGGTCTTATGAAAGAGAGATTAAGCTGAATGGTTCGAGGATAATTGTTGCCTCTGCTACTTGTGCTCGGTGTGTGTGACGCCCACCCAGACATTAACCCACCCTATAATATAACGCTTTGCCCCTATTATCACGCTCGATATACCTTTGTGGTCACACCTACACGTTGCACTGGCTCGACACTTTTCTCCGTCTCCTCTTTTGTGTTGTAGTCTTGTTTTTCTCAGTGTTCTCTCAGTGAGCTGGTTTCTAGCTCGCTATCGTGCCCCAACGTTTCATACGTAGACTTTAATTACAACCTGGAGCTATATAAGCAACCTACCAACACAAGGAAAGCCTTATCTCAACAGCAAAGCTGCCATACAAATAAAAAACGTGAAAACACTCAACCACATGCACCTCTTGTACTAGCAAGGATATGTCATTACACCAACAAATGACTGCAACGCAGATCCGTGTGAAATGCCACACTTGGCAAACCTACGCCTTTATCAATATAGGAAAGCTGACACTGGACACCAGCAGCACCGACACTTCATCCATCAAAACACACACACAGACACACACAGACACACACGCACACACACACAGATATACAAGCTCCAGGTGTTATCAGTCTATCGTAATGTGGCTCTACAGACGGTCGTGTGTGAGCCGTTGAACCCTGAGGAGTCCTGAACAGAGCGGAGTTGTGTTGTAGAATCAGGAGAGACCGTAACTCCAAGATGGTGACCTTTCTTTGAGATGTAAAGTCTCATCCAGCTGAATTATGGCCGGTCTCATAATGTCCTCGTGTGTTTCAAAGCTGTACAGTAGCGGTGTAACGGACCAATTGGTTGGTTTGGTTTTAGTCTACGAAGTTATTAGAGAGTGAATTAAGATCCGATCCTTGACTCAGAACCCTGATCCGATCCGTGACTTTTGTGACCTCCCTGCTCTACTGTAGTCCTGAATCCTGCCAGATCTTTTTTTAGAACCCTTCTGCAGGAAACCCAGTTCATCTTCGAGACGATCTCACACGTTCAAACAGGCTTCAATCCCAAGATGACTCAGTTTCCATAAATAACAGATCTGAAAGCAAAGGGTAACTTTAGCGCAATATGTCTGCGTTGTATATTTAATCTTCAGAGAGGGGCAATAAAAACACAGACTCCACATGGTGTCACTTGTTAATTTCATCCTGCTTACAGTAGTCTGAAAATAACACATCCACCAATCTTGCCAACTATAGCAAGCAACCAACATTTTGTTGGAAAAAAAGTTGCATTCCAGAGCAACGTAAAATGAGACGGTGCTGCCAAATGGCAATCTATCTGTCCTCTACCATGTGGTAAAACTCTGCTTTCTCTCCAAACCCGGGGGTTTGGTTCGGATCCAACTGGCCAATCTGAGCCTCTCCCCTGAGAATTTCCTTTGATTCTTAACCTGACGTCTGACATCAACGCCGGGCATCAAACCCAAATACCTCCCGACCCGGCTCTCTCTCTCCTGCAGTCCGTCCCGTCTGTGCCAAGTCACACAACGACTTCCTCCACCTCATCAGCTCAGTGTTATTGAAGCAAAACCCGTCCCTCACACCGGCTTCCAGTTTGTTATGCTTGTGATTTATTCTAGATTTGTGAACAAGAACAATTCTCTACAACATATATTTAATGCAGCGGTCCCTTTTTGTGCTGTGTAGTGGTGTAAAGGATCATAAAACTCACGGATCGGATCAGCACTAAATATAAAAGGGAGCAAACATAACTTTTAGAGATCCCTGATACTAATGATTGATCATTAATGATCCATATTAACAGATACACATCCCTTTGTTGTGTGATTACAGCAGCTGGTCTACAAGGATACACTATTACACTATACAATATTATATATTTTTTGCCATCGTCCCAAAAATCATTTCAACGCTCTGAAGTCATTAAACCATCAAAACTTCTAAATGTTATTCTTTTACTTTGTTTTAGCAATTTATACAGTTTTTTTCTTCATAAAAACACACAATTCAAATGATAAGAAAATATAAGATTGTATTTTTATTGATTCAAATAAATCTTGTATGTATTGTAAGCTGTTTAGAGGTATTGTAAATGGCTCATAATTCATCTCTAATATCTATTTATGCTGTGAAAACATCTCCCTTAAACAACTGGATTTATTAAAGTTTATCACCAAAACTATATTTTATGAGATTACATGTGAACACATCCTTCCACTAGTGCTGTGAAAACCCAGACTTTTCTTTTTTTAATATTTCTTTGGGAGTAAAAGCTTATATGTACAGAGTATTAAAGTCTAGACTCGATGCCTGAGGTGATCCGTACTGATCCACACTGCCTTTACGTAAAATCCAATGAAACAACGAGTCTATTTCAAAGTATTGCCTTATTCTAAAAATACACAACAAATGGGTCATAGTTTCCACTCAGTCTATCGAAGTTATAGCACGTCAACAAAGTGGTTTGTTACAAAGTCGTGTCTCTTATTAAACAGAACTCCTGTAAAATGCAATTAAATTAACAAACTAGGAGCACTTTGAAAGGCTGCTGTTAATGTTTCATAGCAGCAGCACATGGCTCACAGAGAAGGAGCGATATATATATATATATATATATATATATATATATACATATATATGCGTACGGTCCGTACACGATGTGGCACACGACAAACAGGAAACGATGAACTCCACGATGAGCTCCGGGGTTTTTAGGTTGAGAGTGGTCAGTCTCTGTTCCTGCATGTAACCTGAGGAGACACACTTCTGGCAGAAGTGTGACCTTTGGTTAATAGCAGGGCTGCTGGTTTTTACGGTGTAATTATAGAATTTAAAGGGGAGAGGGATGGAGTATGCGCTCTAATTGCTTCACAGTTGGAAGCTGATTGTTTTTTAGCAGCGTATTCATGTTGTTGTTGTTGTTGTGGATAAACTGAGAGAAGAAGCTATTACTGCCTCACTCATCTTGTATTGAAGTCTGATTTTAGAGATTAAAAAGTCAGTTTATTTTCTATTTTATTATCTTTGTCGCATCTCTATCTCGGTAACTTTTTGCACGCCACAAAATAAATTCAGAATATCAGAATGTGGTACATTAATCTCTCTTGCCATGTGTACGATTTGCTAAATGTCACATTCTACAACAACAAACTGTAAACGATCAGCTGATTCCACTCGTCCAACCGCGGCCTCTGATTTATTTTCCCACAGTGCAATATTCTAAATATTATATCCGGTACCCGACCATCATTTCTCCTGTTGCGTCTGTTTGGTTCAGCTACATGTGGCGCCACTCAAATCACATCCAGAGCATCACCCCTCGCAGCCAAATATTTACCTGTAATTTTCGGCCTCCTCCTCTACACTCTCAGCTCTGGAAGCACAGAATTAACAAGTCACAACATTTAGGTCGACAGATATGCAGCACTGTAGCATCCACGAGCAGGAATCAGGTCCAGTACACATGCAGTGGAAATAGCCCGAGCAATGCAAGAACCAAGCTTTACCGCACTGTAACCAAACCCGAGTCTAAAAGCAGCCTGTCGTAACCCGTCGTAACACGGTGACAGTAATATTAGAAACCTCTACATTAAATCTCTCTGCCTCAGTAAATATTGAGAGTGAAACGTCTACAGCCATGCAAGCAGCACAGTGGTGCTTTGAGCTAAATGCTAAAGTCAGCAATGCTAGCATGTGGATGTTTAGCAGGTGTAATGTTTCCTATTTTAGTTTAGCTAGTTAGCATGCTAATATTTGCTAATTAGCAAGGCTAATCACGAAACCAAAGCATTGGATAAGAAAGGTCGGGGGGGGGGAAGTTTACATCCTCTGAGGACTATGAATGTCTGCACCCAATTTCTACCGCAATCCAAAAATATTAGAACATTACTGAAGTCATTAGGATTCATTCACAATGAACGTTAAAGTTTGGTGCCGATCCATCTTGTAGAGATTATTTCACTGAATAAATGAAAAGTTGACAGTAGAGAAAAAGTCAGGGCATCACCAAAGTTATTAAACTTCATCCTGAGGAGGACAAATATCTGGAGCAACTTCAATGGCAGTACATCTAATACGTTATGAAATAATTCACCCTGAACCACAAACTTCATGGTGGCGCTAGTGAAAAGGTCCGGGGATCATCAGTCAGTAGGATTTATTCTCTGGAAATCATGAATATCTTTGCAAAATAATTGAATGACCGTCCATTAAATAGTTGTAGAGATATTTCCGTCTGGACCGACTGACAGGCCGACCGTCATCTCTAGAGCCGTGTCGCATGTTTAAAACAAAGAGAAGAGAAGAAAGCAGATATCTCGAGTGAAAGGAGATTATGTTTTCTGTTGTATTTGTCAGCGGCGTTACGGAAAGCTTGGAGGAAGCGTGAAGCATCGGCGAAGGAAGAACCAATAAAATTTTTAGAGCGGATGGTCCTCAGTGGAGGTCTGCGCTCTCCGAGTGAGGGATAAAGATGGTAGCCATGTGATCGCAACCTCTCTGGTCCAAGTCTGGTCGTGGACTGTCCGTCCCTATTCTGTCTCTCTATTTTCTTTATTGGTTTATTTGATAAGGGACGGTGCACATTAATAAAATTGCTGTAAATGCGCCAGAGTTAGACAAGAGGCTATCATCTGTAGTCCCAGCACAGAAGTTACAAAGTCAACCTAATTATTCTGTATATAGAATATACAGAATAATAATATAACTCTCTCCCTACTTATTTATTGTCTACTGTATTCTTTCCCGATAAAGGCACAAAACAAATGCTGTAATGAAAAATAAATGAAATAAAGTGAGGTAAAAATCCATGCACGAGAGGCTTGTCCACGTCAAGACATCTAAAATAAACCAAACGGGACCAGTGAAAACAAAGCCGTTCAATTCTCCTCTAATAACTAGACATCCTACCTGATCGCTATAGAGATTAACACAATGGCTTTGTCCATGCAGTCCGATGTTACACAGAAACAATACGAGCCATCCAGAACAAAGCCACGCAGATCTGTTTACAGCCACAGACAGAAAGCAGCCAACACGATGCCACATTGACGCCGACAGAAAGAAAGCCAAGGGGAATGCTTTTGTTCTAAAAAACAGGGTTCGGGATTTCCCCCCCTCGTGTTAACTCTTTCACTGAGACACTATCATTTCCACCAGACCTCAGACGGGCCTCCCAGCCTGGCTCCCTCCCAGCCTGTCTCCCTCCCCCTGGTGGCTGACCCGCCCTCTGGGCACAGACAGACAGGTACTCACAGCTTTGGTTTGGGCTTGGTGGGCAGCGGAGGACCGTCCTTCCCTGGGGATGGAGACAGCTCGCCTGGGGATTGAGGGGAGTCTGGTGGCCTTTGAGCTGTGACTGTGACATCTGTTGCAACGTCAGACTGTGGCAGAGGTGGTGGCGGAGGTGGTGGTGGTGGTGGTGGTGGAGGTGCGGGTGTGGTCGCTTTAGGCGGACTCGGTGGTGATGCTTGATTTGGTGGTCGGCCATTCTGCACAGACCCTCTTCCCTCATCATCTACCTCTGAGCACATCTGTACCGGAGACACACCGGGCCAGATCTCGAGCTCCTTGATGAGGAAAGTGCTGGGCGGAGGCAGCATCATCTTGGGTGGCAGCTCCAGGAGGCTGATCTCTGTGGGCGGGGGGGGAGGAGGAGGAGGAGGCGGGGGGAAGGCGGCCACATCCTCGAACCCGGAGCTATCAGCAGACATGCCATTACTGGATGAGTCCTCGGCTGCTGGGGGAAACAAACAAAGAAGAAAAGTGGAAAATGTTTGACTTTAATGTTTAGTTTTTCTTCCACATACCTCAGTAGATACAGATTACACACACACACACACACACAGTGTATCACAGCTGATCTGATCTAAAGTAGCAGCTGGGTCCAGTCAGGCTGATGCAATTCCTGTTTATTCAGCCTTTTCCTTTAGCTGAGCGGTGAGTCCTGCTCAGCACATACACAGTTCTGTCTGTGATAACACACACAGACATATTTATGTCCCGCTGTCCTCACAAAGAGCCGCTCATCGGATGAAGCATCACTCGCAGACCACACGATGATAAACACGACAGAAGATGGTCGTCTCGTTGATACGTGCAATATGACTTTTATAACTAAACCCAAACCTCCGCAGGATTATATGACCGCCAGAAGTTAGTGTAACCGAGTCACGGGTCATTCGTCATCGTCAAAACTTTGCAAATGACAAAATTTGCCTTTTCATTTTTGTTTCATCTTACAATTAGTTAGCTTCCTTTTATGAAAACAAGATATTTTCTTACATTGGAAGCATTTTAGACGATATGCTGGTGATCAGTTTGGCCTCAGAAAAAGGTGGGGATCGAATTTGAGACTCTTCTTTTGATGCTACTGTTCATAGAACATTATAGTTAAAAATACAGTCAAATTTTTAGAATATTATTATTCTTGTTTGATGTATATATGTGTAGTCTGGAGAATCACCGATAGGTTTCCAAAGGACCATTTTGGAGCCTAGAGTTGGTTTATGTTTGACACCACCATCTGTTACTGAAGCTCAACACAATTCAAAAGTCTTAAAAGGATACTTTGGATGTTTTAAAGTGTGTTCGTAATGAGGTTCTTCTCCACAGTCAGTGTTCTACTACAGTAGATGAGTTTGGAGTAGAATGTTTTCGATCGGTTTGTTTGTATTATTGTGAGACTTTGGTGTCTTTAAAGGATTAGTTCGGATTCACCAAAGTCAGACAATAACTCAGTACCAGATGGAGGCAGCGGTAGAGCAACAGCTCCTGTGTCCTGAGAGGTAGAATCAGTGTTTTAGTGAATGGAGTCTGGTGTCTTTGTAGAGATCATAGATAACAGCTTCAGTTCCCCTCAGAAAGGTAAAGAGGTGAAAACACATGGTGCCTGCTGCTTGTTGATGGCCGGATGCTGCCTGCTAACAACATGCTGAGCGTCTCTTCTCCGTCTGTGTTGGACTCACCTGCAGAGACAGCGAGTTGTGCTGTGCTGTTAACGGAGCCGTACGGGTTGGACGCCGTGCAGCAGAACAGACCTCCGTCCTCTGGGAAGCCCTCGGCTATCACCAGGGTGCAGATCTCATCTAAAAAAAAAAAGACAACCGCCATCAATACACCTTTTAATGAACATGATCGTCAAAGTTAGATCCATATGGCAGTTTAAAGACTTGACATTGATGAACAGGGATCTGCACAGATCTGGAGTGACATGTTGACACTTGAATGTTTGTAGTGAGATGCAATCGAGAGAGAGAGTCGTCCTAGACTGGTGAGTCAGGTTTTTATAGCCAGACACACGGAGGGAAAACACAAACCAGCATGGATGTAACTGCTCATGAAGAACAGACACACGGAAGCACAGATGTTCAGGGACGTCTGAGTGACTCACAGTCTGAGAGTAACACCTGAAGTGACACTGATTCCCACAGGTGAATGAGCGCGTGTGTCATTGTGTATGTGTGATATTGTGTGTATGTTTATGTGTCATGACTGTAGTGTAGAAGTGAAACGAGTGTCTCGTGAGACGCAGACTTGTTATCTTGTGATTAGCTGTAGTCATAACCAAGTGAAAGGCTGCAGCTGATGAATGAAACCATCAAACTCGGTGTGAGTCTTCAGACACATCTAACAACCCCGTTACTAATGTGAACCGCTGACTGCGGTTGGGACATGAAAGCAGCATTAGTGTTGACAGTTTGAGTAGACCTTGGGAGGAGTTGATGTGGCGTACCTGACTCAGCAGAAGATCGAGGCTCTGAGGGAAGAGAAGACAAACAGATATTTTAGTTATTAGCGCTACAGGGCTTCCCCCAAAAAAGTCAAATCATCCGTCAGTAACTCCTCAGTCGACTCAAAATTCTTAAAGTATAAAAAAAAGGAACAAAATAGTTGAATCTTTGTGTTGAATGAAATAATTCTTATTCAGGTACAGCCCTATTAATAGCATACATTACAATATATTATTAATATCACTCAGCTGCTGCACAATAGGCTTCATGACCACTAAGAAGGAATGTCTCACTTTTCTGGAGAACCCGAAAATCGGGCGAGTCCAGGATCTCCTCTCCCTGGCGGTACCATCGGACCTGCAGAGGAGGGCTTCCTCGGACCCGGCACTCCAGAACCACCACCTGGCCCTCGGAGGCCTGGGCGTCCTGCAGCAGCTGCACAGAGGAGGGGGAGAGAGAGAAAGAGAGAGGGAGAGAGAGAAGAAGGAGCGAGTGAGTGAAGGATGATGAAGTGTGGAATGAGAGGAGACTGAAACCGGTAATGAAAAGAATAAATGTGCCTCAGAAATACAGCATGGGATGGGTGGAGGTTGTTGAAGATGACGCAATGTCAAGAAACACTATTTGAGGAACAGACGGCTGATTAAAAGTCACTCTGTTTCACTACTGAACACAACAGACTTTATATTTTATTTATCATATTCTCTATGCTCTCTTCAGATTAGATATCAAGCAAACATCTGACTTCTGCAGAAGTCCAAGTCCGTCCTCTACCACTCATGTTTACATGTTTTATTGCTTTTGACAGTTTTTATGCCAACAAGTGAAGAGGATACACAACACACATATATTTGACTTCAAGTACAGATGAAACTACTCACCCACCGACCCGGTGTAGGGTTACAGGCCACAGAACATACACATTCAGATAAACTCATTCAGGTGACGGAGGGAAAGACTTAAAATAATTGCATTAATCGGTCGAACAAAGCAAGATTAAAGTAAAACAATTATGTTGTGTGACGATGAACGTCACAACATCCGGTCAGCGAGTCACCGACAAATCAAGCAGTAAAGCTGGAAATCCATTTATCTTTGTTTACTTCAGTCAGTGAGGCTAACTGCTAAATTACCGCTTCATCGTCTAAGTTTACCAGCCGGGCTACAAACTCTTATGGAGTCCTGCTGTTTTACTTCAGCCTCTTTATACAAATCACGAGGTTTAACTCCCGTCTCCATTCCATCATACGGCAGCTTATAGTGTTGCAGAACCAAGAAAAACATCAACATAGGGGTTAGATGGAGAAGCCACTGTCAACACGGTGTTATCTCCACATAGACTGCTGTATCCATCAACAAGAGGCACTCAGTGTCAGCGTAAATACATGCTCCTGTGAGCAGCAAGCCTCTTTCTCTTTGTCACTGTGTGTCTTATTTGGTATATTTTGGGAGGACCAGAGCTGGAATGTTCATCACGGCTCTGACATTGTGTGTGTGTGGCTGTGTGTGTGTGTGTGAGTGTGTGTGTGTGTGTGTGTGTGTGTGTGTGTGTGTGTGTGTGTGCGTGTGTGTGTGTGTGTGTGTGTGTGCGTGTGTGTGTGTGTTGTTTGGGTGACATCACAGCGCTGACTTCACTAAAGCCGAACATCCTCTCACTGAGATGATTACAGCTTTTTTTTTGTAAAGGAGGCTTGAAGAAAAACAAATGTCTGTGTAATGAAGTGTAAAATGATTTAGGGCCTGACTGGCTGAAGGAGACTGAAAGAGACCTGACCCGTGTGGGTTTGGAAGCTCTGCCTCAGCCTGTCCCAGTCCCACCATCACAAAACCCACAGCCTGAGGGGGGGAGGGGTTCTTGAGCTTTGTGTTTAATCTGACCCCCACTGCTGAAAGCCACAGCACTGCACACTGTTATTAAGGGAAGGCATGGAGACGGAGTACATGTGTATGTGTGTACTGTGCATGTATGTATTCCATATACGATGTACTGTGTGTAAGCAACCAGAGTTAGATTAAAGTACAAAATATTATGGAGAAAACGTCCCGATGAGCCTTTTGCAGCAACATATTAATGACCGTTGTTTTCGAAAACAACAATCATCACATATGTGCATGCTGTGTGGGTGTCCACATACTTTTGACCATGTAGTGAATGTATAGGTTACTGTGTAGGCACACGTACCTTGGTGAATATCGGAGGACCAGACGCCTCGTATAGTGACGACACTGGGCTCTGCATCTAGAAGATAAACAAGATAAAATAATGTTCTGCCATTGAAGAGAATTTTCCACTTCTTTTGACTATGTTGTGTGGATCAGCTGTTGTGTGTGCTGTAGCTGCTCACCCGCTGTATCGGCTGAGACAGGGACTGGACTAAGGTGGAGCGATGAGGAAGGACCTCTGAGGTTTTGGGTGAGGACGAGCGTATCGTCAGGGACATTGAAGTCGTCTTCTTCTGAACTCTGAAAACGAACAAAGCAAAAATCAGCAACCACACAAAAAAAGACGGTCCCAAGAAAGAAAAGGAGGCATTTCTCAACTCAATATGCTTTAAGTTAAAATATAATACTTGAATCAAAGAAAATTGTCTCCCCAGCAATTAAGATGATATCAGTGCTCTTGGCTTCAGTGTGTAAACAGAAAGGGAACTAGGAAGTAGTCCAGATGGAGGAAGATTTATACAACAGATAATAATGAAAAACATTTAGAGAAGTACAAAGTACTCTAAATATGCATCTTGACCTGAATCGACATGAAAATAAACATGTGTGCCACATTTTAACCAGGCAAGTAAGTTTTGTAGTGAAAAATTGCAACAACAAAAAAAATCGAATTATTTCGTAATATTAAAGTGCTCAAGAAGTAATTTTGTGCATATCCATTGTCTCCTCACGGCTCTCAACATGGAGACGGCTGAGCCGCTAGCTAGAAGCTAACTGTGCTAACAGCGCTGACAGAGCTAACAGTGTTAACCGCAGAGCGTTGGCCGTTAGCTAGCTAATGAGACAAAACAGAGAGGCTAACATACACTAACATGCATGTAAACAAAGCACACAGAAGGTTGACAATACTCCTCTATATCTTTACAAAAAGTCGTTTGCTGCTATATCAATGCTTTGAGTCGTGTAGACAGAACTTTTAAGGAAGCATTTAAAAAAGTTCCTGCATCCTCTTCTAGATCTGTAAAAAAAACACTGTGCTTTGGTCTGCGGCGCAACCTTTCACTAAAAAAACCCATTACTTATATGAGAAGAAAATGCTTCAAGAGGAAAGGAAGAAAAGAGAGCGAAAGCAGGAAAATAGTTAAAAGTTTAACATTTGGAGATAAGTACAGGGGACAATCCTGACAGGGTGATTTTTCACCATATTAACCTTCTGCAGCTCTCATTATTTAGGTTGTGGCCTGTGTACTGGCTCAGGGTTATGGCTTTAAAGCCCTTTTAAGGGGCCTAGTTAAAGGCAGCAGACCTGATAAACTGCTGCAGGGCTCAGTTAACCCGCTCAGGAGTTCAAGGTTCGTTGGGTCAATGGGTCCCGAGAGGTCACGCTGAAACGCACTTCCTTTCCTTTAGGAAACTAGCAGCAGGTCCTGAGTCTGTTTACTCCATTGGGAGATTATGACTAATTATTTTGCCCCATAGTCACCAAAGTAAATATTGGACCTATTTTTTTCAAAAGCCACATATCTTCCAAACATTCTGACACTAACGTGACATTTTTCAGACCGACTTATCCAGAGAAGATGAACTTTTCTCTGTCTCAGCAACACACTATCGCCAGATCTGGCATCTAACGTTTGCGAGCGCCCGAGCTACTTCATATTTGTTATGCTAAATATGGCTGTCAGCTGTGTAAATATCCCAATCTGCTTTTATCCATCCACACAACGTTCACAACACTTCCAAACAAGGTGGGGGGGGGGGGAGGCGATTACACAATGACCACCACGCCCTATTAGGAGACCATTGGCGGAGCTTTTTAATGCGTTATCATTTGTAATGGAGTGTCTTATCGCGTACTGAGGCATGGTTCCTGATCTGGATTTTGACCCAGTTCCTTCTCCCTCTGAGTCTGATGACGAAGCTCCTGCAGTGTGACAAAAACAAAAAAGCACTGATTCCTAAAATAGTAGTAGTAAATTAGTGCAGTTTAATTATATCGAGCCCTTGAAAGTAAACATTCTGATAGTTTCTCGACATGAAAACATCCGACCTTCGATGTAAACCTCAGCAGAGGTATTGTCTGCTCCGATGCTGTTGGAAGCCACGCAGGTGTAGCGTCCCGTGTCGTCCTCGAATGCTTCGGAGATCACCAGTGTGTGCAGGTCACCATCCCTCCAGATCTGAATGTCGGGAGAGTTGTGCAGCTCGCGGCCTTCACAGAACCACCTGGTAGGAGGAGAAGAATCACAGCTGTGGTTACTTTAACCAATCGGAGCAACAGTCAGACTACAGTTTGATGCAAGAAGACCAAAATGTTGATTTAAATACTTCAGTACAACTAGCATTATCCAGAGTAGAAAATATGACTTTTAAACTCATACAAACATTTTAAACTACTACTGTAACGGTGTTCTACTTCATTGTGACTTTTAGCACCACACAGTCTAGACAGTGCTTCAAAGAAAATGATGACGTAGCCTGTTTCCAATCTATTCCTACCAGATATAACAATATGTTTTTAGTATAGTAAAGAGGTCTTAAATATGAGTCATAGTAATTCACCATTGCTTTGTGACTGAAAATCTACGTATCACACTTCGTGCCAAAATAAATGAATATTACTATACAGGTGAAAACTTGCATTTCAGACCATGAGGTAATAGGAATCATCCTGAAATCAATAAAACCCTTAGCAAGCAAGGGCCATTACTCTTCTTGACAAAGACTTGAACATAAATATACCTTTGCCTAACCCGATGGAGGTCTGCCAATCTAACCAACATCAATAACTAGTCACTCACACACACACACACACACACACACACACACACCCTCTCGGCATGTCTGAGATTCCATATCTGCCAAACGTCAGCCACCCTGAGGCAGCGGCGAGACGCCGTGTTACGGGAAGCAGATACACCCTTTCCCCTCCTTCCAATCAGAGGCATGTGTGTCCGGGCAGGCGCCTGGTCCTCGTACCACCTCCCTTGGGGGGGGGGTCTTTGTTCCCTGATCTGGGACCCAGAAAAGGATGAGAGAGTCCACACAACCAGCTTCATCCGTCTCATCTCTCTTCACAGGGTTGTGATTAAAGCAGACCCCTCAGCACCATGTTACCACATCAAAAGCAGGATCAGACAAAAGGGGGGTCACATGACCCATCTCATACAAACACACACACACATTAAGTGCTGGCCTCAACTGTCGTGATTTGTGGGAGTCTGTTGCTTTCATCAGTGCTAATGTCCTATATTTTCTTTTTAAAGTGCATTATGACACATCAGATCACGATAAATGCACTCCGCTGACACACTGACATTAACGTTCCCATACAACCAAACTGTTGTCAATTACGTTCCAAAATGTTTTATTTTCTCTCAGATTAGGTTTGTATTTGACGTTTGTATTTGGTTGGTGGATGGGTCATACACAGGACTTTCACCCAGGAGACCTATGTTGTTGTCCGATTTGAAACCAAAAGTAACATATTTTAACCCAAGACGTGATATTTAACTTGATCTAATCTAATCTTGTTGCCTAAACATGCCACTCCATCAAGCTGCCAGAGCTACCATGGAGTCCACACATGACTTTAAATGCGTTTAAAGGATATATACAAGATGTCCGACTGATTCAGCAGTGAAAACATGTAAAAAATAGAAACTAAAGTGTAAACGTGAACCATCACATCACCTGGAGATCGAGACAGAAGACAGTGAAAATAAGGAGCAACACTGTTCCTCTTTATTCACTATAAAGAGGAACAGTCAATTCAATATACCTTCAGTAGCTAGCGTAGCGTAGACGTGCTAACGCTAGTTCATGATGTGCTAACGTACTCTGCTTATGTTAGCTCCAAAGGTTTTTTAGCAGAAACGTTATGTTTTAGAAACGTATATCTCCTTACCGGGTAACAAGTATCACTAATACAAAACGTTTAACCACAACGAGCTCCAAATCCACTAAACCAGCCTGAACATGAAGAACATCTGAAACCATTGATGAATCTATGGAGCAGAACCGGATAGTTGTCGTAGCTGGACGATGCTAAGCTACGATTAGCCCGTCTGTGTTTGATGGGCGACTCTTAACGAAGGGTCAGTTGAGAATGCGGTTTCAAAAACACCACGAATGGTTCAACCACTGTAATGTTGATGTACACGTATGTAAAAATGGCTGTATGTAAACGCATTTTTGGTTCAGAAACGTTGAGATTCATCGTATCCGTGATTTGCAGAAACGTCCAATTTTATTCTGGCATCAGGGTTGACACACTACGCGCTGTACAGCCTCTCAGCACCCTATTAAAGGAGAAGTCATGTATATATGTCTTGTTCACCTCCCGCCCTCTTCATTGACAGCGGGAGGGGCAGGAATTCCCAAAGTGCTGGAAGAACAGCTGCTCCGTCTGTCCAGGAGCCCGACCTGAGGACATTCCAGCTATCTCTCGCTCCCAACATCCTGCTGCTCAGCCATTACTGGATTTTATACACTCTGGTGTGTCAGTCAAACAGCAATCCATCAGCAGCACTTCATACTGGAGAAATTCACAACCTGACAAGAGTGGGTGTGGGAGCAGAGATGTGGGGGGGGGCGGGGGGGGGGGGGGGGGAGTGAACGTATGAATGGAAAGTACAGGAGCAGGAGTCGAATGAGCATGAGTCAGGCCGGGTCAGACGGGAAAGATTATACGCTGTGTCATTGTTGAGACGAGCGATTCATCAGCAGCAGTGACAGCTGGAGCAGTGCAGAGGCTTGACACTCAGTTTTAACACTAAAACCTCCGTTAAACTAAACCCCTCGTGGTCGTCTTATCGGTGAAGTCGAACAACGGAAACGTGGCTCAGGCTATCACGCAGCCAGACGCCGGTGTGTTAAAACGATAGGAAACAGATCGTGACATGAGACTAATGAAGTTCACGGCACGAGTGGGGAGACCTTATCTGCTGGTGTGTCGGCGCTCGAGGCAACGTGAGGCCAAGAGTCATCTGGCACGCTTCAAAACCCCCCCGAGCAGCATCAAACACACGGTCCAGACAGACCGAGAGAGCCTGGGACAACACATGGATCCTGAGCGACATGACTTTCTTATACGACTCATGCCAAATTTCTTTGGCACATAACTGACAGCAGCTGGCCATTGAGAGTTGATTGTTTGAGCAAACCAATATGTCTGTGCGGTTTTTTAAAATCTATTTTTCCGGATTACAACGACTCGTTTTGGGTGACCGCCATGTCTGCTGGCGACTTGCTTGGGAAAGTCAGGTTTCTTTTCTCTGCTGCATTAATCAGAATGGTTCACGATGGACTTTGCAGCCATATGCTCTCTGTTTGATGTGGACTGCACAATACAAATCATTTGGACACCATCAAATCAAACACATAGAGAAAACACACGACATCATCAAACAAACAACTATTCGTTTTGCAATGGGGCGATGTTGGAGGGTTGTGTGTATGTAACTTGAGTGAACAAAGGTTAGCAAACAGCAAGCTTAAATGTTTTACGCCTTGATGTTCTAACCCCCAACTTGTCAAATACTGACGCTCAGTCGGTGGCCCAAAGCCTCGAACTATGACACTCCATGTACCGTTGTAGCGTCAGTTTTGTGTCAGGGACAAGTTACATGCATAGTGTCTTTTTAAAATAAACTTCTATGTGTTTACAGGAAATGTATAGTTTTCGCTTGTTTTAAAAAAAAATCAACTACTAACCTAAGTTTACTAAGCTTTTAGTACTTGGTTAGGTTCAGGCAACAAAAGTTCTTGGTAAGGCTTCGGAAAAGGTTAAAATAAGTATGATTGTTACATTAAAATTAGTCTGTTGGTTACATAACTGGTTACATACTAAAACGAAGGTAAAATGTGTCACCACTGACTTGGTTTCACACCAGACACGAACAGCAATCTCCTGAGTGAAAGTCCTGTGATTGTCCTACGCTGACATTCTAACTCTTTATACTACGTCAGCTGATTGTGTAATAATGACACAGATGGGTTTACATTGGAGTTAGTTGAAAGGTTGAAAGTCCGGTGCGTTTCATACAAACACTGAAGGGTGCCTCGGTATCAGACGCTACTGACCAAGTCTCTGTATCTGGCGAGTTGGGAGTGAGAGCGGGTTGTTTCCGCCGGGTGGCCTGAATTTGTCCAGTTCTTAAGAAGTAAATATGGCCTTTTTCTGTGCTGCGACATATGTATGCAAAAATAGAGTTGTAATTCAGGATTTCAAGTCTTATGAGTTTGTTTTTAATTAAATGTCTCCAGTAGTTTTCCGTTCTGGTTATGGCACAAAGGTCTGCCAGGCCCTCGTTGCAGAATGTAAAACCATCTGCTCAGTAGGAGTTAAGGAATGGAAATTGTACATTTGTTTGGGCACAATGCTTGTGCTCCTCTGAGGGTTGACTGAGCATAAACTAGGAGGCACAAACCCTACCCAACAAGCACAACAATAAAACCCCTTATTAATCTACCTTAATAATCTACCATTATGTATAATTACTGAGTAAACTCATTTAGAGACAGACGGTAATGTTTATTAAATCCCCTCTCTATTTCTCTGGAATGTGCTGAACATGGTGCAAGACCTAAACAGCAGAGTGTTCTCTCCAGTGGGACTTTGTTGAGTCACAGAAGGCATTTTTTAACCGAAATAACTTTTTCAGTTCCAAGAACTAAGTTCTAAGAACCCCCATTTTTATTTTATCCACACTGCAAGAACTAGGACCAATCCTAGTTCTTAAAACACTGTTTTATAAAAACGTTTTTAGCTCCAATTTCAGAGAAGCTACAAGAGGAACCATTAGTGGCGCAAGTGTTTATAAAAACCTTTTAGCCGTATAAACAACAGACGTGTAAGGAAAAATAAGTGGAAGAAAATGCGGATAGATTCCCCGTCAGTGAAGTCCAGAAGTTAACCTTCATGAGCAAACGCCCACTGAGCCAAAGAATGAGTGTGTGCCGCTGCTCAGAGAGCTAACCCAGGAGCACAAAGGCTAATCCAGTAGTACAAAACTAATCCAGTAGTACAAAGGCTAATCCAGTAGTACAAAGGCTAATCCAGTAGTACAAAGGCTAATACAGTAGTACAAAGGCTAATCCAGTAGTACAAAGCTAACCCAGTCGCACAAAGCTAACCCAGTAGCACAAAGCTAACCCAGTCGCACAAAGCTATCCTAGTAGCACAAAGCTAACCCAGTAGCACAAAGGCTAACCCAGTAGCACAAAGGCTAACTCAGTAGCACAAACCCAGTAGCACACAGGCTAACCCTGTAGCATAAAGCTAACCCACTGAACCGAAGAAGCCTATTCAAACAGAAATCATAGCAGTTACTTTCATGACGGCTATTTTGCCTGTGTCTATATGATTGTGGCATGTAACAGTAGGTGTTTATTTATTCCTATATTACCAGATATGAATATTACTAAAATCTAAGGGTCTGATCATATAGATACAGGTGCAGATGCAGGTGTGGCTGCTAATGGTGGTGGGAATGCAAACATAAAAAAGGTTTGTAGTTCATGGACGATCTCCCCGGTGGCCGGTTCCTCTCAAGGAGTCCCCAGAACATTTTGATCCGAAAAACGCTTATACAGTCCAGCAGACATTGAAGGAACTCCACCATCAACAGTCTCATTTGCAGGGGAAGCAGGGTGTGTGTTACAATAGCAGTACACTCCTGTGAGCGAAGGTAGAACTTTTCTTGGCAGACCGTAGCTAACACCACCCATTTCCTTCTGAACACAATGCCGTTATAAAACACAACTATTCGGAACATGCGTGCCAAATGCTCCAGTGAGCGCCACCTCACCTCTTCATTCAGCCAGCCAAGGTGGTGACTAAACATACCACAATCAACCAGCCTGTCACCAGCTAAAGACAATGGATGCCAGATGATGCCTGAGATAATAACAGGAGGATGCAGAAGAAGAAGAGCATTTCCACGGGACAGGCTAAACCAGGGTTTGCCGTGGCTACCATAGTGCCACGCTCTCCTCATCTGACCCTGTTTTTATTTGCTGCTGTTGATGGAAACATTTTTATGAAGCCAGGCTCAGTTTCACCACAAAACCCAAAACGAGCGGAGGCCAGAGCGCAGAGCAAATGAAAGGAGGAAGGTTCAATCCTTGACGGGATGTAGGAGCGACGAGCTCTATAAACACACCCGCGAGCCAATCAACGATCAATATGGGTTATAAAGACGGGGTAGACTTACTCCCAAGTTTACTCAGTGTCCATTTTTAGGGTTACGGACCACAGAAGTCAACCAAAGTGCAACTGGACAAGAAGAGTGGCATCAAGGCTGTCTTTATCCTTAATTACAAACTACAATAGAGGTCAACTGAAACCATCCAAACTCTGTTGGTTTTATTATCTCCTAATTCATGCAAACACAAGATGGAAAGCGTATTGAGTTTTCTGTTTCCCACGCATTCTGACTCAAACCAACACTGAATGAAGATCGACGATGCTCAGTGAAAGGTCTAAAAGCACAACCTCACTAAAGCTGCAAGTTTATTCCCACCACAGCCAGCCTTATTACAGTCATTTTCCATTATACCACATAGTGCCCTTATTTACCTGCCCTCCAGGTATGCAATGGTACCAATACTGGTAGCACTTAATGCATCATTTACCTGCCCAACAAGAACAACTTCACATGCAAAAAATGTGCCAGACTCCACTTGATTTTCCATTTGTAGCATACAAACACATAATTTCTCTTTTAAAAGTGGAATATGTAAAGATGTGGCCAGAATTAAGTTTGAAACTTTCAAATAACGATAACGATGGCATTGGATGGATTTATATGACAGTGACACTAACAACAGGATGTTTATGATCTAGAAAAAGATAAACATTATACTAAATTGGGTCTATTTGTTTGTGTTGTCAACTCGAGAAAAAGGAAATATTAGCTCAAGTTTTAGTTTAAGTGTTCTTCTACTTTGTTATGAATGCATGAAACCGCAAACGTCTTGATTAAAGATGATGGATGCAGGGATCCTGCTCCATAAAGCAGCAGATAGCAAACATGATGATGATGGAGCTCCGTTAATCGGGGGCACAGGATCAGGATCACGGGGTCAGAGTTCACTGGAATGTTCCGGACAGCAGACAGCTGCGGACGACAGCCGAAGAAGCTCCGACCGGAAACAACGAGGAACACTTTCCTCCAAAGACGTTTTAAAGCAAAGGCTAAAGTGTCCTTCATGTTGTCCATTAACAGACATCGTGATGCTTTACAGAGCAGACCTCAGCGCCAACGGGACAAGCAGCCGGCAAATGGTTCATCACGGGAATTAATATGAAATGTGAAATTCAGTCTGTGATTGGTAGGAATTTATTAGTAATCTACCAAATACTATATATGTATACTAATATATAGTGTGTGTGCAGTTCTTGCAGTTTGAATCAACAAACTTAACTTTATCTGTCCATGCAGGAATTCATCGAATGAAGTGTGTGTGTGTGTGTGTGTGTGTGTGTGTGTGTGTGTGTGTGTGTGTGTGTGTGTGTGTGTATGTGTGTGTGTGTGTGTGTGAGAGAGACTAAAACGGAAATAGTGTGACAGATATATGCAGCAGCTGAGCTACAAATACACACACCTCAGCACTCATGGGGATGCCCCCCCCCCCCCCCCCCCACACACACACATAATCAGTTAAATTTAATTCAGTTGTGTCGGAGGTCTGAGAGAAATCAGTAGAGTAAAGAGGTGGTGCTAACAGGACTTTCTTCACAATGAACAACAGAACTCATTCATTCTGTCCTTGTAATGACAAACAGTCTATCAGCTGTTGTTTCACAGAACAACATCACATTTCTTTTCCGAAGTAAAACACAAAAGTTATAAAAGTTCTCCTAAAAGACGGCAAACCCTCAACGAGATGACGACCACACATGACTCATTCAGGGCGAGTGCTCGCTAAGTGTTCTAATCTCTCTTATAACAATCAATGCATGTTTGAGACTCTGAAGACACAGTAAGAAAAGATTTACCACGTTAAGCTGGACGTGTTCCAGCACGCGACATTAACCACGTAAGATAGTTCAGAACTGTTACCTGAGCTGTCGCTGCTGCTGCTCCCGGTCGGTTAAACCAAAGTCACTTGATGAACGTAAAAGTTTGCACAGCGAGCTTCTCGTCCTGACAGCGTAACACACACTGAGCCTCTGACACACTCACACCAGGACGGCCTCACTGAGTCACACGGTCAGACGTGCACACAATGCTGAGGGAGGGAGCAGCTTCCGACTGACAGACTCCACACAGACAAAATACAGTTTAAGACGCAATTAAAAGACAAAAAAACTGTTTCAGTGCTGCCCACACTGAGTTCATTCATATAAGTCCAGTCGAACTGTCTCCATGGTTTCCTTTACAACAAGGATAAATCAAACTCACTTCTATTCTAAACCCCTCACAGGACAAAAGGTAAACATCCTCTACTGCGATGCATTCTGTGGGCTACAAACTTCTTCTTCTTTTAACAAGCAAAGT